>OZ030005.1:54459593-54782093 GCA_964023405.1 Apodemus agrarius | reverse complement strand
AGAGCAGCCTTCGGCATTCCTGGTTTTCTGTCTGTGTCTTCGAATCGGAAGTTCATTGAGGCCCTGCAGAGCATAAGTTTGGTCTTTTGTGCCTGGCACAGTGCCTCGTGACTGTAAACCAAGCTCTCAGGAGGCTGAATAGGAGTTGTCAGGGCAGTCTGAGCTAGAGAGTAAGACCCTACCACAGATACATAAATAAACTTGTTTTCTTGTTTTACTTTTAATGTATTATATATTATATGTATATACATATACACATACACATATACATCATATACGCATACACACATACATGTCATATACATATATATCATATACATATATACATATACATGGATATGCATCATATATGTATATGTATACATCTCTCTCACACACACATATTGCAGTATGAATGTTCACTCATTCCAGTTAACCTTGGAGTCTAAATACATGAAATACAGAAATTGTACTCGCGCGCGCGCGTGTGTGTGTGTGTGTGTGTGTGTGTGTACATGTGTGTGCATAGGTGTGGTGTTCCTGTGTGTTCAGGTGCCAAGCACATTTGAGGAGGTTGGCCGTGAGCTTTTTGGTGTTGGTCCTTGGAGACCAGGCAGCCTTCGGGCTGCCTGAGATGTTCCTGTCTCTGCCTTTCATCGCCCACGGGTGAGCTGCGGTCACAGACACTTACCGCTCTCTGTCCCGTTTTCACGGTTCCAAACTCTGCTTGTTAGCATGAGCCAGCCTCGCCCATGGAGCCACCTCCCCACGCCGTGGGGTTCAGTTACCTCCGGGGTCAGTTACCTCCCGGGTCCCTTCAGGGTAGTTTGGAAGGATTTACTTGAGGTGAACCCTCTCCTGCTGTGATTCAAAATGTTTCTCTCTCTGCTTTGCCTCCGTGTAAAAGGCTCTACTGGGTTTGCTCTGGGTGTCTCTCCTTCACCTTTCTTCCCTCGGCTCCCTGCCCCTCCTCCACTGCTGCAGCAAAGCCAAGGGTTCTTTCACTTGGATCTGAGGTTTGCTGTGTAGAGGTTGTCTCTGTCTCTCAGATGTTTGGCGTGCTTGCATCTAGCTGTGGATCCCACGCCTATTCTACTTAGAGTTCGGTGTGCTTTGCTGATGTGTAAATTAGTGCCTTTTCTCACGGACGGGGGGGCGCCAGGGGCAGATTTTCTCAGGGGGGGGGGTCACAGGGGGGGGGGCGCAGATTTTCTCACGGGGTCGGGGGAGGCGGATTTTCTCCTCCTTGATTCTATTTTTATTCGGTTACCTCTCCTCCCACCCTTCTTCTCTCACCTGAATGTGATATGTAATCCGATCTTTCTTCTTTCTTTTTAGACAGATATCCTGCTGTGTAGACTAGGCTAGAGCTGAACCCACAATCCTAGATCCTCCCTCCTTAGCCTCCTGAGTACCAGGAGTGCACATGGCTTGGACTGGATGGTTTTTATTCATCAGTTTTTAAGTTTTTATGCCAAGTCTGTGCTGTTGAATCCTTTAGTAAACATATGCGTGTGTGTGTGTGTGTGTGTGTGTGTGTGTGTGTGTGTACACACGCCGTTTCTACTTGTTGCTAGGCTGAATTCCGTACTCTTGCTGTTATAACCTTTCCTCAGCCCCCCAGCCATGATTTCCCTTAGGTCTTTGAACATACGTACAATGGCTGCTTTGCAGTGTTTCCAAAGCCGGCATCAGAGCCTACACCAGCGTCTGCTGGCTGCGCCCCAGCCCACAAAGCGGGGGCCACACTTAACTTATATATCTCTAATTTTTAAAAACCGAACATTTAAGATATAATGTTGTAGCAGCTCTGAATCCTCCCCTCCCTCCCCTCTTCCCTCTCACACAGTATGCAGGGATTGTTGCTAAATGTATTCACTGATGTCACTGAGCAAACCCCGCAGTCTCTGAATCTTGGGGCTTGCGCGGAGGCCTGGCCGTGTCTGTTTTGTCCATTAGTCCTGGTTTTTCACTGCATGCCTCAGGATCGGCATGTCTGCTCAGCCAACAGCGGAGCCGTACGCTCAAAAGGCCTTGCGGCCGCCTGGTTCCCGCTGCTGTGTGGCCTGCTGTGTGGCCGAGAGGACGTGCTCCCTTCCGGGTCAGGCAGTGGGCCATGCGCCGAGCTCTCCTTCCTTCCCCCTGCCATCCCAGTGCAGGCACGGATCCTCACACTCAACCGGAGAGGCGGCCTGCCTTCCTGAGTGTGGTCCCTGCCCCTGCCCATCTGTGCTTCCAGACAAGGGGGGTGTAGGGGAACGTACTGAGGGCCCCAAGGCCCAGGGGTCCCACTCTCTCCTCCTCTGGCTGAGTTTCTGGCTAATCCGTAGCTCTGAGGTTGGCATAGCTAACTCAGAATCTCAGGGTTGCCACAGTTTTGCTCAAACCGTGGGCGATTGTGTCAGGCGGTGGCAGGGGCCTGCCTGCTCATGGTTTGTTTGCACTTCTGTCAACCCCCAGCAGCCGATGCTGTGTTGATGAGCATGCCTCTTTGACAAGGCCCAGGCCTGCCCCTTGGCCTTGTGATTTTTGTGGGGCTGGGTGATCCACCCTGACTTTCTCTCTCTGTCAAGGTTCCAGAGAGGCCCCCCACAGGCCCCTGATGCTCCCTCCTCAGCAACCCCACCCCGACCTGGGAGGGGGGACTGCAATGAACAAGAAATATGTTCACACCAGGTCATCCCATCCAGTAGTGGCTAGGACAGAGATTCGCCGAAGAGGCGGTCACCTGGAAGGAGACGCTCTCCCAGCCAGGGTCGCTCAGCAGCAGTCCAGGGCCCTGATAAACCTTGGCCCAAATGGAATCTCTCCCTTGGGGAAGCTGCCAAGGATGTGCCAATGGTTCAGCCTACTGTGAGCCACACCTACCAGCCTGCTTGGACAGCTCGCCCAGCTAGTACAGGACGGTGTCCACCCTGCCGCTGCCACCCCTCCTGGAAGCTCAAAGCCCTGCACTACAGGTGCCAGAGAATTCGAGTGGCCAGGAATGGATCATGTTCCAAGTCTGTCACAGTCACCATGAACACGACTCACAACCCCAGAGGGAAGCCAGTCCCTGTGTCATGGGCTCTGAGGCTCCAAGACATGACACCCTAATTTGCTATACTTTGATTAAGTCCCCCCCCACAGGTACCCCACTGTTTTCCAGCCTCTGAATGGAAAAAAAAATGGAACCTGTGTTTGGCTTTTGTGTGCAAAGAATGACAGGTAGGTTCTTAGAGCCAAAACTCTGGATTTAGGGCGGTTGTCCAATCCTCACTCGGTAGAGGCATTTCCGGTGTGCTTTTGTTAGGGGGGGCGCCAAGATTCTTTCCCTCCAGGTACCAGGCCAATTTTGGAATGACCCAGAGTGTGATTGGCAGCTCTTTTAAAAATAATTCTTTTTTATTTATTCACTTTACATCCCAATATCAGCTCCCCATTTTCTCCCAGTACCCCCTCATGCAGAACTTCTCCCCTATTCCTCTCTCCCCTTCTCCTCTGAGAAGGGGAGCCCCCTCCCAGTATCACCCCCAGCCCCAGCCCCAGCCCCCACCCTCAGTATATCAGGTCGCTTCAAGACTAGGCGCACCCTCTCCCACTGAGCCTAGACCAGGCAATCCATTTAGGGCAACGGGATCCACAGGAAGGCAGGCGACAGGTTCAGGGGAGCAAGCTGCTCAGCTGATACGTGCATGCAGGGACCCAGGTCCAACCCACGCTTGCTCTTTGGTTGGTGTCTTAGTCAGGGTTTCTATTCCCACACAAACATCATGACCAAGAAGCAAGTTGGGGAGGAAAGGGTTTATTCAGCTTACACTTCCACACTGCTGTTCATCACCAAAGGAAGTCAGGACTGGAACTCAAGCAGGTCAGGAAGCAGGAGCTGATGCAGAGGCCATGGAGGGATGTTCCTTACTGGCTTGCTTCCCCTGGCTTGCTCAGCCTGCTCTCTTATAGAGCCCAAGACTACCAGCCCAGGGATGGCACCACCCACAATGGGCCCTCCCGCCTTGATCACTAATTGAGAAAATGCCTTACAGCTGGATCTCATGGAGGCACTTCCTCACCTCTGTGATAACTCCAGCTTGTGTCAAGTTGACACACAAAACCAGTCAGCACACTTGGCAACCCTTTTAAAACAAGATACTTTGAGAAGACATGAAGGGCCTGAGGAGAGTCCCCTCCCTGACAGTCATCTGGACAGTCAAGGTGAGAATTCTGTTCACGTGGCTCATTCTCCGAGGATGGTTTATTTGCAGGGAGATTCTTTCTTTCTTTCTTTCTTTCTTTCTTTCTTTCTTTCTTTCTTTCTTTCTTTCTTTCTTTTTTTCGTCACATCACTACAGTCTACTTTGAAGAGGCAGCCCCAGAGCAAGCTACCCTAGTCAGGTATCCGGGAGGGGCGAGCGGGCCCGGGGCAGACGCCGCCACTGTAAAACTGCAGCAGCATCTCTGGGGGTCAGGCTTCAGCGACAAGTCACCTCATCAGTTTCCTAGATGAGCCTTTCAACGACATCATCATTCTTATCACCTTCCTGCAGTTTGAATCACACCACAGAGCCCCGTCCTATGCTAAAATCCTCCGTCGTCCCCAGGGCGGCAGGATGATGGATTCTGTACAGATGGCGGCTGCTCCTGCTCCGTCTGCAAGCAGCCACCAGCAGGGAGAGGAGAAAAGCCAAACCTCGCTTCCCTGCTTGACAGTTCTGGAGCCTTCGTCCTGAAGCCTGATATTACTGGGGCTCAGAAGACTGATGTCTCCAAATGAAGGCCTCAAAGCCCCACCCCCAGCCCCCTACCCCTGTTCTGCCTCTCGATGGGCATTGTCTTTGAGGTAAGCTAGAGAGTAGAGCGTCTCTCCTCAGGCAACCCCTTTCAAAGGAGCCAGCTACAAAGCCTTCGCACAGCCTCTGCAGCTGGAGCGTAGCCCACGCCAAAGCCTTTGCCAAGCACACCCTAGTTCCTGAGTTCAATCCCACACCTCAAGGCAAACGCCTGCTCCTCCATACTCCTCTCTGTGAGAACTGTCATAAGACAATCCCCCTGGGGAATGCTATAGGACTGATGGCCATTAGCCCCTGCTCCACCCATTCCAGAGGGACCCTGCCCATTCTTTAGAGAGGAATGACAGGGAGGTCACTATTACAGACGGTGTGAATCCCCTCCTGTGCTGACTGTGTGAACCTCAGCTGATAGCACTATTTTAAGAGGGTCTGGAAACATTAAAAGTTTGAGGCAGTTGATTTGTGGATACACGAACCCCTCCCCCTTTCTTTATGCTCACCATGAAGAGGTAAACAGAGCCCTCCACACACGTCTGCCCCCGTAATGCTCCACCTAGGCATGCGGGACCAAGCAGCCACCGCCAGAACTCTAACGCTGGGAATGAAGCAAACCACTCTCCTTCAGGTTGTTTCTGTCGAGTAACATCCATGGTCGCTGTGATTTGTGACCATGCAACTCAGAAGAGTCAAGACATGTTGGCTGTGCTGGTTTGGATGAGAAATGTCCCGTATAGTCTTGGGCCTTTGAACACTGGGTTCCTGGGGTCAGGAGGCACAGCCTTGCTGGAGGAGGAAGTATATCACCAGGGACCAGCTTTGAAGAGCATAGGGCGTCTCCCTGCTTCCTGTTTGCTCTCTCGGCCTTGGAGATGGGAGCTCTCAGCTCCTGTCCCTGCCTCCACCTCCTGCCGTGCCTCCCAGCCATGATGGTGATGGACTCTTAACCTCTGGGACTGTAAGTCCAAAGAAGCTATTCCCTCTATAAATCGCCTTGGATGTGGCATTTTATCACAGTGACAGTAAAGTGGCTGCCACGCAGGCCTTCCTGGGTCCCCTCTCTGTCTGTTATATTAGATGACAGCCTGTATGTGGCTTGTATCCAGCCTTGCATCTACGTGGTTGCACATGCCGCACCCAACCTCAGCATAAGAATGAGTGGTTAGTTCATCTTTTTCCCCTCCATCCCATGTCATGTAAGACTCTGGCCAAGCTAACCGTGTTTCCCTTTGACTGGCCTGTGTTTCGTGAGAGGAGTGTTGGTCATGACATTCTATGAAGGGCATCTCTTTCTCTATTCCTGCTAAATGTACCGTGAAGATTGTCACCCAGTTCTTTGGGGCTGGGGAACCCCAAAGGGTCCAAGAGTCCGTGAATCACACAGTGCTTGGCCTGGCAGAGCAGGGCGGGTCAGGTGGGTGCCATGACACTCCAACGCCATCGGCGTACAGTGCAGCCTGCCCAGACCCTTCCGCCATACAGGTGGATCTAACACACGGAGGCCACAGGAAGTGGGGGGTGTAAGGGCCGACTCCACCCTTCACTTTGCTCCGTGGAAGGGACCTGCCAGGACACACACACACACACACACACACACACACACACACACAGGTCGCTGTCAGCACACTTCTCTGCACACTTCCATTTTTCCTGCTTCCCAAGGATTCACCACCCAGGGGTCACTCTGGGTTAGGAAGGTCACTGCCAACCACAGGCTCGCTCCGAACCACAGTGGAACCTCAACTTTAATCTTGGAGTGTGTGTCTCTAAACACAGTGGCCTGAGTCCTACACATGCTGATCTGGAAGGGTGCCGGGGTGTCACCCAGCTCTCCTCATCTGTCACTCACACATGTCGGTGCCCAGGGGACCCCCAGGGTGCTTAAGGGCCGGGGCTCCTGGGCATGAGAGAATGAATCATGTCTCCTCCATCCTTCTTTTTCTCTCACCTAGGGTCAACCCCGTCAGTCCTTGCCAGGTCTTGTCTGTGTTCCCCAGTGGCACCCTCTTCCTGGGTCCCATCTTCGCTGGCTGGGGACTGCTTTCAGGGCTCAGTTCTCACTTCCTCTAGGACGCCTTCCCTGACTGCTCTCCACAGCGGATCTATGATGGTAACCCTAGGCCTCTGCGTGCCTCTGTGTCTACTACCTGTCCCAGACAGCTTTCCTGCCTGTCTTCCACGCAGGGCCTGCCCAGCAGTGCTCAAGAGTGGGCTAAGTCCGAAAACACAGCCAAGGGCATTTGAGCTGATTTTCGAATGTCCTGAGCTGTCCGCTTAACTGGAAGACACACATTTCAGAGGTTGGAGAGCCAAGCCAGAAAACATGGTCACCTACCACACTCATCATTAGGGGGTGAGGGCTTAGTGATTCAGTACTGACCACTGTGAACAAGATCCTGGGTTCTACCTTGGGGACTATAAATCTAGAAGCAATGGTGTCCTGGCCACCACCAGCATTTAATTAAAGATGTGTCTCTGAAAGGCCGTGTTAGCCTGTTCTCAGGATCACAGAGAACTGAAGGGGCCTTGCTGGCTTTCACAACAGGCATTAAGAAGAGATTTTTAGGGTGCTCCTGGAGGCAACCGCAGTGATCCCGAGCTTCTGGGTATACCCTTAAATCTCTAGAGTTTTGCTTGACAACCCTTGGTTTCCTTTCTGTCTTGAGCCAACGACAGCTGTAACACCTGCTGCTGATTAGGAGGGCACTAGGGTCCTGGCCCGGGTCCCCGGATGCCCTGGAACCCAGTGAGAGGCTTGAGGTAATTGCAGGATATTCTTATCGAGTTCGCCCTTCCCCCTACTCTAAGAGCGTAGTCACCACCGGAAGCGTGCTCCAGCAATCAACCTAAGCCGCCGGGGAGCCCGAGGTACACCTGGACCGCTGGCCCTGAGCCTCTGCACCTGTGTCACCTCCTTGATTGCCTGCATCTGTGCTACTACAGCAGCGTCCCTATCCCCTCGTCATTGTGCCTGGGACTGTTTGTGGCCCTGGAGGGGGAGGGGAACAATCATCTTCAGTGACGAACAGAGATGGGCATTTATGGATGGTTACCGTGGAGAGGGGAGGCTTCCCAGGGGGCCACTGTGAGGACTCTGAAATCTGGCTACATTCACAGACCACAGTAGCAAGGCAGAAACTATCCCAGTGATGACAAGGGGTTACAGTATCTCTCACTGCTGTGGTTGTGCTTGGAGCTGGGATGACCCTGGATATCTCCCGAGGCAGGAGGGTATAACTCTCATCAGGACCCATGGCCCCCCACATGTGACTCTGCCCTTACACAGCTGCCTCAGTCATCCCTACTGTGGTCCACAGAGAGCCCATTACCTTACAGCAGCTGGACCTCGAGGATCCCCTCCCCCCATGCAGGCTTCCAGGGCTGTGTTGAAGGTCTGAAGTTAGCCCTGCCCACTGCTGTGGTAAGGTGTATCTGATGGCCCACGCTCCCCTTCTGCCTGCTACCCACGGCTTTTGTTTTTGTCACAAGAGGATTGCTCAGACTAGAGGCAGTTCGACAACGTCCTTGGAGCCACCCAACTCTGGCAGGCCATTCATGTCGGGAATCAAATATGGAAAAGTCACTTGCGGGCAGCCAGAGAAGACAGGGCAAGGGCCACCTCTGGGTAAACTCAACCCTAGGTGACAGGAGGCGGCATTTCAGGCTAGAGCTCTCCCCTCACAGAGTAGGAGACATGGGGTATGATGTAAGGCGTGTCCAGAACGGGAGAGAAGGCCCTGGGCAGGGATACCAAGAGGCCCGGAGCCTCCGGAGACCCACCCGGATCCCCTGCGGCCATCAGGGGTCTTGTCGGAGGAGAGGAGTGTGCTAGTGTGAAGAACTGGGGAGGCGCAGGGCTGCAGGGTAAGCCAAACAGAGGAACAGCAGGGTGGGGCAGGCCAGGAGTGAAGATGAGGTGTGGGCGTCTTCCCTGGCCAGCTAGCAGTGGGCGATGCTGGTCTAGAAAGCTGGAGAGGCCAAGGTTGACAAGGGCAGAGGCCAGGACCGTCAGGGGCCAGGAAGGAGGACTGGAGAGAAGCAGTGGGAGGGCAGAGCAGCCGAGGAAGATCTGGGCCACAGATGTGGTGGAGGGGATACAGACAGACGTGGAGGGGGATGGGAAGGAAGAGAAGCCGTGTGTGGGAGGGGCTTCCTCCAGCTGGGCTTCCTCATCCCCTCTTCCTCTGCAGAGCGCGACCCCATTCCTCAGGGCCTCTGCTTCCCTCTGGGCCTTCCTCCTCCTCCTCCTCCTCCTCCTCCTCCTCCTCCTCCTCCTCCTCCTCCTCCTCCTCTTTCTTCTTCTTCTTCTTCTTCTTCTTCTTCTTCTTCTTCTTCTTCTTCTTCTTCTTCTTCTTCTTCTTCTCTCTCTCTCTCTCTCTCTCTCTCTCTCTCTCTCTCTCTGCTTAAAAAGTTGCATATATTCTTATGTTGAGAGGAACACTTATGTTGAGAGGCCCTTGCTGGGTCTGAATGCATGGGTCTGGCAGGATTGGCTAGCTTCTTGGAATATATACCCGGCCCCTGGCCCAGGTCTCAGGTCTGGCTTCTCCTTCGGCTCCTCGATCCCCCAGAGCTGATATTCAGTTTCCAGGCAGCCCTGGGACAAGCCCTCGGTGGGATGGGGGCAGTTTTGAATTCTGACCAAGGCAGGCTAGAAACCTGAAACAGCAATTTCTACGTGTAGAATGCAGCAGAGATAAGGGGTCAGCCGAGGGAGGGGTCAGCCGAGGGAGGGGTCAGCCGAGGGAGGGGTCAGCCGAGGGAGGGGTCAGCCGAGGGAGGGGGACAGTTGCCCTCTACCTCCAGCCCCCGAGTATCAACAGGACACGGTGGGGTGAGACACTCCAACCCAAACTCGAGTCAACAAAAGCCTGTGATAAGATGTGTCTTAACAAGTCAACAACCGCCCGAGACAGCATTGTGATCAAGTTAGAAAACTTGGTGGTCAGTGGTCAGTCTATTAATGTTGTTACTGGAATTTCCCTCCATGGTTTGACGACTTTCATGGCCAAAACCCAGGACACAACAGTCTTTCTTTCTTTCTTTCTTTCTTTCTTTCTTTCTTTCTTTCTTTCTTTCTTTCTTTCCTTCCTTCCTTCCTTCCTTCCTTTCTTTCTTTCTTTTTTTCTTTCTTTTCCACTTCAAAGACTTTTAACCTTTGGAGTGGTGAAGGCTTCAGAATAAAGATGACCATTTACTTGAAGAAGCAGAGCTTAACAAGTAATAAACACTTAACAACTAATAAAGACTGTTGGGGACAACACCCAGAGCAAGCTGCACTGCCAGGCGCTCTAACATGCCCAGGATCATAGGATCAGAGGTGAGGAGGACACATCTGTCCCAACACTGGGAGTAACTGGGACCAGCAGGACCCAGGCATGCAGGAACTGCACCAGACCAGTGGCACTGGCTCCTTCCGGTACTCTGAGTAGACCTTGATTGCAAACTTCGAAGCCTTCCCACAACACCCAGAGGAAGCTCCACTCCCAGGCACCTTTACACGCCCAGGATATCGGGATCCCAGTATCCTAGGAGCTTGGTCACACCAGGATCTCAGGGTTCCAGAGGCAGCTTGACTCCCAGGAGTTCTGACACATCCAGGATGTCAGGGTCACAGGATCCCAGAATCACAGAGACAGCTTGACTCTGAGGAGTTCTGACACAACCAGGATCACAGGAAGGACAGGCTCCAGTCAGATATAATAGCGAAGACAGGTAGCACTAGACAGACATAGCCAGATGGCACAAGGCAAGCATAAGAACATAAGCAACAGAAACCAAGGTTTCTTGGCATCATCAGAACCCAATTCTTCCACCACAGCAAGTCCTGGACACACCATTACACTGGAAAAGCAAGATCCAGATCTAAAATCACTTGTCATGATGATGATAGAGGACTTTAAAAAGGACACAAATAACTCCCTTAAAAAATACAGGAGAGCTGGGCGGTGGTGGCACATGCCTTTAATCTCAGCACTCTGGGAAGCAGAGGCAGGCAGACTTCTGAGTTCGAGGCCAGCCTGGTCTACAGAGTGAGTTCCAGGACAGCCAGGGCTATACAGAGAAACCCTGTCTTGAAAAAAAACAAATCCGAAACAAACAAACAAACAAACAAAAATACAGGAGAACACAGATAAATAGCTAGAGGCCCTTAAAGAGGGAACACCAAAATCCCTTAAAGAATTACAGGAAAACACAAATAGGTGAAGGAAATGGACAAAACCACCCAGGATCTAAAAATGGAAGTAGAAACAATAAAGAAATCACAAAGTGAGACAACTCTGGATCTAGAAAACCTAGGAAAGACATTAGGAATCATAGACGTAAGCATCACCAACAGAATACAAGAGATAGAAGAGAGAATCTCAGGTACAGAAGATACCATAGAAAACATTGACCCAACAGTTAAAGAAAACGCACAAAGCACAAAGCTCCTAACCCAAAACATCCAGGAAATCCAGGACACAATGAGAAGACCAAACTTAAGGATTATAGGTATAGAAAAGAGTGAATATTCCCAACTTAAAGGGCCAGTAAATATCTTCAACAAAATTACAGAAGAAAATTTCCCTAGCCTAAAGAAAGAGATGCCTATGAACATACAAGAAGCCTACAGAACTCCAAATAGATTGGACCAGAAAAGAAATTCCTCCCATCATATAATAATTAAAACACCAAATACACTAAACAAAGAAAGAATATTAAAAGCATTAAGGTAAAAAGGTCAAATAACATATAAAAGCATGCCTATCAGAATTACACCAGACTTCTCATCAGAGACAATGAAAGCTAGAAGATCCTGGGAAGATCATAAGAGAACACAAAGCCAGCCCAGGCTCATTTACCATAGACGGAGAAAACAAAATATTCCATGACAAACCAAATTATACAATATATTTCCACAAATCCAGCCCTACAAAGGATAATAGATGGAAAACACCAACACAAAGAGGGAAACTACACCCTAGAAAAAGCAAAAAAGTAATCTTACAATAAACCCATACAAACATAATTCCATCTCTAACAACAAAGATAACAGGAAGTAACAATCACTTTTCCTTAGTATCTCTTAATAAGAAAATTAATATTACCAACATATCCTAATCAATTGAAATTCAAAAATATGAGGAATTAGAAATTTGTTGGCTCTTACCCAGTAGTCTCTCTAATTTGGTAATTGGAGAAATATGTCCAAGATTGTATAATCCATATACACTTTCTTCTTGTTTGTGTCAGTGTCCTGCTGTGTACCACACAATGGCTTTGAAATCATGCTTCTCCTATCTCAGCCTCTCTATTAGTAGGATTGTTTATTTGATGTTTTTACACTATATTATGATTTTCAGAACAGCTTACATATTTCAAAAATATTTATACAGCCAAAATAAATGTAGACAATTAATTAGGAAGGTGGCTTGTAAGAGAACAACAAAAAGTGAGACTGATATTTATAATTATTGTATCAATTTTGAAGGAGATGACCTTACAAGTTACTCTTTTTCTGAGATGAATGTTTTTCAAAATCATCACAGCCAATGAACCAGAATCTTACCCTCACCTAATGTCTGTGACCTCCAAGCACCCTCCAAGCAGAACCATTGTTCATTGAAACAGTTGATGAATGACTTCATGGATAGAGCATCTTAATACACATACCATTTCTTAAACGAATGTAACCTGTTCCCTGTGGCCTGAGAATGATGACAATCACTCAAGTCCAATAGCTTTGACCATAGAAGGAAATCTGAATCCAAATAATTGTATCTACATTTTATTCCTTGGCTCAGCAGAACTGTCAACTCTTAGCTTAGCTACTGTGGAGGTAAAATCGTTTGGTGATGCGAGGGACATTGAAGTACAGCCTTATGACAATGAACTCCAATGTCTAAAAATTGTTCTTAGTTTGGGTTTATACCACAGTAAGAGCCAAGATTTTAAGCTCTACTAAAAACAAAAGAAACAAACAAAAAGACTTTATCTTTATTTGTTTTTAATAATGTACTTTTAATACCATGTTCATTATTTTTATGATTGGTTGTGTTAAATATAATAAAAAATAAAAAGAAAAAAGAAAAAAAAACTGTTGGTGCCAGAGAGGTGGCTCAGCAATTAAGAGTACACACTGCTCTTCCAGAGGACCTGAGGTCGAATCCAAGCACCCAAGTTGTGAGGCTCACACCTACCTGTAACTCCAGCTCCAGGGGTTCCAGTGCCTCTGGCTTCTAGACAGTCACAGCCATGTGTGTTGGCAATTAAGACTCAGTCCTATAAAAGAAATTGTGTATCCCAGCTGAGACTCCATGGGCCCTCAGAGAAGAAGCCGTCTGTGCTACTATGTGTCCCTGAGGGTAGGATGTGAAGAAATGGAAGGAGTTATAAAAAAAGAAAAAAGAAAAACAAAGCAAAATGTTTTTCTTTTGGAATGATGACCTGAGACTAATTATTCATTATTAAATGCATAAGCCATCAGCTTTGGCTCATTCCCTGACTAACTCTTAACTTAATGTAACCATTTAAACTATTCTATGTCTACTACTTGGTTAGTTACCTCTCCGTCAGTCCCGCCCACTTCTTCCTTCCCATCTCCTCAGTGTCTCTCTTGGTATCTCACTCCACTCTCTCCTTATTCTATCCCGAGCTCAGCCGCCTGCTGGCTTACGCCTGTCTCTTCACATCTTTCCAGGCAGCTCTCTTGAATTTCTCTTTTACACTCTCACAATTTCCCAGAATCCTCTCTCTTCCTGCCAGTGTCCCACCCCCCTATTTCCTGCTTCAGCTCATTGGCCAACTCTATTATCTGTCCTATCTTGGTGAGTTAGAGTTCTGTTCTTAAACCATTTTCTATCATCATTTGTTTAGGCCTGAGAACATTTTCATAAATCCTTGCAATTTATGCTTAATTGTGAGACTATCTAGTCTTCAACCCTATCAGAGACCTGAGAAGAAATATTACTTGAGTGTTCAAGAAGTGCAGAGCAAGCAGCTTCCAAAACTCTTGAAATGACAGAGGTTTCTGGCTGCCTGGCTGCCTGGACAGTTATAGAAACAAATTGTCTCTATAACATTGGAGTGTCCATCTTCAGTCTTCTGGCCCAGTATGTGACACATTTTTTTTTTTTTTTTTTTTGTGAAGTAGGAATTATGAAGGACTACCTTGTGTTGCAAAGCTTGGCAGTTGATTTCCCTGCATCTTGTCTGTCAGGTTTGGACGGTATTCTGTCTGCAATCGATGCAAGGATGTTTCCTTGCTGAGTGGTTAGTGCTAAGGACAAAGAGAAGAGTCGGTACGGAGGTGAGAAGAACTGAACTGTGAGAGGGAGCTGAGCTGAGGAGAGGCTTTTAGACAGAACACCTTCCAGACAGAATTGAACTCAAGAAGAACCTAGAAGTATAGGCATAGCTTTCAGAGAAATGGCATGGAGAGTAAGGGCATTGTTGTGACTTCAGAGCAAGAGGAGAGAACAAGACTAGAAGGAGAATGTGGAGTGGAATGACTTAGAAACTACAGGTAACATAAAAAACTGTGAGAGTAATGTGCAGAGTGCAGAGAGAAAGAGGGGAAAAGAAGACGCTGCAGAGAGCAGAAGGAGCAGGCAGGCTTCTCCTTACCGTGGGACAGAACAAGTCCCATGGTAAGGACAAGGCAGGCTTAGAGGAACAAAGCTTTTTCTTACAAACATGGGCTCAATTCATTTAGCATTAAAAGGGTGGAAGCCTTTTCTTTCTCTATGCAATAGAGATTGGAGCTCATTTTTCATCCAGAATGAGTGAGTTCTTTCTACACCGGTGCTTGGTCTTTTGCGCCATATGTATATGTAAGTATGGATGTGTGTACTTACAAGTATGCAGTTGTGAGAATGTATGCATGTGTATGTGTGTAAGTATGCAGTTGTGAGAATGCATGCAAGCTGGGCCCAACTGGCTTTGAATGAGAATGTATAATGAGCAAGCATGAATCTGTGTATGAACTTATGTGAGATTATGCATATTCGCTTATGTAAAGTTTTTCTTTCTGCAAATGTTATTCTCTTTTCCTGGTTCAATAGAAGTTTATTGCTCCAAACTTCCCCTAGCCAGACAAACAAGAGGCACCTGGACAGTAGGGAAAAGGCTCTAGCAATTAACCCTTTACTTAATCTCCTGCTGTTTCAGGATGAGGTGCTAAGTACCTGAGACCTCAGTGTCTGGCCTCAGAGGAACACAGAAGGCAGGTTAGTCACAATAGCATAGTAACTTAGACTTAGATAAGTAAACTTTTTATTATACAGTAACCCTAAATATCTTGTAAGACAAAGTCTTACACTCCCCCCCCTCCAATGCTCTTCCCCCTCCGCTGCCTCAAGAACCCACCCAGCCCCGGCAGAACACAAACATTGCAACATTGCATTGTCTACCTCAAGCAGTGAGAAGAGGTGTGTGTGTGTGTGTGTGTGTGTGTGTGTGTGTGTGTTGTGTATGTGTGAATATATGTGTGTGTGTGCCTATGTGTGGTGTGTGTATGTATGTTGTGTATGTGTGCGTACATATGTGTGTGGTGTGTGTGTGTGTATGTATGTTGTGTATGTGTGTGGTGTGTATCTAGGGGGGTTATCCTTGTGTGTATGTGTGAAAGAACTTGCCCCAGTGCACAAGTATCAAGGCCAGAGGCTGACACCAAGGTGTCTTCCTCAATCACTGCCCACATCATGCTTTGAGACATGGTTCTCTCTGGTCCTAAAGCCCATATTTTAGCAGGACTGGTTGTCCACCTGAGACCTGGGATCATCTATCTACCATCCTGAGACCTTGTTGGGTGTGAGTGGTTTGCATGTGGGCAGTGGAGAGCCGATCTCATGTTTGGAGAGCAAGCACTTTACACTGAACCATTTCTCGTCTCTAGAAGGGAAGATTTTGAACATTCACCATCCCTGGCCAGTCCATCATACCTGATACCATTTGCAGCTAGTAAGCACACATCATTATATCCAAGGCTGTGTACAAAGTCCTTCAAAGACTGTGACGACTCAGCCCCTCCCTTCCTTGATCTCAGGGAGACTACAGCTCTTTTCTACAAGCCAGTGCCTGGGAACCAGAGCTGTAATCATCTTTTTGACCTACTCCAGGCTAGACCCTCCATGTATCCAATGCCACTCTGCTTCTCTTTGGGTGACTGGAGCTCTCTTTGGGGACACAGGCACTTTTCTCTGTCACTTTTGTTTCCTCTCCTCTGTATGTATGCCACAGGAACCACTCTCCTCTCCCCACCCCTGCTGTGGCTCTTGCTTGGAAAGAGTAGGAATTTGACAGGTTACATTTAACCTAGATTAAAATTGCTTCAAAATAAGACATTTGAAATCTGCATGCCAATCGAGTTTATCACACATCCGAGGTGCAATCAGCTGCTTTGTGTTGACAGCCGCGCTGACAAGCTGAAGTGGCTGACTGTGTTCAGCCTCTCAAAGCCCTGACTCAGTGTGATGAAGGCCCCTGGTGATCGGTGCAACAGGCTTAGAGCGCCATGTATGAGCTGAGTCACGGTGCTTAGTGGTCAAGCACTCCCAACAGCCACTTCCAGGTTCAGCGGGAGCTCCAGCACTTATGGTAATAGGGGAACTGGGATTCTGTAGATAATCAAGACCCAGCACCTCCATTAACGAAAGAAACCACACCCAGAAAGTAATCCAGTTTCCTCTTTCCCAGCAATGTCTAAAATAGAATTAGAAAGGCCACTGGATGCTTTCTGACCCCTCCTCTCCCAGTGTGGGATGAGTCCATTCCTTCCCTTCCTAGAGGAGCTGGGGGTGGGTATGGGGGGGGACAGATAAGAATGACCCCTGGGTGAGCCTCAGAGGCACTGAGCAAGTGAGTGCATTTCCCTCTGGAAGCAGGTCTGGGAGAAGTGCCTTCAGGCTTTGGCTCAAACTAGGCAGAAGGATCAGGGGAGACCCACCTGTCCGGAGGAACTTAAGCCCAAGAGAGGTGTCTGTCTGTATGAGGGGAAGTGTTATAAATTGTGGGTGTGAGTTATGAGAGAAAAATGGGTGTGTGTATGATTGTGAGGGTACTCAGAGTTAAAAAACATGTGTGGGTTTGGAAAAGGCATATGGATGTGTGATGATTGGCCTTCATCATCAGGTAAACGGGAAGATAAGGAAAGAATACTTCCAGGTGTGTCTGGGGTTCTGACCTACTCAGGATTACCCCCTCAAGGGTCATATAAAGATACCCTTCTTGGGAGGGGACTAAAGGTAGTGGATAGGGTAGAGTTGGAGGTAGCTGGGCACTGAGTAGGCGTCCTTGCGGGTTCTATGCTGCCCTGACTCCTTCCTGCGTCTCATCTTTCTCTGCCTTTTGGTTTCCATGGTGTGAACTGTTCTGCTCCTCTACACAGTGATATACTGAACTGCAAACTCAAACCCTCCCTTCATCAGTGAGGATCCCAGGGCAGCATGTATGAATGTGAATTGTGGAAGAATCTCTATATGAATATGAGTAACAGTGAGATTGCTTCGGAGTGTCAAAGCACATGCAAGGGTGTCTATGTGAAAAAAAAGAGGCACGTGCTTGTGCATGTGTGAATGCATGTGTGTGTGTGTGTGTGTGTGTGTGCACATGTGTGTGCTTGTGTGCATGTGTGAGTATGTGCACGTGTATGTGTGTATGTGTGTATATGTGTATGTGTGCACATATATGCATGTGTGCATGTGTGTGTGTTTGCATGCGTATACATGTGCATGTGTGTACAAATGTACTTAGGAATATAAAGCCATTTTCTTCCTTGAAAGACCTATAGCACAGCTGGAAGCAGTTGTCCATTTGCACGGCCAAAGTGGGGAGGACTGAAGTCCACACAAGTACTGTCAGTAATGTTTTACCTGTTCTTTGGCCTAAGAAAACAAAACAAAACAAAAAAATCACATTAAACTTTCTGGCTACTAAATATAAACACTTTAATTCAGTGGTCCTCAACCTGTGGGTTGTGATCCCTTTGAGGGGTTAAACAACTCTTTCATAGGGGTCGGATATCAGACATCCTGCCTATCAGATATTTACTTTATGATTCATGACAATAGCAGAATCACAAACATGAAGTAGTAACTAAAATAATTTTATGGTTGGGGGTCAGCACAAAATGAAGATCTGTATTAAAGGGTCACAGCAGTAGGAAGGTTGAGAACCACTGCCTTAACAGAATAAGAGCGCAAACAAGGCTCTTCCAGACCCAATCCTCCAGGCTCACCCCTAAAGCTGCCATAGCACACCAGCTTCAATCTTCCCTCCCCACCCCTGCCCACATCTGCTGTGGCTCCCACAGACCATCCGCCCCTGCCACCACGAGTTGCTTTGTCCCAGATCCGAACTCCAACAGGCACCCCCTGCTAACCCAAAATCTGCTCCTCCAGGGCAATAAGTAGACTGACAGACCCACACCTCTCTAATTGCTTTGTTTTCAACAAAATCATACAAGAAAAATTTCCTAACCCAAAGAAGGGGATGCCTATAAAGGTACAAGCAGTACATAGAACACTGAGTAGATTGGACCAGAAAGAAAGTCCCCTTGCAACATAATAATCAAAACACTAAACAAACAGAACAAAGAAAGAGTATTAAAAGCTGAATGGAAAAAAAACCAAGCAGCATATTAAGGCAGCCCTAATAGAATTATACCCAACTTTTCAGTGAAGACTCTAAACTCCAGAAGGGCCTTGGCAGATGCTAAGAGACCAAGGATCCCAGTACAGATTACTATACCCAGAAAAACTTTCAATTGCTATAGAAGAGAAAATAAGATATTCCATACTTAAGTCAAAATTAAGCATTGTCTATCCACAAATTCACCCATATAGAAGGAGATAGAAGAAAAACTCCTATCTAAGGAGGCTAACTATACCCACGAAAACACTGGGAATAAATAATCTCATACCAGCAAAATCAAAGAAAGGAAAGCATACATGCAAGCATGCATGCACACAGGCACACCACCACCACAATCACCACCAAAATAACTAGAAATGACAATGATTTGTCAGTGATATCTCTCAATACCAAAGGTCTCAACTTCCTAATAAAAGACACAGATTAACAGAATGGATGTGAAAACAGGATCCATCCTTCTGCAGTATCCAAGAAACACACCTCAACATCAAGAATAGACATTACCTCAGAATAAAGGGTTTAAAAAAGGTATTCCAAGCAAATGCACCTAAGAAGCAAGCTGGTATAGCTATTCTAAAATCTAGCAAAATAGACCTCAAACCCAAACAATCAAAAGAGACAGGGAAGGATGCTTCATACTAATTGAAGGAAAACCTTACCAATATGACCTTTCTGTTCTTAACATGTATGACCTGAGTGTAAGGGCACCCACATTTGTAAAAGAAACATTAGTAAAACTTAAATAACACATTGGTAGTAGGAGGCTTCAATAACCCACTTTCACCAATAGATAAGTCATCCAGACAAAAAACTAAACAGAAAAATACTGGAGCTAACAGATACTATGATCCAAACAGACCTAACAGATATCAATAAAACATTTCACCCAAAACCAAAAGAATAAATCTTCTCAGCACTTCACAGAATATTCTCCAAAATTGACCACATACTTGATCAAAAAGCAAGTCTCAATAGATACAAAAAAATTGAACTGACCCTCTGCATCCTATCAAACCACCATAGATTAAAGCCGGATATCAACAACAGAAACAACAGAAAGCCTACAAACTCATGGAAACAGAACAACTCTCTAATGAATGAAGACAGAAATAGAGTAAGGTATTAAGGACTTCTTAGTGTTCAATGAAAATTAATACACAACATACCCAAATACATGGAACACAGTGGAAGCAGTGCTAAGAGGAAAGATCATAGCACTATGTGCCTATATAAACAAAAATAATTTTTGGAAAGATTTCATAATAGCAACTTAACAGCACACCTAAAAGGCTCTAGAACAGAAGGGGAAATCACACCTAAGAAGAGCAGATGGCAAGAAACAATCAAATGAGTGCTGAAATCAATAAAGTAGAATACAAAGAATCAAAAGGACAAAGAGTTGGTTCTTGGAGAAAATCAACAAGATAGACAAACCCTTAGCCAAATTAACTAAAAAGCTGAGAGAAAATCCAAATTAACAAAGTCAGAATTGAAAAGGGGAAAATAACAGATACCAAGGAAATCCAGAGTATCATGAGGACCTACTTTAAAACCCTGTACTCCACCAAATTGGAAAATCTAAAAGAAAATGATAATTTTCTCAATAGATAACACTTACTGAAGTTAAATCAAGACCAGTTAAACAATTTAAATTGGCCTGTGACACCCAAGGAAATAGAAACAGTTATTAAAATCTCACAACCAAAAAATAAAGCCCGGACACTTTTAGTGCAGAAATCTACCAAACTTTGAAATAAGAGCTAATGTCAGCACTCCTCAAATTATTCCACAAAATAGAAACAGAAAGAAGATTGCAAATTCATTTTATGAGACCATAGTCACCCTGATAACCATACCACACAAAGGTTCAACAAAGAAAATTTGAGAACAATTTCCCTCATGAACATTGATGCAAAAATACTCAACAAAATATTTGCAAACCAAATCCAAGAATATGTAAAAAACATCATCTACCATGACCAAGGCTTCATGCCAGAGAAGCAGGGATGGCTCGACATGTGAAATTTTGCCTATGTAATCAACCATATAAACAAACTGAAAGAAAAAAAAACCCAGAATCATCTTATTAGATGACAAAATCAAATACCCCTTCATGTTAAAAGTCTTAGAGAGATCAGAGATACATGGCCCATAACTAAACATAACAAAGGCAACTTATAGCAAACCTATAGTCAACATCAAATTAAATGAAGAGAAATTCAGAGCAATTCTACTAAAATCAGTCAAGGCAAGGCTGTCCACTCTCTCCATATCTAGTCAATATAATGCTTGAAGTTCTAGATAGAGCAATAAGACAACTAAAGGCGATCAAGGGGATACAAACTGGAAAAATCTAAAGTATTGATATTCATAGATGATATGGTAGTATACACAAGTGACCCCAAAATTTTTACCAGAGAACTCTTCCTAAGCTGATAAACAGCAACAAAAGAAACAAGCAAGCAAGCAAACAAACAAACTAGTAGCCCTCCAATATATAGATGACAAATGAACTGAGAAAGGAACCAGAGAACTAACACCCTTCACAGTAGCCACAAGTAATATAAAATATCTTGGAGTAACTCTAACCAAGAAAGTGAAAGACTTGTGTGACAAAACTTGATTTGAGGGCTGGAGAGAAGGTTCAGTGGTTAAAAGCACTGGCTGCTCTTCCAAAGGTGCTAAGTTCAATTCCCAGCAACCACAGGGTGGCTCACAACCCTCTGCAAAGGGATCTAATGCCCTCTTCTGTCATGCAGACATAAATGCAAATAGAGTCCTTGTATACATAAAATACATAAATAAATAAATCTTTAAAAATAAACTTGATTTGAAGAAAGAAATTGAAGACGACATGAAAGATCTCCCATGCTCATGGATTGGTAGGATTAACATAGTAAAAATGGCCATCCTATCAAAAGCAGTCTACAGATTCAATGCGATTCCCATCAAAATTCCAACAAAATTCTTTACAGAACTTGTAAAGATAATTCTCAACTTGGAAAAACAAAAAGCTCAGGGTAGCTCAAACAATCCTGTACAATAACAAAACTTCCAGAGGCATTAGCATCCCTGACTTCAAGCTGTACTACAGAGCAATAGTAATAAAAAACACACAGTATTGGCATTAAAACAGACATGTTGAACAATGGAATCAAATCAAAGACCCAGACATAAATCCATATACTTGTGTACATCTGACTTTTTAATAAAGAAGCCAGAAATACACAATGGAAAAAAAAGAAGGTGTCTTCGACAAATGGTGCTGGTCTAATTGGATGTCTGCTTGTAGAAGAATGCAAATAGTTTCATATTCATCATCCTGCACAAAAGTTATCTCCAAGTGGATCAAAGACCTCAACATAAAAACAGATACACTGAATCTCATAGAAGAGAAAGTGGGGAACAGCCTTGAAAATCTTGGTATAGGAGACAACTTCCTGAACAGAACACCTATACCACAGGCACTAAGTTCAATAATTAATAAATGGGACCTCAGGAAACTGAAAAGCTTCTATAAGGCCAAGAACCCTGTCAATAGGACAGAATAGCAGCCTACAGAAAGGGAAAAGATTTTCACCAACTCCACATCTGATAGAGGGCTGTTTTAGTTGGGGGTTCTATTTTTGTGACAAGACACTATGACCAGAGCAACTCTTATAAAGGAAAACATTTCATTGGAGCTGGCTTACAGTTCAGAGACTTAGTCCATTATCATCTTGGTGAAAACATGGCAGCACACAGGCAGACATAGTGTCAGAGAAGGAGCTGAGACTTGTCCATCCAGATCTGAAAGCAGCAGGGAGTGAACTGGCTTGAGCTTCCGAGACCTCAAATCCATTTTCTAGTCATGTGCCTGCTCCAACAAAGCTACCCCTACACTAACAAGGCCACACCTCTTAATAATGCCACTCCCTGTGTGTCTGTCTATGGGGGCCATTTTCATTCAAACCACCACAAGGGCTAATATCCAAAATATATAAAGAACTCAAGAAACTAGACATCAGCACCCCCCAAAAATCTAATTAAATAATGGGGTACAGATCTACATAGAGAATTCCCAATAGAAGAATCTCAAATGGATGAGAAACACTTAAAAAAATGTCCAACATTTTTTTTTTTTTTTTTTTTTTGGTTTTTCGAGACAGGGTTTCCCTGTATAGCCCTGGCTGTCCTGGAACTCACTCTGTAGACCAGGCTGGCCTCGAACTCAGAGATCCGCCTGCCTCTGCCTCCCAAGTGCTGGGATTAAAGGCGTGAGCCACCACCACCCGGCAATGTCCAACATTTTTAGCCAAATGCAAATCAACATTACTTTGAGATTCCATCAGACATCCATCAGAATGGCTAAGACCAATAAAACAAATCACAGCATATGCTACTGAGGATGTTGAGCAAGGGGAACACTCCTCCATTGCTGGCGGGAGTGCAAACTTGTTTAGTCACCATAGAAATCAATTGTGATCGATCTCAAGATCCAGCTATACCACTCTTGGGCATATACACAAAGCATGCTTTATCCTACCACAAGGACACTTGCTCAACTATGTTCATTGTGGGTTAATTCATAATAGCCAGAAACTGGAAACAACCTAGATGTTCCTCAACAGAAGAATGGATAAGGAAAATTTACATTCACACAATGGTGTATTCTCTGCAGTTTAAAAAAAATAAAACAATAACATCATGAAATTTGCAGAGAAATGGATGGAACTAGAAAAAATCATCCAGAGTGAGGTAACTCAGACTCAGAAAGATAAATATGGTATTCATTTATAAGGATATATTAGGTGTTAGGTAAATGTTAACCATGCTAGACCCAGAGAGGTTAGATAAAGAAAAGGGGTCTAGCAGGAACATAAAAATCTTCCTTGAAGGGGGAAATAGGATTTCTGGGCAGACTGGGGGTGGGTGGGGATGGGAGCAGAGTGGGTAATCAGGAACAGGGTTGGGGAGACATGGGGCGGAAGGAGAGAGTGTGGGGAGAGAAAGTTGGAATTGGGAGGAGTGCTTGGGGGTAGTGTGGAAACTTAATGCAGTGGAAGCTTCTGGCAATCTACAAAGGTGGTTCTAATGAGGATTCCTCGTCACGGAGGCTGTGGAATCTCAAGGGGCCACCGCTAGCATCCAGGCCAGGCTTCTAGTGTTAGGATTAGGGTGCATTCATTTGAGATGTTGGCCAAGGGATCCAGTAGAAAATTTCAAACAACCCAGGGTATTGCTAAGGCAAAAAAGCTTCTCTCTGCAAATTTACAGCAGGGGTGGGATCAGGGGTGACCCATTGCCAAGGAGAATACCCTCACAGTGCATTGAATATGGAGAAGTCAATCTGGTGCATGGAGTCCTCTCCCCTATGTTCTAGTCTCTTTTGATGGATAAAGAGACTATACATTGCAGGGTGCCAAGAAAGAAATGTGGACACCAACCGAGCCACAAAATCTTTGACAAGGTCCACTCCAAAGGGAGGAACCACACCCAACAATGCTAGGGTAACTGTCTTAGTTAGGGTTTTACTGCTGTGAACAGACACTATGACCAAGGCAACTCTTATAAGGACAACATTTAATTGGGGCTGGCTTACAGGTTCAGAGGTTCAGTCCATTATGGCAGCATCCAGGCAGACACGGTGCAGGAGGAGCTGAGCGTTCTACGTCTTCATCTGAAGGCGGCTAGTGGAGGACTGACTTCTAGGCAGCTAGGATGAGAGTCTTAAAGCCCACAGTGACACACCTACTCCAACAAGGCCACACCTACTCCAACAGAGCCAAACCTTCTAATAGCGCCTCTCCCTAAGCCAAGCATTCACAAACCATAACAGTTACCAAGAACCAGAGACTAGATGCCACAGAGATGTAGGGTAAAACCAAACACTACTGGTCTAGAAAAAGAAAAAAGTTAATAAAGTGGTTCCTAGTGATCTTTTGCTACACTCATCGATCAGTGTCTTATCCAGTCATTACAGAGGCTAGGTCCCATCAGCAGCAGATGGGAATAGGTGCGGAGACTCCCAGCCAGGCTTGATGTGGGGAGACAGACTCTAGATTGGAGGGTTCCATCAAATCCCTTCCTCCAGAGCTCAGGTAAAGAATGTAAGAAGCAGAGAGGATGGGGGACACCAGGAGACCAAGGCCCTCTGAATCACCTAAGCAAGGCTCATCTGAGCTCACAGACGGAAGCAGCACGCACAGGGCCTGCGTGGGTCTGCACCAGGTCCTTTGCACACATACTATAGGTGTCAGCTTAGTATTTCTATGGGACTCCCAACTGAGAACCAGTGGGTCTCTCACTCCTGTGCCTGCTCTTGCGGTTCCTTTTCTCCTGGGCGGGGGCGAGGGGGCTTGTCCAACTTCTATATGATAGTTTTGCTTCATCTTGTTGTATTTTATTTTGTCATGTGTGTTCATTATCTCTTAGAAGCCTGTTCTAATAAGAGACAGAAAAGGAGTCTTTCTGATGGGGAGGGAAGATGGGGGAGGAACTGGGAAGAGGAGAGGGAGGAAAAGCTATACTCAGGATAGAGTATACAAGAAAAATACCTGTTTTCAATAAAAGAAAAGGTGGAAGCACACTCAAGGAAAATTACTGTGTACAAATCCATTCCTCACCCCAGGATAAATAGTTACTACTTTAGAATGCTTCCCTCGAGTCTTTTCTGAGCCCCCCTTTATGACACGGGACATGCTGGCATCATTATTCGTAGTGAGCCTCATATCACACTTTGTGTCCCCACCACTTCCTTAACTGCACTTCCACACCAGCTCTCCACATGGGACTCCAGGCAGATCCTGAATCAACTAATGTCAACTAAATCAGGCCGTCTCAGTTAGCCAGCTGTTTTGTGTGTGGTATTCCCCTGGGGGGAAGTCCAGGGCTGATGTATCTTCCTCAGTGGTACTCCACTTGATTTTTTTTAAAAAAATATTTAACTTTTATTTTTATGTGTATGTGTGTGTGGTTGTGCGAGATTATGTGCCCAAATGCATACAGGACCCCTGTAGAACAGAAGAGGGCATGGGATCCCCTGGAACTGGAGTTACACACAGTCGTGAGTTACCACTGTCAGGAGTTGAACCTGGGTCCTCTGGAAGAGTAGGGTCCCCTTAAACTACCTCTCTAGCCCTGTCACTTGATTTTGAGGACAGGGTTTCTCACCAATTTGGCTTAAATTGTCAGGTCAGGAAACCCCAGGGATGTCCTGTCTCTGCCTCCCCAGTGCTTGGGATTACAGTGTGTGGCTCCAGGCTTAGCTTTTTATAGGCTCTAGGATTGGCATTCAGGTCTTCAAACCTGTCTCTCCCACACCCACAGCAACTGTCAACACTCATGGAGACCCACATCCTGCTGGCTGCGCTCCAGGGTCAGGAAAGCATGTCCTGCTGTCCTTTCCAGGGACATTTCCATCACCCCTCAAGTATGGGCCTCATACCCTACATGAAATCACCCCACAGGGCTTCTGCTGCCCAGGTTCTGGCAGCCCCTAACCAACTTCCCACCTGGCTTTACCTGCTCCACACACCTCCTGACCCTCGGATCACACGGTCTGAATAGCATCCATTTCTCCCGTCTCATCGTGCTCCCTTGCTTCGGTTGGGCCCTTGGTCTTCTGGCTGCTTTCCCACTGTGTACAATGCCCATGAGCAGTGAGCAGTGGTATCTTGTCTCCTTGATCAACTGCAGAAGTGTAAGAAGGATGGGAGATAAGTTTCCAAGGTAGGCAGCTAGTTAGAGTCCTTTTCCTTTGGGAGAGTCAATGCTTATTTTCAGGTAGTGAAGTGTCAGGGGGAGAAGAATCAGGGCAAGGTGACATAGCCAAAGGCTGCAAGCATAGATAGGATGCTGCCACGGGCTGATTTGCATTCTCTGGAAAGCCATATTGAAATCCCAGCCCCAAATATCAGCAAATGTAACCTTGTTTAGGAACAGAGTCCCTAAAAGTGAAACTGTCTGAACAAAGGCCTTGTGAACACCTGTTTAATAAATAGGAAGGGCGGGGAGGGAGGGAGAGGGGGAGGGGGAGAGAGAGGGAGAGGGAGAGGGAGAAAGGGAGAAAGGAAGAAAGGAAGGACTGAAGGACTGGAGGAAGGAGGGAAGGAAGGAAGGAAGGAAGGAAGGAAGAAAGAAAACAAATAAAGTCTCTACAGGTAGCTGAGTTAATGTGAGCTCATACTGGGTTAGAGTAGTCTAGGACTGGGTGTAAAATACTGCTTTTTATAGGAAGAGGAAAGCAGATGAACAGGGAAAGTGCCAGGCAGCATGGATGCATGGACTGAAACAACAGATCTGTAGTCACAGGTCATCAATACCTAATAGAAACAGGCAGTCAAAAAGAAAAAACCAACAACAACAAACAACAACAACAAAACAAAAAACAAAAAAACCCCGCAGAGCTGATTCCCCTTTAAGTGCCTTTAGTGAGTGCATGCCTGTGGACACCTGGAGTTTGGGTTTGTGGGTACCATAGAGACTGCCTGTGCTGCTAAAAACCACAGGGCACATGGTGGTAGCAGCCTTGGGGCACCAACATGAGTAGAGGGTTTCCTTGGTAGCTTAGAGGCTGTAAGATTGACAAACCCTTTGGATGGGACGGTCTGGCAGACTCAGGAAGCAGCACGGGACAGTCAGGCAGACTCGGGAAGCAGCACGGGACAGTCAGGCAGTTTTAAGGGTTAGACCTTGTCTTAGTTAGGGTTTCTATTGCTGTAATGAAACATCATAACCAAAATGCAAGTCGGGGAGGAAAGGGTTTATTTGGCTTATGTTTCCACACCATAGTTCATCACCAACAGAAGTCAGGACAGGAATTCAAGCAAGGCAGGAACCTGGAGGCCGGAGCTGGTGCTGAGTCCATGGGCAGGAACAGGGACGGTGCTGCTTGTTTACTTACATGGGGGAGTGTCTCGCTTCCCCGGTCTTGCTCAGCCTGCTTTCTTATAGAACCTAGGACCACCTGCCCAGGGGTGGTCCCACTCACAATGGGCTGGGCCCTCCTGATTAATCACTCACCAAGAACATACTCTATAGGCATGCATATAGCCCGATCTCATTGAGGGTTTTTATCAACTGAGGCTCCCTTCTCTCCAGTGACTCTAGCTGTGTCAAGTTGACATAAAACCATCCAGCACTCACATAAACACAGTGAGGCCTTCAGTTTGATCTCATATGGGTTAGGAAACCATCTAACGCAGAGAACGGCTGGCTTAACACCATCCTGTAGCAAACAGAGTGGGGTGAGAATGGTGACCATTGGTTGTCAGCTCTACCACATCTGGACTTAACTAGTGCCCGGGGGGGGGGGGGCTGGGCACACCTACGAGGGACTCTTTCTTAATTACATCATCTGAAGCGGGAAGAGCCACTTTTAATCCAGAACTTTTGACCTGGAAAGATTCACCTTCACTCTGGGCCACACCTTCTGCTGGCAGCCTAAGAAAGGACATGGAAGAAGGAAGCTTGCTGTCTTTGCCTGCTTGCTCTCCTGATGGCAAGCCACTGGCATTAGAGACTACTTCAAGATTCCTGTGTTTAGTGAAGACCAGCTAAGACATTCAGCCTTGTGGACTGAACAACAGCTGAACTCTTGGACCTTATGTTGGTAGACAGTCATTGTTGGACTAGCTGAACCTGTATATATATACATCCTGTCAGTTCTGTTACTCTAGAGAACCCTGACTAATACAGAGGCCATTACTAACCATTTGCAAATTGAAGATGTCCAATATGTATTTTAAAAGTGACCAACAACATCCCTAGCCATCAGGGAATGCAACTTAAAATAACTTTGAGGTTCCATCTTGCTCTAGACAAAGTGGCCAAGATTAAAAAAAAAACAAAAAAACATTGTCAAGGATTTCTGGAAAGAGGAACTCTGCTGTAACAGGCACAACTCACACACGGTAGAGGCACCAAGACACCACTCTGACCTAGGAGCCCTGCACACAGACCCCGACACCTGCCAAAAATGGGTACAAAGACTTAGTCCATCGTACTTCATAGTTGTGGGAAAGTCCCTTAAATGTGCTAACATTGATTTTTGCCTTCTGTAGTAGCTCTGCTAACTGTTCTTGCTAACTTGGGTGTATTAATCAGAATCTGGTGTTTTTTTTTTGTGCATAAAAGCCAAGATTGGAAGGGCTTGAGGCTGTATGACTTTGGCAAGTTCCCTGTGTAGCCTGCCAGCCAACATGAAACACGTGGCTTTAAGAGTCGAGTGTTCTCTGAAGAAGTTACCTTACGACCCTGCTCATTGTTGGTAGAAGTGTAGACTAGTGCAGCTACTATGGAAATCAGTGTGGAGATTAACGCTAAAAGTAGACCCGGCTATCCCAGTCTCGGGCATGTACTCAAAGGCCTCTATGTCCCACTACCGGGGCACATGCACAGCCATACTGATTGCTGCTCTGTTCACCACAGCCTAGCTGTCTGTCAACAGATGAATGGTAAGGAGAACCAGGTACGTATACACGATGGAAATACACACAGCCATAAATAAAAATAAATTCTGAAACATCAGGGGAAGGGACAGAACTAGAAATAGCAAATTAACTGACTCAGAAAGACAAAGGCTGCGTGTTCTCTCTCATATGTAGGTTTTTAGCGTCTCCATTTTATACATGTGTCAGCGAGGGCACACAGAAACCAAGAAACTGGAAAAGAGCCTTTGAGAGGAGAAAAAAAAAAACCCGAGGCTTTGGAGGAGAAGGGTGTGGAATGAAAATGGAAGGGGTGGGTGTTGGGGTGGAGTGTTTAAGTGGGAGCAGGAACGAGGAGGTGAGGGAGAGGAGGGGCTGGGGGCGGGGCATAAAGCATATAGGACCGGCAGAAGGAAACTTTGTAGTTGAGCCTTTCTGTAAGCCTGTGCTGCAGCATCCAGTCGAGGCTGGGGCACATCAGGCAGAGAGCACGAGAGGTTAAGAGAGAGCACCAGACTGCAGCCCTTGCCTTCCCTGGGAGCAGGAGCCCCTGGGAAATGCTGCGTAGCATTGTATTGGGTGAAAAGGTGGATCCAGGTTCAGCCATCGGGGCCCTCTGATTCAAGGAAGCATGAGATGTGACCAGGAGATAAGAGAGTCCTGGGGCGGGGGGAATTAGAAAAACAAATCTTTTCCACCCCAGAAAGCTACAGAGAGCTTGAAAACCAACCCCGAGTGTTGACCAGATCCACTGGGGGAGACGACAGACATCTGCGCTGGTGCAGTGAAATTTAAAGAGACTGAGGCGCTCTGGCAGACGAAGAAAGTACATTCCTAGGACCACAGCTCTTGGAAGCCTGCCCGTGACCCTTCCCACATCTGAGATGCGGAACAGCGGAGCGGGCGGCGGTGTGGCTGGGCGTACTCATGACCATGCCCTGAAAGTAAGAGTGCGCGGTGCTGAGAAAGTGCAGCAATTAACTTTTACACTACAGAATTCTTTAGTTTGTAATACACTTAAGTACCAAGAGGAATTTATCGGTAAAATGAGTCTACCTCACTCCGATGCTATTGCTAGGAATGATTTTGAGAGACCTGTTTCTCTGCCCCCCCACCTCTCTCTCTCCCTCTCTGTCTCCCCCTCCCCCTTCTCCTCTATTTCCCCTCCCCCTTCCTCTCCATATCCCCCTCCCCTTCCTCTCTGTCTCCCCTCCCCCTTCCCCTCCACCTTCTCCTCTCCCTCTCCTTCTCCCCCTCATCTTTCCTCTCCCCCTCCCTCTGTCTCCCTCCCTTCTTTATGGTTACGGGTCAAACTCAGGACCTTCTTTGTGCCAAGCAAGACCTTCTTCGTGCTCTATCACTGGGTTATGCCCCGGCCATACATGTGCCTCTCTCTCAGGACCCTCTCTATGTCTGTGAAGGTCCTACAGCTTGTATTTGATCAACAGGACCTGAGCCGTCACCACCCAGATCAAGCACCCAGTTAGGATATGAATCTGTTGGGCTGGCCCCCGGGTGAGGAACTGCTAGTGCAGGCTGGCTCAGAGATGTGTCCTAACCACAGAGTGGGAAAGCAGAGGGCAAGCAGAGAGAGGAAGGTGCTCCAGGACACCCAGGTTTCAGCAGAGTGGCCGCCCGTCTGGGGTTAGGTGGAGCCAACCATTACAACAGTGGGGCTGTGAAGAATACCACCCAAATGAGTGGACAGAGAGGGTATTTCATGGGTATCACCCTGAGGGACATATATTGATTATAAAAATTATTTCCATCACAGACAAAATCCTCAGAGGTCTGAATTTTGACAAGCAAGGGCAATAACACAGCACCCAAATGTACATGATGTCACTTCCTGTTTGGACAGCTCTGCTCCCCCTGTGAGACTCTCCATTTCCTGGAGCATCCCTATGGGAGAAGCTCTATGAGCACTCCATCAGACTTCTGTGGGTTAAAGGAAGAGCGCTCCGACCTCTTAGGCAGACTGGATATGGAAAACAGCAGCATCCCAAGGGTTAATATTTGTATCCCAACGGACAAGAACACTTACTGCACTGCTGTGACAGTGACTATTGAGAGTCAACATGGCGGGCTCTGGAATCACAAGCCTTCTGGCTTGTCTGTGGGGAAGTGTCTGGACGAGGTTAGCAGGGGTGGGTGGACCTGTCCTGAGTGTGGGCAGCCCCAGCTATGGTCCTGGACCAGATACAAGGAGTAAAGCCAGTCAATATGATGCACACCTTTAATCCTAGTGTTGTGAGACAGAAGCAGGTGGATTTCTGTGCGTTTAAAGGCCAGCCTGGTCTACATAGAGAGTTCTAGGACAGTCAGAGCTACACAATAGGGGAACTGCCTCAAAACCAAAAACAACCAAACAAGGAAATAAAACGAAAGAGGAATAAATGGCCCTCATCTCTCCCTGGCTCCTAGCCGCTGCAGTGTGTCCAACCACCTCACCTCCTGCCCCCATGACTTCCCCGGTGATGGGATGTCCATCCTTCAACTGTGCACCAAAATAAACCCTTCCTTCCTTAAGTACCCTCTCATCAGGTGCCTCGCCGCTGCAATGAGACAAGGAGGTAGCAGAGCTGTTTCACTTTCTACATCAATTTGGTAAAGACCCTAGGGTAAACGCTAATAGGTAAAGGCAGCACGTAAGCCACCGATGGCTTTTGTGTCCTGCTGCCTTAGGTGCACATAAATTTCTATGCACGCATATGGCTCCTTAGCTGTTCCATGGAGTTGTAACAGCTGGCCAGACATTACTTGCTTCCTGCTGTTTATTATTATAATCAGGTGTTAAAGTCTAATCTTAAAGATAAATTAGTCAGATATAAATCACCACCCAAGCTTTATGATAGGAAGTTTTCTCAAAGTAAACAAGCATCTTAGGGTTTCTATTGCTGGGATAAAACACTCTGGCCAAAAGTAACTTGGGGAGGCAAGCATTTACTTCCGCTTACTGCTTGTAGTTCATTATCCAGGGAAGTCAGGGCAGGCATCTGGGCGAGCAGCTGAAGCAGAAGCTGTGGAGAGCGTGGCTTATTGGCCTCTTGTAGTTTGCTCAGACTGCTTTCTGCTGTACCTCAGGCCCACCTGCCCAGGGTGGCATTGCCCACAAAGAGCTGCGCCGTCCTACATCCATCACTAATCAAGAAAATGCCCACAGACTTGCCTACAGGCCAATCCCATGGAGGCATTTTATCAGTCTTTTTTTTTTTCTTCCTAGATAATTCTAGGTTTGTGTCAAGTTGACAATATCCAACCAGCACAGCCACCCCCGCTTTCTTCCCATTGGACCTTGGGTTCCTTCCTCCACCCAAACACTGAAGGGCATTGTTGACCATGTCTGCTAGTTTTCATTACATAAATGGTTCGTGGCAGATCAGCAAAAACGCTGTAATTGGAACCACGCTCTTAATTCATGAGACTAACATTAACGCTTTAGGATAGTTATTTGATTCTAATTGGAAAAGACGACGATACTCCATAAAACCTATTTTACATGCAGGGTATCTTGCTGTCCTTTGTCAGCATGAAACCCAGGTTTGCTGAGTTTTAACGGTACTCACCATTTTTAGTTTAATTGGTTTGAAAGAAGGAAACCATTTTCGCGGGTCAACCTGAACAATACGTATCTGAAAGGAATACATATGAAGGAATGGTATGTTTAACAATATTTGTAATAAATAACTCCAGCTAGAAACAATCCGAATCATTTGTGGTAGCAGGTAGGTAGATGATATAGAATGATCGTGCTATAAAATATCATAAAGCAATAAAAAATGAACAGTGTCCTGCGGGGGCCAGGGGTTGATGGCAGGCGTCTTCCCTGATGTCACTCCACTTGTTTTTAAAGACAAGGTGTCTCACTGAACTTGGCTACCCTGGCTGTCCACTGAGCCCCAGGGGTCCATCTGTCTCTGTCTCCCTTGTACCAGATTATATGTGTGTGCTGCCTTGCCTGGCTTCTTACAAGGGCACAGGGGATATAACTCAGCATCTCAGGCTTGAACGGAAGCCGCTTTAAAGGCTGAGCTATCTCTCCAGTCCCCATACAACTATTTTTGGGCATAAAGCTATTTAGACGACTTGATTTATATAAAGTTCCAAGTAAGGAAAGACTGCTCTATGGAGTTAGACGTTAACTCGTTTGCTTTTTCAGAGGGACAAAAAATGCTTTGTGGAAGGGCGCTTATAGATGAGAACCACTTAGCAACCAGCCACATAGACACTGCACACTTACGCATTTCATTATGTAAGCTGCAGAAGGACAACCTGGAGATTTAAAGAGCCCCAGGAACGGGAGGGCCTTTGTGGTTTTGTCTGCTGAGAATTGCACCTTGTCCCTAGGCAGGGTGGGATGGGCCAGCGTGCGTGGACAGGCCGTGAGTCTCCTGCTGCAGTTAGGAAGGAATCTTCATGAGGCGCGCTCCGATCTGGCAAGCCACCTACTCTTGGTTGCCCATCATCTTTGCTATCGTCGTTCAAAGCCGCTTTGACCTATCAGCTCTGGCTGCTTCGAGCAGTGTTCAGCTCTGATAAGCATGGTCAGGTGTTGGTGTCATTAGTTTTGTGGGCCTCTCTCAACAGTCCTCACTTGTCCAAGCTACAAGGCGACCCGGAAGGCCAGCTCGGATGATTGCTGGGTGCTGCGACAAAGGCTCTTTTTCGTTTTGTTGATTTTCTTCCGATTTGACCAGGGTATGCTTTATACCTTACAACGTTGTCCCCTCCAACATAATGCTTTTTATTGATTATTTGGGAATTTGATACAATGCACTGGATCAAGCCCACTTCCCATGCCTCCCCGGTCTGCCCTCCCACCCTTGTTCCCTCCCAGCAAGAAGGAAAAAAAATACATCAAGTCCAATTTGTGTTGTGCAAAATATTTATTGGAGCATGGTCAAACTCCCAGTGGTCAGACTCTTAATGAAAACTGAGCCTTTCCCCACCCCCAGCCCCTCCCAGAAGCTATCAACTGAAAAGATACACTTCAGCATCTTTCCCAATTTTTTTTAAAGGACTTTCTTTCCTCAATAGCTTCTGGTCTGGACTGCTTTCATTTTTATTCTTTTAATTTTAATTTTTTGAGGGGAGTGTCACAGAGACCTTTACTGTCTCTCATTCTCAATTATGAGTCTGCAGCTACCCATACCACTGCATAAGAACCTTCCTTACCCATAACAGCCAGCAGCAGCACCGGTCACGTGATTCTTCACGTGGTTTCTGGTAGCAGCACAGACCACAGATGTCAACATGGTCTCCTGCAGCAGCTCTGACCAGGGACTTCAACATGGTCTCCAGTGGTACAGGAATCACAGATACAAACATGGCCTCCAGCCGCAGCACAGACCATGGAAGTCCGGGCAAAGCTTTTGGGGGCAGAACCTTTGAGAGCTACAGCCTGTGCATCGCCCTGCTGGCCTGACATACCTGTTGCTTCTGCCGTTGTATCTCTAATCCTGTTCCTCTCTGAAGCGAGCAACTACATTCCACCATCATTTTTTTTATGCATCTTTCCACGAGACCTCTTTTGTTTGTTTGGTTGGTTGGTTTGGCTTTTTATTTCGGTTGTTCCAGAGATCTGAACGCTCTGTAGACTCATCCTCCTCCGAGCTGTGTCTCTCCTCAAAGCCTCTAGGGCTCTCAGGCTCCTTAGGGTGGGTGCCCGTGGCCTCTGCCATCTTTGTTTTTTCTCGTCAATCTACACGTTACAACTTTACGTCTACTTTTTATTTGTTTAATGTTTTGAGGCTAGCTTGGACTTTCTATGCTACTGAGAATAACACTAAACTCCTGATCTTCTGCTTCTACCTCCTGAGTCCTGGTATTATAGACATGTACCATCACGCCCAGTTTATGCTGTCCTTGGGGCAGAGCCCAAGGCTTTGTTAATACTAAGAAGTTTCTACCAACTGAGCTACAGCCCCAGCTCCACAAAGCAATTTTCATTTGAGTGTGGAATTCTATAAGATTTGAGCACTGTATCCAATTGTGAGACCCCTGCTACTACCAACTGATTACCATGACACAGTGATTGTTACCCTTAGGAATTCCCTCTTAGACGGTAGTATGGCAGACTCTTTGTCTTAGTCAGGGTTTCTATTCCTGCACAAATATCATGACGAAGAAACAAGTTGGGGAGGAAAGGGTTTATTGAGCTTACACTTCCATGTTGGTGTTGATCACCAAAGGAAAGTCAGGACTGGAACTCAAGCATGTCAGGAAACAGGAGCTGATGCAGAGGCCATGGAGAGATGTTTCTTACTGGCTTGCTTCCCCTGGCTTGCTCAGCCTGCTCTCTTATAGAACCCAAGAATACCAGCCCAGGGATGGCACCACCCACAAGGGGCCCTCCCCCTTGAACACTAATTGAGAAAATGCCCCACAGTTGGATCTCATGGAGGCACTTCCCCAACTGAAACTCCTTTTTCTGTCCAGCCTGTGTCAAGTTGACACACAAAACCAGCCAGTACACTCTACCTTACTTATCTGGGCATGCCTGTGAGGGAAAATTCAGGTGACCTACAGATATAGAAATTTTACTGTATTTATATATAATAGTACAAACTATTTTCTTATTTATTATTATTTATTTTATGTGTGTGGGTGTTTTGCCTGCACACATGTCTGTACACCACTTGTGCCTGCAACCCATAGAGGTCAGAAGAGGGCATCAGACACTCCTGGAACTGGGATTACAGACAACCATGAACCATCAGTGGTGTGTCCTTGGGAACTGAGCTCAATCCTCTGGAAGCGCAGTCCATGTTCTTAGCCACTGGGCCATCTCTCCAGCCCTGAGGAAATATTTTCTAAGGTTTTTATACCCATTTGTTTTATCCCCAGCAAGAAGTCTTTCAGGGATTAGTTTAAGATACTCAGTGATTTGGACTCCTGGTCATCTGCTAGCAAACCAATGTTTTTGGCCCTTTCTTTGGGTAGAGGATCCACAAATCCAAGCATCCACACTGAGTGCTTGCTGTATTATTAGTTGTTAAGCACTTCTGAAAAGGACAACTTTAGCTTGCTTCAAGAGAACACTTCCAGTTGGTATCTTTTCTAGGATACCTAATATTTGGGTTGAGAGGTTCAAGAGGACAAGTTTTTTAAAAACCAAGTTTCTCCTTTGGAAGATAAGAATAGTATGTTAAGTCCTCTTTGACAGTATTGAGTTTAGTCTGTCTAAAGTAAGGGCAGATAGTAGCAGGCCTGTCTTAGTTTTGTGAGTCTTCTAGTTATTAATTAATGAGGTTATAATCTACAAGTCCTTAAGGAGGCTACCCTAATGGTTCCTGGGTTCAGACTCTCAGCCAGGCCCCTCCAAGGGTTCCAGAGAATGTACTCTATTTGAGTTTTACTACATTTACTTTTCTTAGAAGCTGGAGAGTAGGACAATGTAAGTTTTTATAGTTTGCCAAGTTTCTTTATGCCAGTGGCAGTTTGCCCTGATGGGAGAAACACTAAGTTGTTTTTTTTTTCTTTTAACCTGGCTTTTGCAATGGCTTTTCCTTCTGAGATGGCTTCACCATCCAGAGAATTTATAAGCAATCCCTAGCACTTGCTCATAGTCTTGTAACTTGACCAAATGGATAAATCCCATCTTTAAGTGTTAAAACATCTGCTGGGCTGTATTGCCTTCATGACTTTTCTTTCTGGGTCATGACAGTACAGATGAAGTATACACCTTCCCCATCTCCAGCGTCTGGGAAGAAGCTTCCCCACGAGCTTATTCATCGTGGAGGTGGCACCTTCTGTCCCAGTAGACATGGGGCATGGTGGTAAGTATTCTCTGGAAGAGCAGAAGTGTAATGCAGTGGCCAGGCTCTAGCTGCTGCTTCTGTTCTCTGCATCTGTGACTAAGCACCTCAAAGCACATCTCACCGTTCGTCTTCCTCATTGCTCCCTTTACAAACGACTCAACTGCTCTGATCTTATGATCTGCTGATACCTTCTGTACCATTGCCCCTACTCTGTGTAACTTTTAATGTGGACACACCTCTTGAAAGCCTAGAATATTTTTCTTCACTTAAAAAAATTAGGACAATTTCTAGTAATAATAAGAAAGCCCCCAAGTGTGTCACTGATACTCTATACAATAATTAAAAATAACAACAACAACAACAAAAAAAAAACAGCAAGAGCATTCATTATATGCCTTGCAGGCATGCAATGACTCCTTTTGTGACCATAGACGTTTCCACATAATCTTATATGGTGTCCCCCTACATTTTGGAATTCCTTTCTGAAAGGAGGACACTGAGGCATAGGAGAAAAGAGGGTGCTCTGAAACAGGCCCTTCCCCACTTTTATGCTTACCTAAACAAGAGCAACTATTCCCCCAGTCATAGTCCAACTCCAACAAGGACAGTGAGCCCCTCCATGGGTTGGCCTGACTTTGAGGAGCCTGTCTCCTCACACTGTTTCCACAGTCACCGCCTAGGCCCAGTGGTGGTGACACTGAGTATTTAAGAAGATCACCTACTGGCATTCCCTCGCGTGACTTTTCCTATGGTGATCCTTCACTCCAGGTTGAGAAGCTGCTAAAGAAAGGATTCTGTCCAAGTCGAGTCAAGTTTGGGAAGCCAAGGACTTTACTGGCTTGGGGATCACGGGGTAGGGGCGGGGACTCAGAGGCAGCTGCACCACTGGGAAGACGCTTGAAAACCACGGGTTAGATAAAGCACTGAAGAGTCCCACCCACAACATGAGGGATCAAGAAAAAACGTGCACCATGGAGAAGTCTCCCTGGGCACATGCTTGCAGCTATGGCTGGGGAAAGTATCTCCACCAGTTCTTCCACCTCCGCCTCTGCCACACAACTATTCACCTCCGATAAGACCTCAAGGAAGGGAGGTGAGTTGTGAAATCTGGAGAAGGCTCCTGAGACCCCCATCCCTTCATCCCTCCACAGAGATGCCAGCAACCCTAACCTTGTGAAGGTGGGTTTCCTTGAGTGATCACAGCTCTGATTCAAGATGGCAATGACCATGTCCAACCTGGAGGAAACAGCTCCCCACACCCAATAGAACATCAAGTGGCTCTCTTTGGATACATTCGGCTTTCTAATGGCTGTTAAAACTTCCTGGGGCTTTTGTATGTCGGGTTGTGGAAGGGCCACCCCAGACCTGACATTGTCATGTTGACAACCGTTGTAAACGGCGCATGCGAAATGGCAGTAGGGCTCTTTAATTTTCCTCATCCATTAGCTTGCTGTGCCCTTGCTTGCAGATAAGAAGGCGCCAGAGACTTGCGGACCTTGAGGTTCACAGTGGTTCCTGACCTTTGTCATTCCACGGAAACAATGAGGTGAGCCCTAGCTTCAGGTACTAAGGAAATTCCCGCACTGAAGGTGGCTCCAGGGGCGGAGTCTCCGCTCAGCACCTCTGCACCCTTTGGCTTCAGCTACAGGAAGCATGCTCAAAGGGCATCCAGAGAATTTATAACTGTTCAATTGTGTATGTGCTCCACATGTCCACCGGAGCCAGTGGAAGCCAGAGAAGGACATCAGATCTCCTGGAACTGGAGATATAGGCTAGTGTGAGCCACCATACCGGCACTGGGAGCCCAGCCTAGGTCCTCTGCAAGAATAACAAGTGCCACATGCTGCTGAGCCATCGCCGCAGCCCTGGCTCGAATGCTTAAGATCCTTAAATATCACTCTCTTATTTTTAATATTTTCTTCAGAACGGGTCTCATGGAACTCTTGGCTAAAGTGACCCCCCCTGCCTCAGCTTCCTGAGTAGCTAAGATTACAGTTGTATGCTGAGGCCCCTCTAGATCAACCTATGCCCTTGAGCAGAGGCAGTAATTCCTTAAGCAATACCCTACCTTCTTGCTTAAATGGTGAGTTTTCTCTCTGATCTTTTTTTTTTTCCTGGTATTTTAAAATCATATCTGCCATTTGCACTTTAAGGATGGGTTGGATCCTCACAAGGGTTTATCCAGGGGGCAATGACCTCCAAGGTGAGGGCTGCTAGGTTGAATGGCATTTCCTGTTGGGAATGTTGTCTCTTTGTTTGTACAACAAATCATCTTTATTTTGTTTGAATACAAATTACCCAACCAACTGCAATATTTGGAGTGATTAGAGACAACCATTAACCAACAGAAACGTCTGAAGGGACTGGAAATTTAGCCACATTACTAAATATATTAGCCACATGTGGCTACTGAACATCTTTCTATCTCACTAAACACAAGGCAGTGTTTCAATCATTGTGCTTACTTGTGAGGAGTGTGCTAGCTCTGTGCAAATGTACCGAGCAAGCCAGGCATAGAGCTGCCTTACAGCCATGCCTACAGAGATGCAGTGTTGGTTGTTCCAAACAAAGGGAAACAGTCTGTCTGAGGAGATGGAGCTAAGGCTGAGGGCCGTCCACAGCAGCCGGCTCTTTAAATGGAATTGAAGGTTGAATGTTGCCAGAACAGGATGCTCCCGGAACCCTGGGGACAGCTTGATGAGTGGTTACTGAGTCTTACACAGGCCAAGCCCTTCTGTATTTGTGATATGATAGGGATCTCCATAGGGGAGTTGTCTCATGCCCTTACAGAGGCTTAGACTCTATAACAGGATTGTGAGCCAGAAATGCTGTGATGTGTCTTTGACTTAGTCCAGGTTTGAAAGCCCAAAGACCTGGAGACCCATGGTATGAGCCATGGCCAGAGAGTCACTCCATTATATATATCTGCACACACACATACACATACACATACACATACACATACACATACACATACACATACACATACACACACACATACACATTCTAGAGCTGGTTCAAAATAGGACATACATGCCAGATGACAAATAGATTTTCATTCTGGAAGCATTTTTCCTCCAGATTTCTCTTTTCAGAATGCAAAAGTCATCCTGGCCCAAAGAATATCGGATCAATGTTAGGAGCTGATGCTTTAGATAAAATTTCTTGTCCCAGAAGAGGCTTTGTCCTGACTTCTCAGGGAAATCCACAGTCAAAGCCCATAGTTGCACCAGTAAGGCAGGCACTCCATTTCTCTTAAAATATTATCTATATCTATATCTATGTATCTATATGTATGTATGAATGATCTATGTATCTATGCATGTATGTATGTATTTATGTATGTATGTATCTATCTATACATGTATCTAAGTAGGTATGTATGTATGTATCTATCTGTGCATGTATGCATGTATGTATGTATGTATGTATGTATGTATCTATCTATCTATCTATCTATCTATCTATCTATCTATCTATATTATGGTGTGTATATGTTTGTGGGAGAGTACATACACAAGCACATACACATGTGTACCCCTTGGCATGAATGGAGAACCAAGGATAACTTTTTGGAATAAGCACTCTCCTGCCATGTGAGTCCCAGGAATCCAATTCAACTCCTCAGGCTCGTGGGCAAGTGCCTTTACTGGCACAGCCATCTTGCTGGCCCACGCTCTTCTTGTCTGATTCCTTACTATACGTGGACTCACCTTTTCAAAAGTAGCTGGCCATTGTCACACGGTCAGGGAGGATGACCAGTTCAACAGGGGGCCGTGCTGTGTGGCAGGGTCACATCATGGGGCCCTGCACTCCTGCGTTTCTTCCTATAGAGCCCATGCAGTGCATTTGACTCTACTCTCTAGAGAAACCTCTTCCTTGTTATTGCCTGGCAGGAGGGTGAGGAAGTGTGGCACAGCCCTGCAGCACTTCAGTCCCTTGTAGGGAGCACACACCCTGCCCTATGGAACAAAAACTCCTGAGCATGCTGAAAACGAGCCTGCTCCAGGCTCACAGGCCCTGTGCTAGTCAACTTTCTGTCACCGTGGCAAAACTTCTAAAGGGGCTGTCTTAATTAGGGTTGTGTTGCAGTGAAGAGACACCATGACCAAGGCAACTCTTATAAAGGCAAGCATTTAAATGGGACTGGCTTACAGTTCAGAGTGCCATCAAGAATGGTAGCATGCAGGCAGACAGCGTGCGGGAGTTGCTGAGACGTTTACATCTTCATTCAAAGGCAGGAAGGGGGAGACTCTCTTCCACATTGGGTAGAGCTTGAACATAGGAGACCTCAAAGCCCACCCACACAGTGACACACTTCCTCCACCAAGGCCACACCCCCTAACAGGGCCACTCCCTACAGCCAAGCATTCAAACACAAGAATCTATGGGAACATATTCAAACAACAACAGAAGGAAACTCAAAGATAATTATAAGGAGGGAAGGTTTCTTTGGCTTACAGTCGTGGCGGCTCCAGTCAGTGGGCAGTTGAATTGGGCCTGTGCTAAGGAGTATGTCATGGCGGGATGGTGAGGGAAGCTGCTTACCTTGTAACTTGTAAGCAAGCTGAGAGATGGGAAGGAGCCCTGTTCCTAGTGTCTTATTTAAGGGCACATCCCTAGGAACCCAATCTCCTCATGAAGGCTCACCTATTCGGAGCTCCATCTTGCCAGTAGTATTCCTCAAGAATGCAACCGAGCCTTTAACACACAGACTGCCCCGGGCAGCATTCAAGATCCAAAGTTTGTCCAAAGAACTGTGGGTGGCTTAAATAGGGAAGAAGTGGGCAGAGCCAGCTACAAATTGCAGGTGGTGCCTGCAGTACGGAGAGGGCCCCGTTTGGGGCGATTCCTTGTCTGAGAGCAAGAAAGGAACAGAAGTCTGACACATTCATAGATCTGCAGCCTGCACAGCTTTTACTTCTTAGATGCTGGGCAAGGATGGGTGTCTTGTCTTGCGACCCATCGGTCCTTCATGCTGGCCCCCAGGGCTTCTCTCCTTCATTGTGGACATGTGCAACTGGTGTATTTTTTGAAGGGGCATCTAAAGATCTCATCCTCGGGGCCTCCTTCCCCACAGCACCAGAGGTATCTGGTCAGGAAGTACCAACCCTGCAACTGGCAGAACCCAGGAGGATGGGCACGGAGCCCATCACAAAACCCTCGCCCATTTGTCAAGGCTTCTGTGCACAGGGATATTAAAATAGCTCACTTCTGCAATGTCTGATTGCAAAGGCATGCACACCCTTACTGAGGCTAAGCGTTTCCCACTCACTCATCTATTTTTGTTCTTCGCTTTCCTGCTTTAATTGAGTGTTGTATAAAACACTGCTTACTCCCATCCCAACGTTATAATAAATACATTTAACTGTCCGCAACTCCAAAATCAAATGCGATTTTTGTATTACGATGTATAAGCTGACTGACTGGCATCCGGCCTCAAAATATATCTTCCGGAGGGATGGTTCACAGCTCAATGGTGGAACATGGGCCCTGTATACTTGAGGTCCTGAGTTCAACTCTTAGCACCAAAAATAGTTTCAAGTCTTATAGATCACTAATGAGATACAAATAATATTTCAAGCATTGGAATCAATGCTTCTCCTACCCCAAGCTTTAAAGCCATTGGATAGCTGATGTACATGTCTTCCTGTCTCAGAGAAAGCTGAGAGTTGGAGGTTCCAACCTCTGCACAGAATTCTGGGGTTCCTAGCAGGCAGTCTCCTAGAGAACTTACTCTTATAGGACATGGGAGCTGAAATATCCATCAACAGAAAGTTGACTCATTCAGCAGGCAGAATCCATTCCAACAGGGTGCAGGACTAACGGCTGCTCCAATCCCAACATTTGCAAGCCGGGCCAGAAGTGGGAAGTCTCACGTTCAGGCGGCTTCCCTCAGCATGGCTGGGTGGCTGGGTGAAGGATGGCTGGTTTCTCTTACCATTCTCATCGAACCTCCTCAAGATTAGACTTCTCTATACAGACAGCAAAGAAGAAGTGGGGGCAGCAGGTAGAGGTGGCTCAAGAGGGATCTAAGCCAAGGGACAGAATTGCCAGTGGCCTCTCAGCCTGTTGTTGGAGTCCGCCACCAAGGCCTTGTTTGCTGGGGTCTGCAGACAGAGTTTGGGGTACAGTGCACCAGGCCTGTGCTATCTCTGGTGTCTCTTCCCTGCTACTGAATGGCCAGCCAGGGGCAGAGGGCTTCAAGCCAGGGCAGTTGTAGCACCGCCGTGGCAGCATTAACCTACACACAGGGTGACCACAAAAAGCAGCCAGTTAAACTCTAAGCCTTGTTACTGACCACTGGGAACCACTGATACTCGTATTTAGGGGATTGTGGGAAATGTTGTGTGTATTTAAGGGAGGGAAGCCTGCTTCCTTCCCACTGCTCTCAGTCTCCCTGTGGGAAGGCCTGACTCTTGGGCTTGTTCCTCTGTGAAGGCAGGTTTGTGGCAGGCTGTCTGGCTATCAGCAAGCACTGGAGGACCTTTGTGTCAGTGTCATTTGTCATTTTTAAGTGTGGGGGAAGCAGACTTCTCTTTGAGGTGATGGTACTGGCAAAGGGGCTTGTGTCAGGGACAACCCACACTGTTCATGTCAATACCAGAGCAGTTAGGAACCAAGCAGACAAACCTTCCTGCCAAAGGCTGCAATAGATGCATAGGCTTTCTTTCGCTGAAAGTTGTAATGCACCTTCAGCTAAATTAAAGAAAAAAGTGTAAGCTTGATTCTTCACCACATTTTACTATGAACACTTATGGATGGGGAAATTAAACAAAAAATGCTGAGGAACTTTCCAGTCCCAAAGCAACAGGAGAGGAATATCTGGTTTGAAAAAGCAGCCAGGCAGGCTCTCAGGTCTAGGCAAACACGTACCAATGTGATGCAGGCACCCCAGCTCCGTTTTGGTGCTATAGACAAAACTCAGGAAACAGCAGGTGTTGGCGAGGATGTGGAGAAAGAGGAACACTCCTCCACTGCTGGTGGGATTGCAAGCTGGTACAACCACTCTGGAAATCAGTCTGGCAGTTCCTCAGAAAACTGGACACAATACTTCCAGAGGACCCTGCCATACCACTCCTGGGCATATACCCAGAACATTCCCCAGCATGTAATAAGGATACATGCTCCACTATGTTCATAGCAGCCTTATTTATAATAGCCAGAAGCTGGAAAGAACCTAGATGTTCCTCAATGGAGGAATGGATATAAAAAACGTGATATATATACACAATGGAGTACTAATCAGCCATTAGAGACAATGAATTCATGAAATTCTTAGAGAAATGGATGGAACTGGAGAACATCATACTAAGTGAGGTAATCCAGTCTCAAAAGAATACCCATGGTATGCACTCACTGATAAGTGGATATTAGCCTAGAATCTTGGAACACCCAAGACACAATCCACATACCAAATGATGTCCGAGAAGAAGGAAGGAGTGGACCCTGGATCTGGAAAGGTCAATGCATCAGTGTAGGGGGATACCAGGACAGGGAAGTGGAAAGGGGAGGATGGAGGAAAAGGGGGAGTGAAAAGGGCATATGGGACCTTTGGGGGATGGGGAGCCAGGAAAAGGGAAATGAAATGTAAATAAAGAATATATCCAAGAAAAAAGAAAAAAGAAAAAAAATCCCTGGAGATATTTCAGCCGGGGGCCAAATGGGCACTCAACACGGGGAGCAGAAGGCAGGCTGGTTGGAGAGATCAGGGATCGGAGCTGAGGCTGAGTTCCTCCAGTTCCTCCAGGGCTCTCCGTCTTCCATGTATTCATGTCTGCATTCTGAAGAAGTTGAAATCCAGACACAAACAACTCATGCAAAGATGGGCTCAGAAGGACCATAAACACTCCCGATTGAGAAGCCTCCAGCTGTCTTTATAATAATACAGACTGCTGGGTTGAGGCAGGGCATTATCTAGTCTCAGTAGGAGGTCTCTGTAGGGGGACAGTCTCAGGGGGCAGTTATCCTGAATGAGGAAGCTGAGGCTGATACCTTCTGCACACACTGTCGACAGACATTCTTATTCTGGCCAAGGGAAAGCTTTACCATTCTCTTGGGTCTAAGGCGTTGGTGTCTGGGACAAGGCTGTCATCATGTCAATGATGTGTATTCACCGAAGGCCTCATCCACTCGCCACACAGACCTACCTGAAGGCTCAGATAAATAAATCTGTAAGAAAGCTTCCTTCTTCTAGCAGAAAGAGTGGGAAATGGGCAGCTCATAAGACAGAATACTTTTTGGTCATGCCCCCTTAACTCCTAGCTGAACACTATAAACTCATCTGGTACCACAGCTGCAGGGAAACCTGTACAGAGAGCCTTAACTCCCACCCCTGGCCTGCAGCAGGAGCAGCAGGAGCAGCAGGAGCAGCAGCAGCAGCAGCAGCAGCAGCAGGAGCAGGAGCAGCAGCAGCAGCAGGAGCAGCAGGAACAGCAGGAGCAGCAGGAGCAGGAGGAGGAGGAGGAGGAGCAGGAGCAGGAGCAGCAGCAGGAGCAGCAGGAACAGCAGGAGCAGCAGGAGCAGGAGCAGCAGCAGCAGCAAGAGCAGCAGGAGCAGCAGGAGCAGCAGCAGCAGCAAGAGCAGCAGGAGCAGCAGGAGCAGCAGCAGCAGCAGCAGCAGCAGCAGCAGCAGGAGCAGGAGCAGCAGCAGCAGCAGCAGCAGCAGCAGCAGCAGCAGGAGCAGCAGGAGCAGCAGGAGCAGCAGCAGCAGCAGGCACCCTAGATGATCATCCTTCTTTGCTAGAGGGCCAAGTCAAAACCAGGCAGGGAATGTGGACTCTCATTCCCTCTAAGCATCTTATCCTCTGGCAGGATGGTGGCAGGATGGTGGCAGGACAGCCAGGGACATCTGGACATCTGTCCTCATTCCTTGTCAGAAAGCAGGAAGAAGGTCTTAGAGAGGCAAGACCTGGAGAGGGCAACCTTCAGACCTACACAGAAAATGGTGAGCAAACAACTGACTAGACTCAAAATACCCAAGAAGGTTTTAACTGAAAGGTATTCATGCTGGTGAGAACACACACACACACACACACACACACACACACACACACACACACACTCCACCACCAGAGTTTAGAGGAAACTGGGAGCACACAAACAAGCCAGACGCTAGCATCACTACAGGAGATGTGAACAGAAGTAAGCTGACCCCTGCCTCCTGCATCTAAACAGGGAAACAGCACCCAGAGTCCCCTCACAACAGCCCAAAGGCCCCGACACACTCAAAGGACTCTCATGTAATCCTTCTGATGTGCTACTCTTTAGCATTCAGGGTAATAAATCAGTATTCCTAGGCATTCTGAGTTTTCAAATGGTGACATTTAACCCACGCTTCTAACAATATTCACAGCCTTTAATTGTAGTAGTTACATTATTTTTTGTTTGTTTTGTTTTTATTTTTTGTTTTTGTTTTGTTTTTTCAAGACAGGGTTTCTCTGTGTAGCCCTGGCTGTCCTGGAACTCGCTCTGTAGACCAGGCTGACCTGGAACTCAGAAATCTGCTTGCCTCTGCCTCCCAAGTTCTGAGATTAAAGGCATGTGCCACCACTGCCTGGCTAGTTACATTATTTTTAAAGAATAAAAGACACTATGTTTAGCAGTACTTACAAAGAGCAACATCCTAAGGGAATAGCCAATGGAAATACAATGTAAAAATCCAGGTTTTTTTTCAGTAAGGTATTAGACCCTTTTGGATTCATGTGTGGAGTCTGCCCATTGGCGTGTTCATTTGCATTGAAATTGCATTGAATTGCATTGAGCTTGAGACAACATTCAGAGGACTTACACAAAAATGTGCATATGTGGGTTTGTTTGTTACTCTCCCAAAGCAAGTAGCAAGGGTCCCAGTGGGAGTGCTGGAAGTGTCTTGAGGTAAGCTTGTTGGGATCCAGTTAGCTTTCTGTTGCTGTGACAAACTACTCAAGACAAACAGGTTAACAGGAGGAAAGGTTCATTTTTTGGTTTATAGTTCTGGAGGTTTCTGAATCTGGTCATTTGGCCCCATCACTTTGGGCTGTGGCAAAGCACAACATGACAGAGAAAGTGGGAGCGGTGCTCACCACACGGCGTTCAGAAGTAGAGAGAAACAGGAAGGGTCAGGATCCTAACACCCTCTTCCATGGTATGGTCCTAATGACTTATCTCCACTAGATCATGGCTTCTAATACCCTTACCATCTACCAATAGCCCTATTAGCTGGGAACTACATAAGAGTTTGTGGTGCAAGGTGTGGCGGGAGCTACACAAGAGTTTGTGGTGCGGGGTGTGGCGGTGGGAGGTGCAGGTGTTTGGCATTGAAAAGGCAAATCATAGAAGATTCCAACCTTGGTACAGCCTAACTTGAGTCCTCATGTGTAGCTAGTGGAATCATAAAATCAGTACACTCACTCTCAAAATTGGTTTGACAGTTATTTCAAAAACTAAACATGTAGTAGACCTATAACTGAATATGTAGAGTCTTGTATATGAAATCTCCTAGCAGTTTTATTTATAATAATCAAGATGTGGAATCGACTCAAATGTTCTTCAAAGAGCAAGAGGTTGACTAGATTCTGGACCAAGGAAATTTTACCGAATAACAAGGGGAACGAGCCATTGGCAGCAGCCTATGCGCCAACCTGAATCTATCTTAGGGATATTAGGCATAAGGAGAACAGCCTGTCTGAGAAGGCTCTGTGTGAGTTCACTGACAATGTCCTCAGAGTAAAAGTACAGGAAAGTTCAGGCTGGGCATTTCTAGGGGACAGGGTGGGCGTGTGTGGACGGTGAGACTACAGAGTGGGGAAATGAAGGACCTCGGCGGTGACGGAAGACGAGAGCCACCTTCCTGTCACCATAACACATGCTGAGATGGTCTGCTTGGGAAGAGAAGTTTTAGCTCACAGCTTTGAGCGTTTCAGCTCACCGCTGATGGTGCCACTTGCTTGGGGATGAGTCATCAAGGAGGGAACATGTGATGGAGCGAAAGCGCTTACCCCCGCTGGGGAGCAGTGTGAGGAAGGCTGTGGAGGGGTACATCCCTGTGAGCTAAGGACTGTCCTCCGCCAGGCCCACCTCTTAATGCTCATACCACCTCCCCACAGTGCCACCTGGGCACCGAGCCTTGCTCACGCCGGCCTTTGAAGGACAGTCTTTCCCTACTCGCCTCCTCCATCCCATTCTTCACATTCAGCAATCTTTTCACCTTGGCTTGCCAGATTTTTAGTGTGTGCTTAGATTTCTATTCTCCTTTTTATATTTTACCTACAGTTTAGAACTTTTTCAATACTGGGAAATTTTGTTTGTTTGTGTTGGGGGGGAGAGGACTTATGGGACATATGGTGGGGGGGGAGAACTGGGAAAGGGGAAAGCCTTTGGAATGTAAACAAAGAATATAGAAAATGAAATAAAAAATTTAACTTCTTGCTCTTCTCCGAAGCTTTCTTCTCCACCCCCTCTTTATTTTCCATTCATCTATCAAACTCGCTTTCCCTCTTCCCCACTTTGCCTAGCTCCTCTCTTTTCCTATTCATTTACGGTTCCCATACTTACCCTCAATCATTTGCAGCCTATTCTACAACAGTTTGGGTCCTTTCAGTTCTGTGGTCATTGGCGATGGACTAGCAGCAGACTGTAATTACTTTACCGGTGTCACTCTACTTTGCATAATGCCGTTCTTCTAAGGTAGTTTGTTTCTGTACTGCTGAGTGGTATAGGAGGGATTGTAACTTCAAGGCTTAAGCTTCTCAGTAGGAAGATCCCTGTCCCACTCCAGATCCCAAAGAGATGTTCAAACTGATAGATGCACAAATTTGCACACAGAAAGGCGAGGAGCGCGGAAGAGCAGAGCAACGTGTGACTCCGAAAGATCACCGGACCTTCTCAGCTGCTGAACTCGGATTCTGAAATAGCAACGTGTCAGATGAAGACTCAAGTTTTGTGGTAAAAATGATGGATGACCTAAAAGAAGTTACAATCAAGCATATTGATCCAATTCAGGCCCCGGAGACAGAAGTCAGCACCACAGGGGGAGAAGTCAGCGGAACGAATAAGAAAATCTGCAACAGTACCAATGAAAAAGTCACAACATGGAAGAAAAAGCCAGCAAGGGACTTCGGATTTGAAAAAAAAAAAAAAAGAAAAAGAAACGTTGGAAATGGCGAACTCAGTGACTCACACAGAAACACAGTGGAAAACATTAAGAACCAACTTGGCAGAGCAGAAGAAACATATCAGAGGCTGGAGAAGGCCTCGAGATGCTGTGTTCAGACTTTGGCCAGGAACAGGGTATGATCATGGCATTTGAGAGCCCCTGGGTATGGATAAGGTACCAAATGTGAGAGTCCAAAAGGAGAAAGAACTGAGACAGACACCAAAGACACAGAAAACACACACCCATACTTCAACGGAGATGCTGTAGAAACATTCTCAAATCTAGAGAAAGAAATAGGCATTCAGACCCAAGGAGGCATCCGGTGCCTCAGAGAGATGTGGTCAGAGGAGAACACCCCGTGACACACGATAGAGAAGATGCCAAAGCTACAAAGCAGAGGCACAACGTTAAAAGCTGCAAAGGGAAAAGGCCAACTTTCCCATAGAGGCAGATCATCAGCCCAGCACCAGCGGCCCTTGAAGTTAGGAAACCATGGAAACCAGAGAACCACCAGCCACTCCCTTTGAGTCAGACTCTCTCCTTGACCTGGAGCTCGCCATACAGGCTAAGCTGGCTGGCCCCTGAGGCCCAGGGATCTGCTTGTCTCTGCCTCCCCAGCCCTGGGACCGAAAGTGTGCACCGCCGTGCCCAACCTTTTTATGTAGGTTCTGTGGATAGAACTCAAGACCTACTGTGTGCAAGGCAAATCTTTATAGACTGAGCTCCACCTCCCCCAGCCAGCCCAGAAAGGAAGAGATCCCAAGGGAGGTGGGAAACGGAAAGGGATCTACATGGGATAGGAAAGCAGAAGGGGTGTGGCTGGGGAGGGAACCAGGGACCGAACGAGAACACATATGCATGAACAGGATGGAACCCGCTACTTTGTATGCAAAACACACACAAAAATTACAAAGCAAAAAGAAACAAAACATTCACGGGTATTTCCAGATATCCTTCTGGGAGATGGCTTTTCCACACATTTTGTATTTGTTGTTAGTGGTGTTATCTCACCCAAGGAAGCCTTGCTGCCTACTGATGGGGTCTTCAGCTTCTACGGCTAGACCAACTGTGCCCCAGACTTCTCTATTGAGTGCCCCGTGTGTCATTACAAAACCTGTCCCTTGCGTCCCTTCTGGAACACAGAGGGAATCACAGTCTAACCTCGTTAGCACTCTCAGTGGGAAGGAAATTGTATCACAGCAAACCATTGCATTGTGCTGACGTCAGCAGCCTGTAGCTTGGGCCCTGCGACCTTAGAGTCTCACATCGGAACCCACACTCAAACCCACTAAGGACATGGCTGCCAGACTTCTCCTCGCTGAGACATTGAGTGTACAAAGACGTCTTCTCAGGGGAGACCCCGAAGCGCTGCTAATGAACGTTGATGTGGTTTCAATGTGTCAGAAATGGACCCTTCGCTCTCTTCAAGTTTCTTGTTCAAATCACTTAAACTCAAAGTGAAAACCAGCAATAGAAATACAATTGAATCGCTTCAAGAGGACCTCCACCATTGTCAGGAAGCCATGGATTGTGGCATTTAGGGTGAAGATTCTCATAGACTGTCACCTAGCTGTCCAACAGACACTCCTAGCCTCCAGCTCAGGGGTGCTTCCCTGACGGTGACAAGTCCCAGCCTCATACTGTTATCATCTCCATGAACACTTTGTCAATCTCTGACGCTCACCTGGTAGAACTAACCATGTCAGGAAATGTATCTGTCTGTCCCTTCCTCTCTGTCTCTTTCTCTCTGATTCTGCCTCTCTCTGTCTCTCCCTGACACACACGCATACAAGCACCAATACGACAGTAGGTTAACATTTTGCAAAACAAGTTTAACAACTTCTGTAAAATCTTTCAAAGAGACCATTGTGTGAACATCAGTGACTCCTTGAGTAGGGGAATTAAGAGAAAATGTAGCACCCGGGTATAGTCTCCCGACTCCCAGCAGCCTTTGGGGGCTCATCATGGCCTTTTATATGGTATCAAAAGCCTCGTCTTCACATACTACAAGCTTGCTTCTGCCCCATCTTCGCAAACAGAAATCTGCCCTCAGGGTTAGGAGCTGCTAGTCTGTCAAAGGCATGCCTTAGCGAGGAGCTTTTGTGATGGACAAGGGGCTGCTCAGCCTGAAAGGCTTTATTCCAGAACGAGGGTCACACATCAAAAAGAACTTGCCTGCTCTGAAGTTTGCAAGCTGCCACGTATCCTATTGTTGGAGGTGCATTGTCTAGTACTGATGCTCTGTAATCCTGCCACAGAGGAACCCCTGAGGTCCAGGTCACTTCAAGTGATATGTGAACCACAGCAAAAGCTAACTTTCTGAGTACCCATTCCTCAAGTATCTAGGCCATCAACAAATGCGCTACGGAACGGGGTTTGTATCTCTTAGAAAGAATATCTTCACACCACAGTGCCAAGGCAAGAAAAGACCGGTACAGAACCAGACCTGCATTCTCTCCTCTGAGTCTCATAGGCCAACATGAGATTCCTCCCTGTTGAACAGCTTCAGAGAGACTTTAAGGGATCCTAGTACCTACGAAGCATTCCTGCAGCAGAGTTCCAAATATGTAATTAACATGGAAAGATGGAGTCTTATTTTTAGGGCCATTAAGTATTTGCAGAATAAGTAGCAAAAATATCAGAAGTCCAAGATAGGATCAAAACCAAGACCTCAGATATGCAGAAGATCCAGCAGGCAATCAAGAATTACACAGCATAGCAAAATAGGGGCAGAACCTTTTATACATATATTAGAAATTTGCCCAGATTAAATCAGAGAATAGAAAGTTAGGGACACAGGTGCAGCCATGGGCGGGATAAAATACCTTGGCAGAAAGAGCCAGTCAGCTTGAAGTAAAAGGTAAGCTAAGAAGACCCTTGATAGTGACTCAAAGACATTTCCTGAAGGAGATTTCTGTGCCAGAGTAAGATGAGGCTGGGAAGACTTACCTTTTCATTCGATGCAGATTAGTGAACACCAGGAGCCTTCGGGAGGAACAATGGAATTCCCAGAGCCGGATGTGGTTGGAGTTAACCTTGTTAGCGTGCGGTTTAGATTTAAAATTCCAATGTATGTGTTGACAGCTTGGAACCCAGTGCAGCAACATTCAGAGTTGGGGCTTTGCAGACACGTGGATCAAGGGGATTTTAAGTTCGTGGGTGGATTCTCCAATTGTGGGCTCTAAGCTTAATGGGCTTTTAGGAGGTGGAGGAAGCTTTACCAGATGAGACTTAGTAGAAAGGTTAGGTCACTGGCAGGAAGAGGGCTTGGAGAAGTTCTTTGCTCCACTTTACCATTGTTTTAGTCAGAGTTCTCTAGAATCACAGAACTTACATAATGTCTCTCCATATTGAGGGAATTTATTGTGGTGACTTACAGTCTGTAGCCCAACTAACCCAACGATATCAGCTGTGAATGGGAAGTCCAAGAATCTAGTATTGTCAGTCCCACGAGGCTAGCTGTTTCAGCTGGTCTTCTGTAGAAGGAGGTTCCAGCAGAAGTGCTGGCAGGCGAAGAAGAGTGAGTCTTCCTTCTTCCAAAGTTTTATGTAGGCCTCCAGCAGGAGGCGTGGCCTGGATTAAAGGTGTGCCACCATGCCTGGCTCTGGGACTTGCTTTGTCCCATGCTGACCTTGAACTCAGAGATCTCCTTGCCTCAGTCTCCTGGGATTAAAGGTGTGTACCACCTTGCCTGGGCCTAAGCTTTTCATGGCCACTATGCCTCAACATCTCCATGTCAAGATCCAGGTCAAAAACCTGTGTCTTCCAGCCTCAAGATCTGGATCACAGGTGTACCCTCCAATTCTGGATTGTAGTTCGTTCCAGATGTAGTCAAACTGACAGCCAGGGAGAGCTACTACAGCCATCATCTTTCTATTTCTGCTCCAGAGCTGCTATGTAATTGTGCTCCAGGCTGTGTACCTGCTACATGCCCTGCCTCTCCACAGACTCCGAAACAATAGGGACAAGCGACCTTGGACTGAAACCCTAAGTCAAACGAATCATTCTTTCTTTTAAATTGATCTCTCTCTCAAGTATTTCATCACAGCGACATGAAAGCTGACTGACACACCATGTGTCGAACATCATACAAGAACCGGGATGTGGGCAGAGACTTGAATACTTAGCTACTGGAAACTTGGCCATGCATTGATAGAGAGGCTGCAATTTTTAATGAGATTAGCGTGATTAAGAAAAGGCATGTTCTGTACTGGACAAAGGGTAGGGTGCCCCTTAGGGCATGACCCAATCCAGCTAGGCTTCCAGTGTATGAAAGAGAGCCTAAAGCGGTTTTCTGCTCCCAAAAAGTAACTCAATAAAAATGTTCCAGTTAATGTGATTCAAGGGATTCCATCCTAAACTGGCACCCAGTCTTGGCAGTGCCATCTGCGTGGTCATCCCCTTTAGCATGTCTGTTGCTGTTCTTGTTCAGCTCATGTTTGGGCTGTCAGATTAGTGAGACTTTATCAGTATAGCTTCTGACACTCCTAAGAGACACAAACTCACAGCAAGCTCCCTGTTCCTCTGGCTCGTAGAATCCTCTTGTTTCACATTCTCAATGATCTCTGAGTCTTATGTGCAGGAGTCGTGTGTGTGTGTGTGTGTGTGTGTGTGTGTGTGTGTGTGTGTGTACATATATATCCATTGGGATTGAGCTCTGCATATTAACTGGTAATAATCTCCTTCTGTGGCAAAGAGACGTCTCCTTGACTTGGAGTGAAGACTACACGTATCTGTGGTTATAAAGACAAATGTTTAGAACACAGTGAAATTGTGGTTGTTGCTTCCCTTCCAAGTGGCATGGCTTCAAGTGCCATGGGTAATTGTCTAAGTTTACCACACCAGACATGAGTTCCCTCTTTTTGGGTAGATCTTAAGCCAATTAGGGAAGTGCTTATTATTGCCAAGCAATGTATAACACCCCTGCATCGTTAGGTTGTCACTTGGTGTTGGTCATTCTTGTGGTTTGTAGGCATCATAGCTGGGTAGGACTGTTGGTCACCTCCTTCTTTTGGATGCTTGCATGGTGTCTTCTGGTTTCATGAAAGCTCGACCTCAGGGAGGAGGCTTTTAGATAAGCTCCAGCTCAGTGGTCTCTGGACTCTGTGTCTGAAGTTCATGGTGTCACCAAGCAAGGGCAATAGTAACAGCAGCAGCAATAGCTTGAAATATTTTAGCTTTTCGACGACCTGGATGAACGACCCAAGAGAAGACTTCTCGTGCTTGGTGTTAGGGTTTTTGTTAGGTGGTTTTTAGCTTTTAGAGGGACCATAGTCATCCAGATGATAAAAGTTCATTTAAACTCTTTGTGTATGCTTATTCACTCTTTGTGTATGCTTATTCACACTTACATGCATTATGAATATTTTTAGGTAGATAGTTATTATGATTCCTTTTGACTATCACAAGCATCCTCACTGTTATCTTACTCTTCTTCTGGATTTAACTCTTCCCAGTTTGAGCCACCTCTTATTTTTACCCACTTGTCCCATCAAATCACATATACCCTGTAACCCCCTCATTACCGATTTATACCTCAGAGACGGTCTCTTTTTAATTTCATGTTTTCTTCAGTTACTCTATGATATATACTATGTGTGAAGATATGAAACTAGGAGACTCGGTTGAGAAAGAATGTGCAACATTTACCTTTGTGGGCATGGGATATCCCACTCAATATGACCTTTTCTAATTCCCTTCATTTACCAGCAAAGTTCACGATTTCATTTTCCTCACAGCTGAATAGTATTCCATATCGTACATGTGCAGTATTTTCATTATCCATCCATCAGTTAGGACATTTAGGTTGCTTCCATTTCTTAGCTATTGTGAATAGAGCAGCAATGGGCATGGTGGAGGTGGTGTCTCTGGAGTAGGAAACTGGGTCCTTTGGAGCACATGTCAATGTGATATGGCTGGGTCATAGTGTAGATTTACTTTTAGCTTTTTGAAAAGTATTCACACTAATTTCCAAAGTGGCTACATATGTTCGTAATCCCATTGACAGTGAATGGGTTAGGGTTAGGGTTACAGTTAGGGGTATATTCTCCTTATTTGAGTTCCTTATATATCATAATATAGATATTAATCATTTCTCAGATGCATAGTTGTCATACGTGATGTATGTATGTATGTATGTATGTATGTGTACATGGCGAGGGTTTTCTCCCATTCTGTGGGGCCTTTCTTCACACGCTTTGGTTTTATGAGGTCCAACTTGCCACTCGCTGGCTCCCTGCACCCCCTTTAGCATTCTCTGCCAGTCTCCTTGTTGACCTTAGCCATTCTGATCGGAGAAGACGAAATCGCAAAGTTGTTTTGATCTGCATGTCACTAATTGCTAGGGACAAATAGATTTGAAGGTATTTCTTAGCCATTTTTTCTTTTCTCTTTTCTCCTTTTCCTCCTCTTCCACTTCCCCCTCTTCCTGATCTTCCTCCTTCTTTTAGATAATTCTCTATTCAGATCTCAGGCCAAGTTTTGAATAAGTCACATGTTTTTTGACTCTTTGTTTTGTGTTTTGAGTTTCTTATATATTTTGGATATTAATCCCCTGCTAGATGTATACTTTGTATATACATACATACACATATACATACACACAGGCATACATACATACATATACATATATCCATACATATACACATACATATATGCATACATAGACACATATATAGACATGTGTGTGCACACACATACAACACACACAAATGCACACAGCAAAGGTGCAGATTCTCTCCCATTCTGTGGGCTTCCTCTTCATCCAGTTGATTGTGTCTTCAGCTGTGCAGAATCTTTTGGTTTCTTGAAGTCCCATTTGTCAATTGTCAGCCTTAATTCTTGGGCAAAGGGAGTCCCATCAGAGAGTCCTTTCCTACACCAACATCATGTAGGTGCCAGCTTTCTTTCTTCTGGTAGTTTCAGTGTTTCAGATTTCATGTTTAGGCCATCGGTCCACTTGGAGTTAGGTTTTGTGCAAGGTGATGTAGGACCCATTTCATTCTTTTGCATGTGGACAGCAATTTTCCTAGTGTCATTTGTTGAAGATGCTTTCTTTCCTCCCATGTACATCTTGCCATTTTTGTTGAATATTAAATGGCTGTGGTTATGTGTATTGGTGTTTGGGTCTTTGATTTTGTCCCATTGGTCTTACAGGTCTGTACCATATTATTTTCATTAGTATGGTTCTATAATATGTCTTACGAACTGGAATTATTACCCCCCCAGCATTGCTCTGTTTGTTCAGGATTGTTTTAGCTCCCCAGAGACTTTTGTGGTTTCCTACGAATTTTAATTTTTTCTATTTCTCTAAAGACTGAAATGGGGATTTTGATTGAGATTACATTAGATCTGTAAGTAGCTTTTGGTAAAGTGGTCATTTTTACAATATTAATTCTACCAATCCATGAACATGGAATTCCTATTTTTTGTGCCTTTCACTATCTCTTTCTTCAGAGGTTTAAAGTTTCCATTGTAGTGATCCCTTGCTCCTTTGATTAGGTTTATTTCTAGATACTTTATTTTCTCCGAGGCTATTATGAATGGGAGTGTGTCCATGATCTCTTTTTTGTAGGTTTGCTATTGGTGTATAGAAAAACTATTTGTGCATGTTGATTCTGTATCCTGCCATATTGCTGAGTTTTAAAAAAATAATTTCTAGAAGTTTTCTTGTAGGATTTTTGAGCTTCTAATGTTTAATATCATGTCATCTGTAAAAAGGGGGCTGGACTGTTCTTTTTCTATTTGTATCCTTTCTTCTTGTCTTATTGCTCTAGCTAGTGTTTTGAACATAAAAAGGAGCAGGTTAGTGCATGCCACGTGTCATTCCTAATTTCAGTAGAACTACTTTGAGTTTTTCTCATTTAGAATGATATTGGCCATGTGTTTCTTGGATACATAGCTTTTACTATGTTGAGGTATGTTCCCTCTAGTCTTAAACTCTCTAAGACTTATATCATGAAGACATGCTAGGTTTTGTCCAAGGCTTTTTCTGCACCCATTGAGATAAACATATGCTTCTTATCTTTAAGTCCATTTATGTAGTTTATTACATTTATTGACTTTGTATGTTGAATTATCCCTGCAGTCCAGGGATAAATCCAACTTGGTCCTGGCAGATAATCTTTTTGATGGATGTCTGTATTCTGTTTTCAACTATTTTATTGAACATTTTTAAATCTATGTTTATCAGGGATATTGGTCTGCAGTTTTCTTCCTTTGTTGCCTCTAACTGATTTTGCTATTAGAGTGATCCTGGCTGCATACAAGAAGTTTTGAAATCCTCATCCTCTTTCTATTATTATTTTTGTCTGTATTCTGTTTGTAGATATTTTGATGAACATGTTTTTAATCCACATATACTTGTAGTTTTCTTTATTGTGTACTTTTGCTGGTTTTGATATTAGAATGTATTTTAGTTATATTTCTATTGCTGTAAAGAAACACCATGTCCATAGCAACATATAAAAAAATGTGGTCAATTGGGGGCTTGCTTACCCTTTTGGAGGGAGAAACCATGACCATCACTGCAGTGAGAAAGGCAGCAGGCAGGCAGGCATGGAGCTGGAGCAGTAGCTGAGGGCTCCTAGCTGATCAGAATAGCCTATCTGACATGTGGGCTTTTGAAACTTCAGATCCCACTTCTAGAGACATACCTCCAACAAGGTCATGCCTCCTAAACTTTCCCAAGACAGTTTACAACTAGGGACCAAGCATACAAACAAGGACCATTCTCATTTAAACTACTGAAGAGTGATGCTGATTTCATAGAAGTCGTCTATGTTTATTCTTTTGAATTGTTTGAGAAGAAGGCTCTAGATCTTTGAATGTCTGTTAGAATTCTGCTTTGAATCCATCTGGTCCTGGACTTTGAAAAAAATTACCCTTGGAGGATTTTTATTATAATTTCAATCTCATTTGCTATGGGTCTACTTAGGCTGTTTAATTTTTCTTGGTTTAATTTTGATAGCTTGTATAAATCTAGAAATTCATCTATTTCTTTTAAGTTTTCCAGATTAATGGGGTACAATTTTATTTTTAATGTATTCCCTTGTAATATTCAGAGTTTATTTGGTGTGTGTTGTAACATTTCCTTATTCATTTCTGATTCTGTTAATTTTGTTTCGCTTTTTCCTTTCTTTTGGTTAGTCAGTCCAAGAATCTGTCAATTTTGTTTATTTCCTCAAAGAACCAGCTTTTAGATTCACAAATCCTTTGTATTATTGTTTGTTTCTATTACATTAATTTCTGCTCTGATTTTTGTTACTTCTTATTCTCAAGTGGATTTGGATTTCTTTGTTTTTCCAAAGTTTCAAGTTGCTTCATTAATTCATTTATTTGTGTTCTTTCTGAAGTTTTAATGTAGGCAATTAGAGATCAGAATTTCTCCTATAGCACTGCTTTTAGTGTGCCCCAGGGGTTTCTTGTGTTATATTTTCATTTAGTTCAGAGAAACTTCTATCTCTTTCTTGATTTCTTCTTCGACTCATCCAGTAATGAGTTGTTTAATAGTTTGTGTATTTACTAAAGGTTTATTTGCTGTCAATTTTAAGTTTTATTGCCTTGTGTTCAAATAGGATACACTGAGTTACTTTAATCTTTTTGAATTTGTAAAGATTCAAGAACCGGGTCTATTTTACAGAGATTTCCATGTGCTGCTAAGTAGAATATGTATTCTTTGTTGTTTAGGTCTATAGAAATCTATCAGGTCTATTTGGTTTATGATGTCAATTAATGTTTTTATCCAGATGATCTGTTTATTGAATAAAATGTATTAAAATCACCTGTTAGTGGGTTGGTATTAATCCGTGTCTTTAAATCCAGTAGTACACTTTTAACAAAACTGTGTGTACCAGAGTTTTGTGCATATATGTTTATAATAGTAATATCTTCTTGGTTAACTTTTCCCTTGATTAGAACACAATATCCCTCTTCATCTCTTCTGAATTGTTTTAGTTTGAAGTCTGTGTTTTCAGATAATAGGATAACATACCTTATTTTGTTTTTTGACCGATTCATTCTGCCTATGGTTTTTGATTGGAGAATTGAGGTAACTAAAATTTTGAGTTATTATTGAATGTGTGTGTTAATTGAGATAATTGTGTTCTTGATTTTGGGTACTGCTGTTTGTGTTCTCAGTGGTACTTGATGTTAAGTTGGCTTTGCTTTCCTTTCCAGTGTCTCTTGGCTATGGCCCTTCCTCTCTTCAGCCAAAAATATTTCTTCCTGTATTTTCTTTAAGTTTGGTCTGATGGATATAAAATTTCAAAAGCTGTTTATATCATTGAAAATTTTCTTTTCTTTCGACTATGGTAGGTAGTTTTGCTGGGTATATTAGTCTAGGTATATGGTCTTTTAGGACTTGGAATGCATTGATCTTCTGGCTTTCACGGTTTCCATTAAGAAATCAGCTGTTATCCTTTATGTATGACTTATGTTTTTTCTTTCTAACAAATTTCAGCAGTCTGTTTTCTGTATAATTTACTGTTTTAATGATGATATGCCATTGGTCTTTCTTTTCTGGTCTTGTCTATTTGGTCTTCTGTGTGCTTCTTGTACCTGTATGAATATGTCTTCTCTTAGTTTGGGAAGTTTTCTTCTATGATCTTGTTGAAAGTCTGTTTTATGCCATTGAGTTGGAATTCTCTCTCTTCTTTGGGTATAATCCTAAGCTTTGACCTTTCATGATGTCCTACATTTCCAATATGTTCTTTTTTTGTGCTCACATTTTCTTTTCTATTCCTTGCTTATTTGATTTAGATCTTCTATGTTATCTTTGAGTCCTGATATACTATTTTGCTTGCTCCATTCTTCTTGTAAGACTTGCCTTTGAGTTTTCTAACTGGGCTATTAAGTTTTTCAGTTCCATCCTCATTTCAGCTTGAATCCTTTTCAGTGTTTCTATTTCTTTGTTGAATTCTATTCCCGAGTCCCCGGTTGCCTTCATCATTTCCATCAGCTTTATGCTTGTGCTTTCTTGGACATCACTCATGCATTTATCCTCCTTAACTCCTTTTTTCTTAATTTCATTGGGATTTTGTTCTCTTTTCCTTTCTTTCCCTCCCTTCCTTCCTTTCTCTTTCCTTCTTCCTCCTCCTCTTTCTCCTCCTCTTCTTTTGTTTTTGATCCTTTCTAAACTTTTTGAATTCTTTGATGACATTTATGATTGTTCTTTTGAATTCTGTGTCCATTTATGTGATTCATTTAGGTATTTCTCACTGGCAAACATTTTACAGGACTGGTAGATTTTGGACAGAACACACTGGCCTGATCTTTCATATTGTTTGTCCTTTTACAGTGAGATTTGGATGTATGGACTTCTTTTGTTAGTTCCATGTCTGATACAGACAGATCAGGTTGAGGAAGAATAGAAGGTATGAGGACAGAGTTTGTCTAGAAGTTGGAAACAGTTTAGGTAGGATGAAGCCAGGTGAACAGAACAAGCTGTCCTGGTGTCAGGATGTGCAAGATGATTCAAGCCTGCAGTGTGGTGGTGGATAGGGTTGGGTGGAAAGCTTCAGTTTGGCATGGGAGGAATCTATGGATCGGGAAGCAGGCAGGACAGGTCCTGATAGGAGTTTAAGAGTTGGTTGCAGTGCAGACAGGGGTTGCCAGATAGATCAAGACATTTGATGTGGGACCCAAGCTAGATCTAGAGGATTGAGCAGTGTGTGCCAATGGGGAGTGTCAGGCTGACTCACAGGGCTAGATGCTAGAGAAGCTGCAATGGGTTTTTTACCTGAGCTGAGCCAACATAGGCACCAGGCCCATGAGCCTCCAAAACTGTGGGCCAAATAAGCCTCTGTAAGCAGCTAGCTTTTGTAGTGATAAAAGAAAATGAAAATAGACCAAGACAATGAGTTCAAGGTGTCTTTCTCTCTCAAAAAATGTTTTCTGGGCCTGGAGAGATAGCTTAGTCACTAAAGTGCTTGCCTTGTAAACATGAGACATCTTTGTTTATCAACTGGAACTCAAGTAAAGCTAAAGAAGGAGAGGGGCATGCTTGTAATCTCAGACTGGGTAGACACAGACACAAAGATCCAGGGGACTCATTGAACCTAAACTAATTGGTAACCTCCAGGTCAGAATAAAGACACTGGGGGTTGACCTCTGGGTTACACACACACACACACACACACACACACACATTCACACATAGAGATGCACACACAGACACAGACACACACACACTCACACACAAACAGACACACATCACATACAGACACATACACACACAACACACATACACAGGCACACTCTGTCATGTCTTTTCTTTTTTTAGAGCTCCAAAGAAGGAGATCATTATGATGGTTTGTATATGCTTGGCCCAGGGAGTGGCACTATTAAGAGGTGTGGCCTTGTTGGAGGAAGTGTGGCACTGTGGGCGTGGGCTTTAAAACCCTACTCCTGGATGCCTGGAAGTGAGTATTTTGCTAGCAGCCTTCAGATGAAGATGGAGAACTCTCAGTTCTGCCCACACCATGCCTGCCTGGACACTGTCATGTTCCCACCTTGATGATAATGGCGAATCTCTGAACCTGTAAGCCAGCCCCAATTAAATGTAGTCCTTTATATGACTTGCCTTGGTCATGGTGTCTGTTCATAGCAGTAAAACCCTAACTAAGATAGTTGTTTCTGGGCTGATTCTGAACTTTTGTAATTCAAAGTCCCTGAAAGGGGAAGTTGTTGAGTTTTAGGCTGACTTTATTACCAGCTGGAAAAGTCTGGAAGAGCGAGTAGAGAAGAAGCCCCGTGCAGTGACAGCAGTAGGGGACACATGAGGAGGGTCTGTTTGCCAGCAGTGTCTTTATGGCAGTGATCCCCTGTGTGACACTAAGAAACAATAGAGAACCTGAGACAGTTTGAACTGTAAGTGGGTATCTGTGTACATTCCTCTGAACAAGGCATCACTCTGACTGATAAACTCACACTTGCACGGTGGTTCAGATATGTCCACACTAGTCAGTTGTGCAGGTAGGTATGCCCACACTTGTGCGTTGTGTATTGACTCTGATGACAACGTTCTGAATCAACCTACCTGGTTATCAACCAAGGACTATTACAGTGAATACAGAAGACCCTGTGCAAGAGATACAGCTATTTAAATAGAAGGGCATTGTTTTCATTTTATCTGTATGGATATTTTCCTTCCATATGTGTAAGAGTATGTACCACACATGTGTCTAGTACCCATGGAAGGTAGAAGAGGCCATCAGATACACCGGAACAGGAGTTATAGACAGCTGTGGGCTGTCACGTGGGTGCTTTGAATCAATACCGGTCCTCTGGAATATTTGTACATGCTCATTACTGTTGAGGATTTGGTATAATGCTGCTTATATTATGTTAATTTGGTCTCCCAAATTGCACGAGAATCCACACGTCTGCACACATAAGATGCCGAGAGTCCCTGCCCCCAGTTGGTTTTGATTGGTAAATAAAGTTGCAGGTAGCCAATGGCTGGGCAGGGAGACAGAGGCAGGCGGGACTTTATAATTCCTGGGTAAGGGACTGAGAAAGAGCAGGAAGAAGATAGCCGCCATGCGGGCGAAGGAGAGGAAACATCATGCCTGAGAGGTGCAGGACAGAGAGACAGCCAACATGCAAAGAGCCGGGGAAGAGCAGCCCGGGGGAGCCCCCGACTGGGTCTGGGGCAACAGAGACGGGATATAGATTTTAGTAATACCTCAGGGGTATCGGAGAGGAGTATGTTAGCCACATGGAGGTTTGGAAGTGACTCAGCTATTGAGCTGTTTAAGGCATATTAAAATATAAGGCCGTGTGTGTGTGTGTGTGTGTGTGTGTGTGTGTGTGTGTGTATGTGTGTGTGCGCGCCTCTCATTTGAGAACCCAGAATGTTAGAGTGGGCGGCGAGGAGCCCCACAGCCTGAGAACTGCCACACATCACCACGGGGCTTGTTCTCCAGCTTGAGATTCAACTTTCCAATTTCTCCAAATCCTCGTCTACACAGAGGAGCTAGGAAGCAAAATTAAGAGCCCAAGGGCAGTATTTACAACAAAACTAGGCCACAAATTATCATCATCAACATCAATATATATAAGCCAGTAGCATATAGCAAGACTTGCATGCTATCCAGGGCCAAAGGAAGTAAGGAATCAAGAAAGGTAGATGTAAGGGACCCAACAACAAAAGAGTCTCAGAATAATCCTGGCTTTGAAGAGACCAACTGAGAAGGTGGAACCATGAGTTCTGCTCAGCAAGGAACAATGGGAGGAAGGAGCTCCAAGGGCAAGGAGCAAGGAGACAGGAGCAGCCAGTTTGGAAAGAGGAATTAAAATGGAACAGGGAGTTCTAAGAGAAAGAGGAAGAAAAGGCAGTGCATGTGCATGTGCATGTGTGTGTGTGTGTGTGTGCATGTGTGTGTGTAGGTTCATGTGTGTGTCCATGCTTGTGTAAGTGTGTATATGTATGCACATTCATGTGCATGTGCATATGTGCATGTGTGAATTCATGTTGTGTGTGTGTGCACACGCATGCGTGCATGCGTATGTGTGTGTGTAGGTTCATGTGTGAATGCATATCCATGCATGTGTGAGTGTGTATATGCATGCACATTTGTATATGAATGCATATTCATGGTGTGCATGTGTGTGTGTGTGTGTGTGGGCAAATCCCCTCCTCAGGACACATGGACATTGGGAACATGGGACAAAGGTGAAAAGCCAACAGACTTTCACTATGCACCTCTTTAACTTTCCCTGCCCCTGGTTATTCCCCCCAAAATTAATGCGCTGTTGCTTGCTTTCTTTAAAAAAAAAAAAAAGAAAGAAAGAAAAAGAATAACATTCTCAATGAGTCAGAAGCTCTGTTCCCTTTAATTTTCTGTTTGTCACACAGGGGCTGACAGCTGCGGGGGCTGGGACACAGGGGGAGGGATCAGAGGTGGAGGGCAGGAGCTGGGGGGGTAGGGGCAGAGGCGCAGGGCCACCCCTTCAGCGCCCTTTGAGGCTACACAAACCATAAGGCTTTCTTTCATTTCAGTTTGGATGTCTGCAGGAACACCACTGAATGTGTCTGGGGATGTTAGCTTTCTCACATGGGAGCAGATGCCTGAAAAGGTCCCCTTTGAAACGTTTGTTTTGCTTGGTTCTCAAGGTCGCAGTTCATGGTCAGTTAGGTGTTGCTTTGAGCACAGTGAACGGGAATTCCTCACTTCACAGCAAGTAAGTAAAGGAGAGGCAGAGGGAGGGTGGGGGTCCCAACATCTGTGTTCAAAATACTTCCGAAGACCTCTCACCAGGCTCTACTTCTTTTTATTTTATTTTATTTTTATTTTTTTTAATTTTTATTTTCTATATTCTATGTTTACATCCCAAAGGCTTTCCCCTTTCCCAGTTACCCCCCACCATATGTCCCATAATTCCTCTCCCCCCCTGCTATTCCCCACTCATTTCCCCCCCCCCCACGATTTCTCTGTTCTGGGTCTACAATACTGGATCCAATCTTTACAGGCCCAGGGTCCTCTCCTTTCTTCTTCTTGGGAGTCATTTGACTTGCTAATTGTGCCTTGAGTATTTAGGGCTTCTGGGCTCATTAATATCCACTTATCAGTGATTGCATTTCATGTGTATTCTTTTGTGTTTGGGTTAGCTCACTTAGGATGATATTTTCCAGATCTAACCATTTACCTACAAATTGCATGAATTCATTATTTTTAATTGCTGAGTAGTACTCCATTGTATAAATATACCACATTTTCTGTATCCATTCCTCTTTTGAGGGATATCTGGGCTCCTTCCAATTTCTGGCTATTATAAACAAGGCTGCTATAAACATAGTGGAGCATGTGTCTTTATTGTATGCAGAGGAATCCTCTGGGTATATGCCCAGGAGTGGTATGCCAGGGTCCTCTGGAGGTGACATGCCCAATTTTCTGAGGAACCGCCAAACTGATTTCCAGAGCAGTTTTACCATTTTGCAATCCCACCAACAGTGGAGGAGTGTTCCTCTTTCTCCACATCCTCGCCAGCACCTGTTGTCTCTTGAGTTTTTAATCTTAGACATTCTGACTGGTGTGAGGTGGAATCTCAGGGTTGTTTTGATTTGCATTTCCCTGATGACTAATGATGTTGAACATCTCTTAAGGTGTTTCTCGGCCATCCGCATTTCTTCTGGTGAAAATTCTTTGTTTAGCTCTGTAGCCCATTTTTTGATAGGGTTATTTGGTTCTTTGGGGTCTAACTTCTTGAGTTCTTTGTATATATTGGATATTAGCCCTCTGCAGGCTCTATTTCTTAAAAGCCCCCACCACAGGCTAATGTCGCCATTCTGGGGACCAAAGGCTTCAACACTGGACCTTTATGGAATTGGAGATCCAAACTCTAGCCATGTGTTCCTTACAGTATTCTCTGTGAGGCAACCACAGCAGCACTGGTTGTCACAGAGGCCCCCTCTTCCTGTGGCCAGTAGAGCTGTTCTCCCTAACATTAAGCCAGCTCTCCTCTTTCCCCACCTGCTTCAGAATGTATGGGGTTTAACACGATCCCCCTTTCCCCCTAGAGAAACAGCTTGGACCGAGTTATTTAACTTAGGTTGCATTTCACATAGAATTTCAATATTCAAAATGGTTTTTGGTAGATTGCTTCTTTAATATGTTCCATTATTTCTCGACATTATATGTTCTTGGGTGACATGTACAATGACTTCAGAAGTTTATAATATCTGAAAAGAAAATTAAGAATTACTTGGTACAGTGTGTTCTGAATAAGAGGATGTCTACACAGAAGTTAAACTGTCTTAAAGTTTGTTTTGCTTCTTTCAAAAATTATTGTGGCTGGTGTTTCATAGATATTCTTTTTTTACTGGGCCGTGTAATTGAACATCTTTATATTCGTTGTTGCTTTCTCTTTCTCTCTCTCTGATTTGTAAGTAGCCTAGGCTCCCCCCTCCCCACCCTACATCCCCCCCACCGTCCCCCTCTCAAATCTTACAGATGCTGGAATTATGAGCTGTGTGCCACCACTCCAAGTCTGGCCACTTTTTAGGACACAATATAGCTTATTTTTTAGCTACACATGTATGTATGTGTGATGAGTGTGTGTGTGAGAATGTGGGCACATGTGTGTGGAGGTCAGAGGACAGCTTTCAGGAGGTGGCTCTCTCTTTCCACCATGGGTTCCGGAGATTGGACCCGAGCTCAGTTGAACTTTACTCACTAAGGATCTTGTTGGCCCATTGGTTCACCATTTTTACACCAAAGGCAACATCGAGGCTGGAGAATGCTTGGTAGTACAGCCATTCCTAGAATACGCAAGGCTTTGGGTTATATCCCCAGCACCACAAACAGACACACAAATGACAACCAGTTGCTGTTGTCAAAGATTGTACCAAGGCATGATCTCAACCATAGGGCAAACCACGATCCATGTGCCACTCTCCCGAGACTCTCTCAGTATCGTGTACAGAGCCACCACAAATATGTCCCCGTGAGAATCTATGTGGCATGTTGACTTGAATTCCTTCAGGTATCCAAGGACCATCTGGGACATTTGGTGACTTTATTTTTATTTTTTGAGGGAACTCCATATGGATTTCTATAGTGGCCACGGCAGTTTACACACCCACCAACAGTGTATATGCATTCCTCCTTCTCCACATCCCTGCCAATATTTCTGTTCATCTATTTTCTGATGGGGTGAGGTGGTCTAATAATGTGATTTCAGTTTGCATTTCCATCCTAGTTCAGGTTATTGATCAGCTTTCACATGTTTATTGGCCATTTGTATTTATGCTTTTGAGAATGGTCTCACTCATTTGTCTATTTATTGATTGAATGATTTGTTTGCTATTTTGTGGTGATGGTATTTACTTCAGAGTTGTCTCCATAGATTCTGGGTGCCAGCCCCCCTCCGACGCACAGCTGCAGAGCTCCGGTTGTACAGTCTCCCACTTTACCCCGATGACTCTTGGCCTTGTGGTACAGAAGCTTTTAAATTTCATACGATCTTGTTTGTCAGTTCTCATGAATATTTCCGGAGCTTCCGGAGTTCTTCCTAGGAACGCTGCTGCTCCTACTCTAAGCTGAACCTCAAGGGTCCCCCACAGTTCCTTCTGGCAGATTCTGAGTTTGGGGTTTTCCATTAAGGTCTTTATCCATTTTGACTCAATATTTGTACAGATGAAGAAATAGGGAGGTCTATCCCTGTGTGTGGAAATCTAGGGTGAATGAAAGAGGAGGGGGGGTTGTGAAGCGTGAGAGAACATAAATTTGATTGGACAATAAATAAAATGCATAAATAAAATTAAATGAAAAAATATAAGTCTCTCTCTCTCTCTCTCTCAAGTCAAAGGATTTGTAAAAGTATAGTGTAAAGAAAAGAGGGAAACATAAGGGGCAAAGAATAATGAATTTTGGAGCCTTTGTTTCTGGGTCTTCTAAAATTCCATCCTCCAGGTAGGCAGACAGAGACCTGGCCGGTTGCCCTTGTGAACCGTCTCTCCTATGCCGGCTGCTGAGCCTGCTCTGGACAGTGCCCACCAGTGCTGTCTTCCCTTCAGGAGCTTCTCTTTTTTGCACACCAGAGGCCTCTGCTGGACACACTTGGCTTTTCAGCCTGCCGGGGCCACCAGGTTCTTCCACACTCCAGAGAAGCCGGCAGAGGTTCTAAGGGGAGTGTTCTGATTCCAGCCCACTTCGAAAGACTAGAGAAAGACAGTACCAGACCGGCAGGACTGTTTGTCTACTCTAGCCCCAGGAGCACTTAAACAGCCTGCTGGAGAGAGATGGGCCTTCATGTCACTGGACCAGCTTCAGAGTTCTCTGACTTGATTTTGAAGAAAACTCCAGTGGCTCCCGTGGTGGAGCCTCCTGCTGATCTCAAGTTGGGGCTTTCTGAAGCGATGGAGTCAGCTCTGAGAGCTATGCACTCCACTGCCCAAGTGGAGACTCCCACGGCCCGGGCGTTTTGACTTGTCAGCATCTGCCGTCCCACTTGGTGACTGCTTGAGGTGTCCATGTCTCACTCTGGGGCTGTCACAGGTTAGACCCTGGACCTGCCATTTTAAGATCAGTCATATGCAGCAGCTGGGGACAGTCGGACTGTGCCTCCCTGCAGTCTGTTCTGAGTGATAGAGATCGATGGAAATAAGTTTACAGTCCTACCTACTGTCTGCCGCTCCCCTCGGCTTGAAGGCTAGACCAAGCTAAGCCACATGGTATGTGAGACTTTATTTTCCTGCTACCCCTTTGCAAATCTGAGTCCCAAACCCCTTTGATTTGTGGGATTTGAGGTTCTTTCCTTCGGGTTCCCTGCCACATGGCGGCTATCTCATAGATTCTCTGGGCTTTGAAGGATCTCTCCCTTCAAGAAAACATCACTCTGTCTGGTATGATGCTTTTCTCTAGCTCTCTCCAGTCTCAAGTCTCCAGCATGCCCCTCCCCAGCTCCAAAATTTCTCTCCCAATAAAGCCTAATCTGAAAGGTAATCCAGGTTCAACTCCTTTCCTAAACCTTGTTCCCAGGCCTCTCCTGTCCCCTCCCCTTCCCAGGAGAGCTTAATTTTAAACAATATGGTGTGTAGCGTGAATTACTAATAAGGACCGCCCACCAACTCTCCTGTCCTGCCAGGCACTGACGGGAGTCCTGCTCATGCACTGAACTAATCTCTCCCAGTTAGTTCCCACAGCAGTTCTGCCGGCCCGGCCATATCTCCAGTGGGGTCCAGTGTGATCCTTTGGCTTCCATCCAGCACCCACTCATTCCAATTACCCGGTAAAGCACGACTCTTAAGATTAGTTTGCCAATTAGACTTATGAATATTAAAAACACAGTCGCAAGATGCCAATTTACAATAATAAAAGTCTTACCCCAAATTCTAACCTTTAGATAATCGAACGTCTGGTTCCAGGTTGATACTCCAACCTCTCGCAGGCTTGTCCCCTGCCCTCGAGCGTCCTGTGTCTTCCTTTACGACTCCTAGCTCTGCCTCCTCCTTCCTGTCCAGTGACACGCCCTCCACTGTCTCAATGTAATTGGACAGGAAGTATCTTGCAACAATTGTGTCTAGATAGTTCCTAGTCACAGAGCTCACTTAGTCATAGAGTCTCACTATGTTGTTTACAAGGAGGGATGAGAGGGTGGGCTCTGGCCTAGCACCACTCAAGCTTGGCCAGGCTGCTGATTCTGACAGGTCAGGAGAGGGTCCTGGTGTTGGCCTGGCCAGGATGGATGACCTGCTGCTCCTTCATGCTTTTAGGAGCCAGGCTACAGGTGGTCACACTTCTGGAGGCCTGGGGGGGTGGGAGTGGGATTCTGCCTAGTGCTCAGGAGACTTCAACACCAAGGCCCTCAGCAGACACCCCTCCTTGCAGGCTTCGGTGCAAGGCCACGGGTAGCAACACCTGGGGCTCTAGGCTGTGGAGCCCATTTGCAAGGATAATCCACAAGACACCACTACTCTGGGACCCACATGGACTACCTCTGTAGGAAAGCTACTAAGTTGCTTTCCTACCTGGCAACAGACACACACGTGTCCCATGTTTTTTTTAATACTGAGACCTGAACCCAGGGCTTTCATTAGTTGAGCGCTTTGCCACAGTCTATAAGCCCAGCACTGGTGCATTGCCCTCTGAACCAGATGCTCTGGGAGCTGTGGAACCCAAGCGTTAAGGGTCGGCACGCCTAGGCGGATGACCAGCTAATTATTTTTTTATTTACTTCCTGTATTTCCTGTTCTCAGTGGGGGGTGGGGAGGAATTCCAGAAGATTCCTTCAACAGGATAACTGACTCCCTTGTGCTTAAAAACAAACAGTTCAAATATTTTATTTATTTTTTTATTTAAATTTTTATTGTCTATATTCTATGTTTACATTCCAAAGGCTTTCCCCTTTCCCAGTTCCCCCCCCACCATACGTCCCATAATTCCTCTCCCCCTAACTATTCCCCAATCATCTCCCCCACCACGATTTCTCTGTTCTGGGTCTACAAAACTGGATCCAATCTTTTCAGGCCCAGGGTCCTCTCCTTTCTTCTTCTTGGGAATCATTTGACTTGCTAATTGTGCCTTGAGTATTTAGGGCTTCTTCACCAACCCCACATCCAACAGAGGGCTAATATCCAATATATACAAAGAACTCAAGAAGTTAGACCCCAAAGAACCAAATAACCCTATCAAAAATGGGGTACAGAGCTAAACAAAGAATTTTCACCAGAAGAAATTCGGATGGCCGAGAAACACCTTAAGAGATGTTCAACATCATTAGTCATCAGGGAAATGCAAATCAAAACAACCCTGAGATTCCACCTCACACCAGTCAGAATGGCTAAGATTAAAAACTCAAGAGACAACAAGTGCTGGCGAGGATGTAGAGAAAGAGGAACACTCCTCCACTGTTGGTGGGACTGCAAAATGGTAAAACCGCTCTGGAAATCAGTTTGGCGGTTCCTCAGAAAATTGGGCATGTCACTTCCAGAGGACCCTGGCATACCACTCCTGGGCATATACCCAGAGGATTCCCCTGCATACAATAAAGACACATGCTCCATTATGTTTATAGCAGCCTTGTTTATAATAGCCAGAAATTGGAAGGAGCACAAATATCCCTCAAAGAAGGAATGGATACAGAAAATGTGGTATATTTATACAATGGAATACTACTCAGCAATTAAAAATAATGAATTCATGCAATTCGTAGGTAAATGGTTAGATCTGGAAAATATCATCCTAAGTGAGTTAACCCAATCACAAAAGAATACACATGAAAGACCAGCTAATTCTTAACAAGTTCCTAGCGGACACTTGCACAGCTGTTTGGAGGCCACGCTTGGAGAACTGCTTCTCTGAACGTGGCGTTTCGAGGTTCCTGTCCTTGGTATTTCACCTCGGAGTACACCCTATCACCTCCTGTCGGGGCACCTTCTCTTACTCCCTCGCCAAGAGCTCAGAACTGGATCTCTGTGTGCTTTCCCTTCTGCTCTTCCCTTGTGGCCTCGGGACCACCTTGAGACGCTCTGTACAGGGCTCGGCGCCTGTGATCTGCCTTTAATCACTAGGAAGAGCTGTGCTGTCGCCCGCTTCAGGGATTTTGCATCTGCTCTTTGCTGTCTTGAAATCTCTGTTCCTGGCGGTGACATTTGGTCATCGTGGTGAGCTGTAAAGTTGGATATCATTTCCTGGGAGGTGTGTGTGTGTGTGTGTGTGTGTGTGTGTATGTGTGTATATATATATGTGTGTGTTTATATATATATATAGTGTGTGTGTATATGTGTGTGTATGTGTACACATGTACATATACCTATACATACACATACATATACATAGATGTATGGTCAGATGTATAGATTTAGTCAGCTTGGACTAAAGCTACTGATTGTTAGCTTTAGTCCAAGCAGCTTCATGTTTGGGTTCATTAGGTGACCTCCAGGAGCACTCTAAGAAGCAGTACAGATTCCTTGAGAAAAATGACTTTTAAAGAAAGTGGACATCAATGGTGAGGTCTGTGTCTTAGTTTTAACAAAAATATGTTATTTTTGAGAATTCGATACATTTAATTATGAATACAATCACGTCTGCTTCCTTTCCCTCTCCAGCTCTCATGTCCACACAGACCGCCCCTCCCCAGCTCATATTTGTTTGATAACCCGCTAGGTTCAGTTAGTACTGCCCAGCCATGCGTGGATGAGGGTCTATCCTTGGAGGCCTGGGAAAGCTACATGTGGTCGCATCCTCAAAAAGATGTTTCTCTTCTCCAGCACCTGTTAACTGCCAGTAGCTCCCAAGCAATGCCTGTAACCCAGAGTTCCCCCATCTCTCCTAGGATTTTATCTGGCTGATCTTAGTTCCAGCCTTGTGCAAGTGGCCAGTGCTGCAGAGTTCACGAGGGCAAAACCCACGTCAGGTGCAGAATACAGCGCTTCTTAGCACAACTTCCCTTCCTCCAGCCCTTAGAGTCTCTCTGCCTCCTTTTTGTCGATGTTCTCGGAGCCTCGACGCTGCAGGCATTGCTCTACATGACCTTTCAGAGCCAGGGACATGGCCCCTCTCCTCACTTTCACTATGGTATCCTTCTGTTCTCTGAAGCCTCTGGGTGGGGATGGGAGCTGCCCCGGGCTGTGGGCACAAAGCTCTGAATTCTTTTCCCTTGGTCTCATCAGTTCTGGGGTTACAGGTCTGGGCCACCTCAAATGGCACTTTAAAAATTATTCCTTTTATTTATCGAGATTAGGATATTACATTTTTTATTAGCTCACTGAAAATTTTCATAATCTGTTTTGATTATATTCCCCTCCCTGCTTTTCTTAGATCATCCCTACCTACCCAACTCTGTGTACTTTAAACACTTGAAGATAAATTTGTGATTCCCATTGTGTTTTTCTTATTTATTTATTTATTTTTAAAATTTATTATTATTACTATTTATTATTATTACTATTGTTGTTGTTGTCGTTTTACTTATTCACTTTACACTCCACTTACTGCCTACCTCTGAACACCTCCTCCCACAATCCTTCTCCTCATCCCCCTGCCCCTTCTCCTCTGAGCAGGTGGGGGTCCCCCTGGCTATCCCCCAACCCTGGTACTGAGTCTCTGTGAGGCTAGGTACATCCTCTCCCACTGAGGCCAGACAAGACACCTAGAAAAACAGACCCCACATAATACAGGCAACCACTTTCATTGGTTCAGTTTCTCTATTGCAACCTCTAAGAGGTTTTCTTTAAGTTTTCCAATACCAGAGATCTTCCGAAACTTAATTTAAAACACTTGATGCCCTGCTTTTACCTGTGATGTGGCCATTTTTACCTTCAGCACAGATTATAGATGACATTAGAGAGATCTTGCAGAACAAATCTATAATACCTCCTCTACACAGAAATTCAGAAATTGCAGCAGGCTAATGAACCATTTCCCAAAAATCATGTAAGAGAACCAGTGTCTGATTCTAACGTATGCAGGACAGTGGGAGGAGCACCGCACACGCCTATTTTGTCAGTGGGCTTGGCGTCATCTTAACGGTTATGGTTTTGGACAAATAAGATGTGGCAGGAATAAGGCAGATCAAGTTTTAACCACTTAACGGAGATGCATGTCAATCACAGGTACACTAATGGTATTTTCTGAGAATTAATGGGATTATATGAAAAGCAATAAAAGGTGGTCATCTCTTTTAAAGAAAATCTCTTTTGAAATACATTGATTTTTTTCGTTGTTGTTTTAAGCTTTTCGCCCTTTTATTGGAGGTAGGTTATTTTCTCATACAATATATCCCGATTACAGTTGCTCCTCCCCCCAGTTCCTCCCCACCTCACCTGTCGTCAGGATCTACTCCTTTTCTGTCTCCCATTAGAAAAGAACAGGCTTTTAGGCGATGACAACCAAACATGACAAAATAAAGTATAACAGGATGGCGGAAAACTATTATATCCAAGTTGGACACTAGGATATCTAGGTGGTCTCCAGGTTCTGGTTACTACAAATAAAGCGGCAATGAACAAGCTTGCGCGAGTGTGTTTGTGTAGGATGGAGCATCCTTTGGGTGTGTGCCCAACAGAGATATAGCTGGGTCTTGAGGTAGATTGATCCCGCACCTTCTGAGGCACCACCACATTGATATCTATAGTGAATATCACAAGTAGGACTCCCACCAGGACTGGAGAGGGCTTCCCCCTCGTCCCCACCAGCACGAGCTGTCACTTGTGTCTGCCTTAGGTTTTACACAGCTCAGCCTTTCATCAAATGACGAAACCTACCGCATTCACGTGCTTTGTGGGGAAATGCGAAGGCGGCGGCTCTTCAAGAGCTTCATTTCAGCAGCTGGAAGAACTCACAATTAATATCACTCACGGGTGCTGCGGTTGGGCTTTAATTAGCTTTATAAATCATAAAAGACTTTATTCCAACATTTATGGACTAGCTTCAGATCTAAAAGTCCTCAGAAAGTACCAGGTGTCATTTTAGCCTTAGGGGAGATGTATACGCGTCAGTGCCACTTGGGGGCGCTACTTTGGAGATCTGCAAAGTTTTGAGCTCTGGGCCTCACGGATGTCGAGGCTCTAGACTGCATTTTGAGCAGATCTTTTTTTTTTTTTTTCTCTCTGTACTATGGGAAGCAGAGTGACATATTGCATGCATTAAGTACGTGGAGACTTAGGCAAGTGGGCCAGCCTCAGTGCAGAATGGTAACTGGCCAGATGGTGCCTTTTTTTTTGTAGAGCAGGCTTGGTAAGTGTAAGCAGGATTCTTCCAGGGTAGGCAGGGCTGACACCTGGGCTGTGTTGTTCACACTTTTGGCAGAAGCAACTGGAGGACAGTGTTAGCAATCAGCCACCTCCACTGCTAGCCCTGAAGGACCTGCAACAAGGCGTGTCACCCGTTAGCTGTGCAGAAGTGACACATTCCCATTGCTGCTGCTGCCGCATATCATCCTACACATGCGCCACACCCGATAAAAAGCCACGTTTTCCCCTCCCCCCACCCCAATCCCTTCTTCCTTTCCTCCACCCAGAGGCAGCCTCTGTGCCTCCCTTACTTCTCTTAACAAATCTCCCATGTGAGACCTGTTGCACGGGGTGAGTTTGTCAGAGTTCACTGCTCAGTCCCACCAGACAGGGCTTTACTTGTCCATTTTGAAGTCACTAAGAGGCCAGGCAGCAGTGGCGCATGCCTTTAATCCCAGCACTTGGGAGGCAGAGGCAGGCGGATTTCTGAGTTTGAGCCCGGCCTGGTCTACAGAGTGAGTTCCGGGACAGCCAGGACTACACAGAGAAACCCTGTCTCAAACAAAACAAAACAAAACAAAACAAAACAAAAAGTCACTAAGACACTATAATTGCTAGGGTTCTGATCCTATCCATAGGTAATACATAAAGACTAGGTGCATAGACTGTCATTTTTTAAAGACTGAGAGTCTGAGACTAATACACACTCCATGCCTGACAGATTGTGTCTGGGAACTGATGTCTCCTGGCTTCTGATGCTGTTGCTTCTGTATAGTCTTTCTCTGATGAAGGAAGTAGCAGTAATCTTATGGAGCGGGGGTTTTTGTTTTCATTTGGTTGTTTTTGTTTTTGACATGAAGTGCCGTGGTGGTACGCGTTTGGCGATCAGGGTGGGAGGCTTGTGCAGATTTCGTGTCGGGTCAAGGGGTCTCACTGGCGCTCGGCTCATACGAGATCTATGAAGGCAAAACCCAAACACTGGCAGTCCTCACTTTTCATGGTTCTGATGCGCATGGGATTCAGTTATTACGGTTTAGTTAAGTAACTCCATTTTCCCCAAACCCTGGCTCTGGTTTCAGCTGCCACGACATACTAGCTGAGAATACAGACTGCGGGGTACAAACTCTGGGAGCGCAGGGTCCACATGGACTGGGATCACGGTCAGTGACGGACCACACCATTTCCTCCAACGATTTTTGCAGAGCAGTCTCCGTGCGCCGAGGGGGTTGTTCATTCACTGCAGGCACCGGGCAGTTCTCCCTTGTTATTCTCATGAATGTGTCTACGTAACATGCTAGAAGAACAGAGAACCAAAAGGACAGCTGGCTAATCAAAGTGTATATTATAAGAGGCAAGGAAGGGCTGGATGGCTTAGCGGGTAAGGGCACCGACTGCTCTTCCAGAGGTTCTGAGTTCAATTCCCAGCAATCACGTGGTGGCTCACAACCATCTGTGATGGGGTCTGGCGCCCTCTGCTGGTGTGGCTGAAGAGAGCAATGGTGGCGTACTCAAATGTATAAAATAAATAAATAAATCTTTTTTAAAAATGAGGAAAACATAGGTGAAATTTGAGCTGCATGTGAGCGGAGTCACAGAGGAAACAGTTGACAAGCGTCTTCGCTTTAGGCCAGTGGCCCTTGTTAGATATTTGTTTCCAGAGCGTGCTGGTAGAAATGCAAACGCGCGGGAGCTGTACCGAATCATACAGGTCAGGAACTTAGGCCATTTCCTCATAAAAGTTTCCAGGTTCCTTGAGGAGACATTCAGTTGGCTTCCCTGACTGGGCTAGGGTTTCTGTTGCTGCGACAAACCATCATGAGCAAAGACGACTGAGGGAAGAGACAGTTTCTTTTGACTCTTGGTTCCAGAGCCCAATGGGCAGCAAGGGGCAAGCAGGGTGGCAGGAACCAGAAGCGGAGAAATCACGCCCTCAGTGGCGGACACAAAGCAGAGAGCGAGCGCACACGGGTAGAGAGAGGGTCAAGGCTAACCACTCCCAAAGCTCGCTCCCAGGGGCATACTTCCTTCATCGAGGCCACGCCTCCTGAACAGCACCACCTAGCTGGGAACCAAGGGTCCAAACACCCAAGCCAACAGAGGGGTATTCCTCATTCAAACCACCTCAGTCATCCAGGGTGGGTAGACTCCAGAGGAGAGGGATCCTGGTCGAGCCGTGGGGAGGAGTTTATCGTATGCTCACTGGCTTTGGGAACACGCGTGTCATATTGGGTATTGGCAGATTTTATAGTTTGGCTGAACAACTGATGTCATTGCCCTGCCAGCGTCGGGGAGAAGGGGGCTGCTTCTTACCTGCGCTGGCCTTTTAAGTGTCCTTTGGAGCCTATGCTAGTTAGGTGGTAAGTCTGCCACAAAAGGTCAGTATTGCCAAAATGATGAGCTTAAGAGAAATAGCTGTTCCACTTGGACCCGTGGGATTCGTCACCTTATTTATTTATTTATTATTTTCTATATTCTTTGTTTACATTCCAAATGATTTTCCCTTTCCCTAATCCTGACACCCCTGGAGAACCCTAGGGGTGACTTCAGAAGGGATTTGCTGATGCCCAGCTGACAGACTTAAAAGCAGAGGGAGGATGTGACAAGGATGGGTGTGTCCCAGGGAAAAGGAATGTCAGCAAATTCCAAACCCAAGCAAAAAGACACTTCACAGGAAAGGAGTCTGTCTGGACACCTCCAGTGACACTCAGCCCATGGTGGAGAGCAGGCGGGATCCTCACTTTGGAGGGTGTGTCAACTCCCTGAGGCCCCGAGACACAGAGGTCACCTCCTCCGCCTTGTCGCGCCCCCCCCCCAAGCTAGGAGGCAGGCTGTGCTCATCCAGTCTGTCTTGTCAAATTTCTAACAAAGAGATGAAGAACTTCAGGCTTCGAATTCCATTGCTTACATTTATAATGTGTCGAAGCAGACATCCACATTCTATTTGTTTTACTGATTTGTTCATTTTTGTGGTGCTTAGATCCAGCCCAGAGCCCCAGGCACACTCGGCCAGCACTCTATCATTGGGCCGCACTCCTAACCCAGTTTCTCTATACATTTCCCAAACTGCTGGTAAGACAGATTTTTAATGTCCCGACAAGCATTTTTCAGTGTCATTGAAAAGTCCTGCTTTTCCTATTGATTAATAATATTTCTTTGTGTGGTTTCAGATCTCATGGCCATTATTATAGTTCTGCACTACCACTATAATCTATAATCTATCTATCTATCTATCTATCTATCTATCTAATCTATTATCTATAATTTAGATCTTCCTCTACATGTGAAGAAGACCTTCACTTGTTCTTACTTCCCCTTCTAGCTGAACCAGGTGCTCACCTACACGGGAAGAGTTAAATTATAGACTATGCAATAAGACATTATATCATAGACATAAAAAAAAAACCCCGGGATTGATGGCTAATTCATTAATTAATTTTTAAAAAGAGAGACTGGCGATGTGGTCCAGGTTTGCTTTGAACTCCCTTGCCGCAGCCTCTGGCTTTATAGGCTTGCGCCTCTGATCCTGACGCAAAGTAATTGTAATAAATATGAATTTCCTTGTGAGCTCATAGCAGGGAGAGATCCACTGTGTAGACTGAGAGAAGATGAAGGTGGTGGTGATGATGATGGTAATGATGTTGATGGTGATGTTGATGGTGACCATAGGATGATGATAATGATGATAATGGTGGTGGTGGTGATGATGATGATGATGCAAGATTTGGGATTTCCAATTTGACCAGAACAGTGAAAGAATGCGGGGGTGGGGGGGCAATGGAGGAGAGCAGCAAAGCGACAGAACAAAGTGACGGAGCTCTCAGTAACCCTTCAGTGTCAGAGGAGACACTGTGACTGTGACATTTTTCACCCTTAAGAAACTTCATTGACAAATATCCTGATGTCAGAGTACAGGCTGAAAGAGCATTTTTCTATCTGAGCATGTTCAGATCATAAAGACCATAGCAGTGGTTCTCAACCTTCCTAATGCTGGGACCCTCTAATACAGCTCTTCCTGTTGTGGTGACCCCAACCATAAAATTATACTTTATAACTATAAAACTATAAAATTGCTACTCTATAACTGTATAAGTGTACTTGGATGCTTTAACCCCCCTTCTAGCCTACCACCCACCAGAGGTAGTGGAAAGGAAAGGTTAATAGGGCAAAGGAGGATGTGGGCCTATTTAGAAAGTTTTTTTTGGGGTGAATCCAATCTGCATTGTCGGGTATATCCACAGTTCAGTTCACACTAAGCAGCAGCAGTGGCTTGATCGACTCAAAGATGTCATTTGTGAATCAGCAATGGAAGTTTGATCCAAAAAACAAAACAGAACAAAACAATCACACAAAAAGCTCAAGGCTCTGTAGATTGGCCCAAGTCTGTGGAAGCGGCAAGAGACTGCCAGAACTTCACCAGAAGTTCTTTGATGTGTTTCTCTTCCCTAAGTCATGACGAATGGTGATCAGCAAAGAATGGCAAGGAGAACCAACATCACACAGCATTGTCATCAGAGACTAGTGTCAGTCAAGCCCTGTGATGACCAGCAAAAACTGGCAAGGTGAACCAATACCACACAGCATCATCCACGGTCTGCTGGGTTATATTCATATCCTTTCCAAACCTTATGTGTTTTCTCAAGCATCTGCTCTAATAAAACATTATATGCCCCCTTTCCAGGCTGCCTCCAGAAAAACACTGCATCCGTTCTCAGCAAAACATCCTCTCACATGTCTGCTTCAACAAAAACATCCTCTCATAAGACAGTTTCCAGAAAAACATCATGTCACACGGCTGAGTCTCCAGAAAAAAAACCAACAACAGAAAAAGGTACTTTATGTTACTGTTACAAATTGTAATGTAAATGTATGATATGTTACATATCTGATATGTAACTCTGTGAAAAGGTTATCCAACCCCAGGGGGTGTCAACCCACAGGCTGAGGAACACTGCACTGGAGAGTCCCCTCAGCCCTACTCTGAATAACATGTAGCTCCTGCTCAGGCATTAAGAAGTTCCCTCTCACCAAGTTCCCTTTAACAAGACTAGTCACTTATAATTCACTTATAAGTCAGTTATGATCTTATTATAAAACAGAGACAACGGGGAAGGTTCATATATATGATATCCTGGAGAGCTACTGAGTCTTAGGAGCTGCGCTGCTGCTTGGCTCTTGGACATGTAGACCCAGGAGTATATGACTCATTAATTTCTTTCTTTCTTTCTTCCTTTCTTCCTTCCTTCCTTCCTTTCTTTCTTTCTTTCTTTCTTTCTTTCTTTCTTTCTTTTTTAAAAAAAAAACTAGAATCCTTGGTTTTCTATGAAATTTCCTGACTTGAAAAGGTTGACTGAAACTTTTGAAAAAAAAAAAAAGTGTCATTGGGCATGGAAAACAGCACAGTCCTGTGCCGGTTCAGGCTGCCAATGGCAACTCTCTGCCAGGTGTTGTTGTTGTCTTATACACAGCATTATCTGGTCTTAATAAAGCTGAGGTTGCAACAGATATGAAGACACAGGCTTACCCAGGAAGGACAGAGGCTAGGGTCCATCCACTAACGCCTCCTATGATGGTCTGGTCTCTACCCCATGAACTGTTTGCTCATCAGCAAAGAGACCACGAGAGAGCCTCGGCTATCAGTCTGCAAAGGGTGTGGCTTTGTGGAAAGCAGGTCTTCACGGTGTGTCTCTCCCCGGGGCTTCATCACTCGGAATGAGTTGAGTCTATCTGTCCTTATTAGTCTAATCAAGTGGGTGATCAATACTGCCTCCAGTTATTCCTACCTACACTTCCTGCCTGTCTTCGAGGGAGACCAGGCTGCCAATTAGCTTCAGTGACATGATTTAACAATTATGGTTAACTAGACACTTAGGTAAAATAACGTGTTTGTTATTAGCATGCAACAAAAGAATGAGCCTTCCCACATGTAGATCAGTTCAGGATGGATTGGGTCAAAATTTTAGGTCAATTCAGCAATGGATGAATAAATGGAGGGACACAAAAACCTTCAAAATCAACACACACACACACACACATACACACACACACACACACACACAAATAGTTTTGTTTGAAAGTAGTAAATCTAATCTTGGTGATAATCTCTTAGCAATGTAAGTATAACGCTTTACATTAGGTAGTGACCCCTGGATGCCACAAGCAAAGCTAGGAGCTGAGTTTCTTCCTAAGTCTGTGGCTGAATCCTATTTCTGAATCAAGTCTGACCATTAGTTGTAAGATAGTTAAATAATGGACACATCTGCCAGGTTGATGCTTTTAGGATAGTTTGTAGCTCACCATCACTTGTTATTGGGGAATTACTAATTATGTTTCCATTGTTGTTCCTAATGAGATGCCTTCCCACACCTATAAATGATAACCCTCATCTCCAACCTGATTGTACAAACTGATAGAGGAGAGGAGGAGCCAGAGGGGCCGTCATTCATTGCTGCTACTGATATGACAATTTTATAGACACTTTGGAAGACAATTTGGCAGATTTTGCAGAGCTAAGCAATCCCATCATTGGCTCAGAGGCACGGTCTTACCTGACTGAAATCACCTATCCAAAAACCTCGGTGCAAATGTTTACTACGGCTTTACTCAAAATTTCTCCAAACTGTAAACAGCCAATATATAACTCAGTGGGAGACAGACAAACACACTGAGGTCAGCCCACACGATAGAATAGTACTCAGCAATCCGGAGACTGAAACAGGGAGCCATGAAATATTATCATGGATGATCTTACTACATACATATGCATTGCTAATTGAAAGGAGTCTGTCAAAAAGGTGACATGCTGTAAAGTTCCAACCCTATGACAGTCATGGAAAACAAAAATATGGAGACAATAAAGGTACCGATGGCTGCCAAAGCTGATAGCAAGAATGGAAGAGCTGAAGGATGGGGGGATTTCTGTAGGGCAAATGGCACTAACAGTGAACTCAAGAACCTGTCAAAGTCATGTGAGGGAATTCTAAAAACTTTACAGTACAGAGCAAATCTTAGCCAAGTTTTTTTTTTTTTTTAAATGAGAAGTTTGGAAGGTGTAAGATCCTACCAAAGGATCTCAATGGATGACAGTTGTGTAAATGAACCTCACTGAAGGCAACAGGAATAAAGCACTGACTGAGTCATGTCTGAAACCAATGGAGACCATTGTCTCCCGAAAGGCTCAGTGTTAAAGGCTTGGCCTTCAGATGGTGGCTCTGTGGAGAGGGATTGGATCCCGAGGTCTCTAACTTCACACAGGGACTTTTCCATTGACAAATCCCTCGATGACTGACTGACTGACAGGGACAGGGCTCCTGGAGGAAGCAGGTCACACCAGCTTGCATCCGATGGGTGTCTCTTGTCCCGGTCCCTCCCTGTCTGCTTCCTGCCTACAATTAACTGAGAAAACTCCTTTCCACTACTACCTTGCTGCAGGCCTAAAAGCAACGGAATGTGCTTTTAGGTCAAATGTGGACAGAGTACTCTGAAACCAGGAGGCAAAAGAAGCCTTCCTTCTTTAAAGTGATTTTCCAATACTTTGTCACAATGATCAAAACTGACTCAGAGTTTACAAAACCAAAGGCACATGTGATGAAGTTATTCCCATATAGTGTGGCCTGACGGTTCTGAAACTTGCGCCTGTCTATTGGAATTTGAAAAATAAAGCAAGTTAAATAGATGATGAAATTTCTCACTGTAAGAATGAGGAGTTATAAATAATGAGGAGAAGAGACTGTAAGGACCCATAGAGCACCACATGAATTCATGTCTTTCCTGACATAGACAGAGATGGCTACCTGCAGAAATACATACAGATATCAGCACAGGTTAGTATGCAGGTGTACATGTACTCACCGGTCAGCTGGGAGGGTCTGCAGTAATGACTCCCCAGCAGCCAGGAGTATGTATGGTATATAGATATTGGTTTCTGATATGATTTTTCAATTGAAACAATGAATGTTCCTTAGACTGAGGCTGGCGCATCTGTTGGCAAACAGGAAGTGCTCACACAATACATCTCCTCATTGATGGGGGGAACGGAGTAGCCGTACTGAGCAGAAGCATTATAATATACGACCATCTCGTCCTTAAGAAGGTAGAAACCAAGTGTGAGTTATACTCTGTAGCTATCATGCTAAGAGGACAATATGAGGGACAGGACCAACTCCACCACAGATGGACCTGACACCCTGCCAGTAAAGGTCAAAGTCTCTGTGAACAGCAACGGTGGTGACTGTATGGCCTTGACATGATGTCGTGGGAAAAGGCCCTCTGCTACTTCTTCCTCCTCAAAAGACATTACTTTAGTTCAGTTGTCAGGAAAACATGGCCAGATTTCCAATTGAAAGTATACAAAACAACTAGTTCTAAATTCTTAAAAATATAAATGCCTTAAAAAAAATACAGAATGTCTGATAAATAGTCACAGCTGTAAGAAGTAAGAGAAAACATGACAACTAGATACAGTGTACCTGTGGGCTGACCCTTGGGAGGAAATTTGAATGTATGAAGTATGGTCCCCGTTCATCAGGGTATAACAACACCAGTTCAGTAACTGTGATGAGGAAACAGGAGCACTGCTCGGTTCTTACATTTATTCTGTAGTAAGGCTTCAACAAAAGGCCTATTTTTGAAATGACAAGACAAACTGTTACCCTGCTTAAAGCCCTTCCAGTCATTCACCTAAAAAAGTCATACTGAATGCTTCCTAGGTTCTAGTCCCAACACAAGATACTTAGAATTTAAACATGATCACAGACAGACTTTGAATCTCTCATGTAATAAAGAAGATGAGATTTTTTTTTTTGTACCTCAGGAGAAAAATTTCAAGGAGTCAGCACAGCATGGTCAGAGACCCTACCGCGTCTGAACCCATCCGGGGCTTCTTGCCGGCGGGCAAGTTGGAAAGTGCCCTGGAAGGAAGCCTGCTGCACTCGGTGTGCTTGGTGAAGAGTGGGCAGGGGCAAGATGACCAGGTTGGCAGAGCCTACTGGGGAGCCTGGGGTCCCAGGATCTGGTTTTCTCTGAGAGAGATGGGAGTCATGGCTGGTCTCGTTGTCCCCTCTCATCAGCACGAAGACAAGGAGATAAAGCAGGCTCTGGGCTGCATAGTCAACACTGGGCATAGGCTGGGGATGAAACTGGGATAGCTTAGCTTTTTGGAAATGATTATAGAATCACTAATGAGAGAGAGAGAGAGAGAGAGAGAGAGAGAGAGAGAGAGAGAGAGAGAGAGAGAGAGGAGAACTTAAATCTCAAGCCTAAAAATAACAGTGATATGATCCACAAACCTTGCTCAAACTTAAGTAATTATATGCACATTTTGTGCTCGTGTGTGTGTGTGTGTGTGTGTGTGTGTGTGTGTGTGTGTGTGTGAGAGAGAGAGAGAGAGAGAGAGAGAGAGAGAGAGAGAGAGAGAGAGGTGGGGGATGTGTTTTGATAACTCCCCTTTCTGTGTTGTGAAGATGAGAAAGTTTTCTCTCAGCAAGAGCTTCCTAAATTGAATGATTTTTTTTTTAAAGGATTGAGAAACAACGTAGGCATCCATCTAGAGAGCATCCGTTACTTAGAAAGGACTGATTTGCCACAGCCTTGTTTAGCAAAGAAAGAAAATCTCCAGTAGTTTGGTTTGTTAGGGTGTTTAAAAAAAAAAGATTTTAGGGAGAAAGATAAATGTTTTCAGAAAGAGAGGTAGGCAAAATTGGACTTACTGAAATCTGTTGGGAGGCTGGGCTGTAACTAAGGTAGGAGATGATTGCTAAAAGTATTACTAGTTACCCCCTTGTCAGCCCTTTGCTGAGCCGAGGAGACTCTCGTCCCAGGTCTCCTGGGCATCATTTGCATTCCGAAAGGAAACTGTGCCAGAACACTTCTAAAGCATTCTTATTATTGACACGACCAGCCATTTGGAGTCCTTTAAAATCTACTACTGTATCAACCGTGCCAAATTCCCTTCCTCCCCGCTTTCAAGGTTGTTTTTCTGACCTTGGCTTATACTGTATGTCTGTGGTGGTTTGAGATCAGGCCTACTTAGAGAAGAGAGGGGGCACTCTGTGGCCTCTGAAAGATGCTCCGTCTTTCTCTTCTCCAGGACTGTAATTAACCTGGCTGTTCTCTCCGATTGGGAAGCCTCCTTTGTGAGGACCACTTAGAAGAGCGTTAAGGATCACGGTCACAAGGATGCCACTCAGCCGCGTGCATTAAGAGAGCCCACTGCCATGGAGCACTAATTTGCCCACGAGTAGGCTTCTCTCGCTACATTACAATAGTAATTTGCACCATTTTACTGAGGAAGTCATTTCCTAAATGGCACCCTGGCGGTCTGAACTAGCTATCACAGTTTCCAGTCCTGCTTAACTTGGAAACAAACAAACAAACCAAAAAACAAACCAAAACAAAGCAAAATGAAACAAATTGGCTTTATCCCAGACATACTGTGTCCTATTCCTGAGCGTGCTGGCAGGGTGAATTGGGAACTCTCTGAAAGGGGTCAGAAGAAAGAAGCAGGACCTTGGTACTCTGCCTTGGTCATGCTGGAGACATGGCTGTGGCTGGTTGATACAGAATCCTATGCTAATTACAAAGTGCAACGGGACCAGCCCTAGGCAAGGATGCTTGCTCGGCCTGCTGGGTGAAGGTGAGCTAAATCTGCCTTCATTCTGACGTAGAAGCCTTTGATGTGACTTCTTGTCTGGCCAGTGATTGGTTCCATTTCTGGTCGTAAGGTGGAGACAAAGCCTTGAGGTACCACGGAGAGGGAGCTGGTAAAGACACTGGCATGGAATGCATTCTAGCTACGGGCCTATGTAGCACTATGTATGGCCTTTGCCTCTTCTGGGTCTCTGTTCTCAGATGTAAACCAAGAATTAGAATACATATCTTTTGTTGTTGTTGTCTGTCCCCTTCAACCTAGAAACATGGACTCTTAGGTGTGTCATGTAGAGATAGATTGGATGAGCTAGGCATGTGGTACATAGATATGGTACATACATTATGCCTGAGAGGCTGAGGTAGGTGGACTGTGGATTTGAGGCCAGCCTAGGCTACACAGTAAGACTGCACAAACAAACAAACACACAGGGAACCCTAGACAACACCCCCACCCCCCGTGTTAGTTAGGGTTTTACTGATGTGAACAGACACCATGACCAAGGCAACTCTTATAAGGACAACATTTAATTGTGGCTGGCTTACAGGTTTAGAGGTTCAGTCCACTATCATCAAGGTGGGGGCATGGGGGCATCAAGGCAGGCATGGTGCAGGAGGAGCTGAGAGTTTTACAGCTTCATCTGAAGGCTGCCAGTGGAAGAATGACTTCCAGGCAGCTAGGATGAGGGTCTTAAAGCCACAGTGACACATCCACTTCAATAAGACCACACGAACTCCAGCAGAGCCACATCCTCTAATAGTGTCATTCCCTGGGCCAAGCAAATACAAACTATCACCACCCCCTAAAAAATCCAATAAGGAAACCAATTAAATGACACGTAGCTAGTTCGGCCAAAGCAGAAGGAGAGGGCTATCGTAGTGCCTGCCTCCCTTGTTCCATCATTAGTTCTTGATGCTGGCCAGGAAGTATCAGGACCATCAGAAGAAACAGTTCATACATTTCAGAAGAAACGTGACACTCAGGGCCAGGATGGTTGTGAGATATTATAAGACCCAACCTCCATTATCTTCAGCTTCTAAACGTGACAGTCTTAGGGCAGTAAGCTCTTGTCTTTATTTTGTGCGGTATCTGGTGGGGAGGTGTTAAAATCTACTCGCAGCTATAGAAAATGACACTGAGAAAGAAACTCCCTGACAGTCAGATGTATGAGCACACTGATGTCATCATCACAGTGGCAGCGTGTATCGAGCTGCCTTTTCATACATCCGGTCCTATAAGCCTCCCGGCAACCCTGGGCATCCCCACTGCATCCACACAAGAAAAGGGATGCAGGGGCTTTGAGTCATTGGCCCCTGGTTACACAGCGGGGTGACGCTGCCAGTGCAGTCGAGTGTTTAGATTCTGAGCCCACTGCTTCAGCCCCAGTCCGTATGGCCGTGATTGTATTGATCAATCTGTAGATTAAAACTGGGAGGGCTAGAGAGGTGACATCATAATAGCTATAAATCTGCGGTGGGCAGGCGGTGCGTTAGCATCTCAAAGGCTGCGGAGGTGGCAGAGCTCCAGAGAGCCAAACGAGGTGTTCACAGCCCCTGGTTTCCCTTCATTACATGAAGGGTTCACTTGGCAAGCGCCATCTGCGAGATGATATGCAGCCACTTTTTCATGAAGAATGAAGACACACAGAGGCAGATTCCAGGGGAACGGCACATATATCTTTGTTCAGCGATGTCAGACACCAAATTGAGTTGTTTAGAAACATGTTTTCAAACACAAGCACAAAAGTCGTCACATAGGAAGGTCACGTACCACAAGCCAAGAATATAAATGCTGAACAAACACCATCGGAGAGGAGATTTGACAAACCTTTTAATCATGTAATTTCCGTTCTTACGTTTATTTATGTGCGATAGTACACACAATATGTTATGCATATGTTATATGTTGAAATCAGCTTTGAGTCCTTGAAGTAAACCCAAGATGATTATGGAGTTTAATCTTCATCGTGCCCTCGTGAATTCAATTTGTAAGTATTTTACTGAGGATTTCTGTGCCCATATTTACCAGGGGAATTAATCTATAGCTTTGTTTTTGTTCGGTTGTGCCTTTATGAAGTTTTAGTACTAGGGTAATACTGGTTTGTCGAATTAATCTGGTGGTATTTTATTATTTTAACCATATTTGTGGTGCAGTTTCAGAAGTATTGATGTGAGTTCTTCCCTTGAATGTTGGACGGAATTTATTTGTTAATAAACATGTCTGCTCCTAAACTTTTATTTCTATCTTTATTTGTATTATGTTTTTAATGTGGATGCTAAAGATCAATGCCAAATGTCTTTCTCTCCCCCACTCTCCATCTTTGTTTGTTGGTTGGTTTGTTTTGGAGACAGTACCCCCCCAACCCTACCCCACACTGCACACCACACACACACAAACAAACACACATATACACACACTCACTCACACGCACACAGGCATGCACACAGGTATCGCACAGTGCTGTATCTGCCTTTGTGTGTGTGTGTGTTGGAGGGCTGAACTCTCGCAAGCACTTTTCCAATGGAACCCTCCTCCTGTTGGGCTTTGCTTTCAGTGGAGACGTGAGTATTGCCTCACTCCCATTGCTTGTTGTGGATCTTTTAAAATGTTTTCTCTCTTTGTGACAAGGCTTTTATGTCAGAGTTGTCTAGGAATTTATTCATTACTTTTGCATTTCCCAGGTTTAAAAATATATAAGCTTTGAAAGTATTTGCTAATCAACTTTTGGGTTTCCCTGGGATCTGTTATGACAGTCTTATTTATGTCTGATTTTTTTTTTTTATTAATTTGGGTCTTTGTTTTGGGTCGTTTGGCTAAGAGTTTGTTGATAGCGTTTGCTTTTTCAAAGAACCACCTTAGCAGTTGATTGATTCTATATATGTTGACGCTATATATTAATGTTGGGTTTGGCTCATTCTGTTTTATTTCCCAAGACTGTAATGTGTATCATTAGGTTATTTAAGATGCCTCTGCTTTTTTTTTAATGTAAGCACTTATATCTGCTAACTCCCCGACAGAGATTAAATGTTTACCATAACATTAACTTTCTTCTTAGAACTGCCTTAAGAGCTCTATCTCAAAGGTTCTGATAAGTTGTGTTCTCATTTGCACTTGATTCTATGAAATTTTACGTTTCTTCTTCAATTTCTCAATAGACCTATGGGTCATTCAAGTGTGTATTGCTCAAACTTCCAATATTTGTGCAGTTCCTGTGGTTGCTGTTGATCTCTACTTTTATTCTACTTTAATATGATCACATACGAGATTTATCTTTTTTCTTTTTTAATTGTTTAGACTCTCTTCGTGGCCTAGAGTGTGGTCAGCCTTAAAGAAGGTGCCATGGGCTGCTATGAAGAAAGCATATTTTCTGTCTGTTGCACAGAACAGTCAATATGCACCTATTAAATCAATTTGATCTCTGGTAGAGGTTAGCTGAGGTTTCTTTACTGACTTTTAGTTTAGATGACCACCTAGGGATGAGTCAGGTACTGTCTATCTAACCTTTATCGTTATTTGGATTGAAACATACAGATTCTAAATCTTAAAAGCTAACTTCTACCCACAAGAGAAAACACTTGTTTTTTTTTTTGATGTGAGAAAAAAAGTTTATTTTTAATAGAAGGGGAAAATACAAAAGTAAAAATTAGAAATTAATTATTAAACAGGGAGATGATTGATGAAAGTTACATGAGCAGGGCCGTAAATAACTGGTTTTAAATTACTGAAAATATGCCATAAATTTGGATGAAGATAAGGATGGGTGTATGGGAAGAGAAAACACTTATTATTTGTTCTGTTGAGTCTGGGTTACCTCACTCAGGATGACCTTTTCTGGCTCTATCCATTTGCCTGTAAATTTCATCCCCCTTAACGGATGACTAATGCCCCATTAAGTACAGGTAGCACGTGTCCATTTTCTATTCCTCAGCTGAGGGACCTCTAGGCTGTTTCCAGTGTCTGGCTATTTTTGGATATAGCAACAATGCATGTGGATGAGCCAGTGTCTCTGTAGTAAGACGTAGAGTTCTTTGTGTGCATGCCCAAGCGTGGTGTAGTTGGATTTTGTGGTAGATCAGTTTTCAGCTTTTTGAGGAACCTGAATGCTGATTTCCATGGTGTCTTTACCAGTTTGCACTCCCACTAGCGATGAATAACAGGTCCCCTTTCCCCGCATCCTTGTTAGCATGTGCTGCTACTCACTGTCTGATGGCTAAGGATGTGGAACTTCTCTTTGTTTCTCAGGTGCTTGTATTTCATTCTCCGCCTAGTTCTGTACCCCAATTTTTAAAGTAGACTATTTGTTTCCTTGTTTAGGTTTCTTTTTAAATTCCTTATATATTCTAGATACTGATCCTTTATCGGATGGATAATTGGTAAGGATCTTTTTCCATTCTGATGTCTGTTGCTTTGTCCAAGCGGCAGTATCCTTTGCCACCCAGAAGCTTGTCAGCTGCACGATGTGCCATGCTATTGATGACTTACTGAGAAAGCCCACCCCTCACATGGCCAGATGCAGCGTACCTGGCTTTATGCTCTTGTTCCACCTGGAGTTGGGTTTTGTGTAGAGCGGTAGATACAGATCTATTTCCGTTCTACATGCAGCCACTCAGCTTGACCAGTACCATTTGTTGAAGATGCTGTGGGATTTTTTTTTTTCTAGTGTGACTTTGGCTCCTCTCTCAAAATTCAAGTGTCCATAGGTGCATGGAATTATGTCTGGGATTTCAGTTTGATTCCATCGATTAACAAGTCTGTTTTTATGCCAGCACCGTGCCATTTCTATTACACTGGCTTTGTAATTCAACTTGAAATCTGCGATAGTGATATTTTCATCAGTTCTTTTATTATTCAGGATTGTTTTAGTTCATCTGCTTTTGGCTTTAGGTTTTGTTTTTTGGTTTGGGTTTTTTTTTGTTTTGTTTTATTTTTGTTGTTTTGTTTTTGGAGGAGGTGACATTTCAATATAGAACCGAAGATTACTTTTCCAATTTCTGTAAAGAGCTTAGTTGAAATTTGGTGGGAAGTATGTTGAATCTATAGATTATTTTTGGTAGGGTGGGGCCACTTCACAACAATCCCACTGATCCATGAGCATGGGAAATCTTTCCATCTTCTGGAATATTCAATTTTTTTCAATCTCTGAAAGATTTTTCTTATACAAGTTTTTATGGCTGCTGGGGTGTGGGAAAATGCTGAATGTTAGACTGCCTTTGCCCAATGCAGTCACTGGGTGCTGGGTTTGTGGGAAGTGCCAATGCACTGCACTGCTCAGCCGGTGGTAGAATGCATCTGGTGGGCTGAGGATGAGCCCTGGGCTCCGGGGAACCGAGAGAATTCCAGCTTCGCACAGCAGCAGCAAGGCCAGGAGAGTGGAGGAACCTTCTGCTGGATATGTAAACAGTGCAGCCCCATGCTCCCCGTGGCAGTTTTTCATAAGAGAGACAGCCCATGCTTATCCATACAATTTATTGACTGTTCATTGTGGAAAATGGGCACGCACCACCTCCTCACAGCGGACCATAGATTAAATTCCTTTTGGAGGGAGGAATGTCTGGGAAGGGAAGCTTATTGACTAAACCCTCAGGACCTCTAGATGCCTCATCAGCACGGAGAACTCTGTTTTGGGTTATGTGACCATTGGTCAAGTCCCTTTATGGGGAGGAGTGTAGTCAGATGTTCTGGGCCAGGAATTTTGATAAGGAGCCGGGAGATGCCTACCATCCTCAGATGGGTGCCTGGGTGCCTGGGTACCCGGGGTATCCAAACCCACTCAACCTCACCAACTTTCCTGATGTGGTGTACCACTCCATAGAGGGTGGGGTTTTTTGTTTGTTTGTTTTTGTTTGCTTGGTTTGTTGAGTTGTTCTTGTTGTTTTGAGGCTATCGTAAAACGTTTCCCTGATTTCTCCCCCTCTGTTCATTTGTTCTTTGTGTATAGGGAGACTGCTAACTTTGGTGCCTTAGTTTTATATACTGCTATTTTGATGGAAGTGTTTATGTGCTGTAGAGGTTTCCTGATGGAATTTTAAGGGTCTTTTATGTATAAAACCATATCATGTGCAAATAAACATACTTTGATTTCTTCTCTATTTGTATCCCCTTGATCACCTTCAGTTGTCTTATTGCTCTAGGTAAGACCTCAGTCCCTGCATTAAATAAGTATGGGGAGAGTGGACATTCTTATATTGGTCCTGACTTTAGTGAAAATACTTTGAGTTTCCCTCTGTGTAGGATGCTGTTGCGTGTAGCCTTCCGATAGACCACCTTTATCATATTGACATATGTCCTTTGTATCCCTAGTCTCGCCAGAAATTTTGCCATGAACGGATATTAGATTTTGTCAAATGCCTTTCCAAAATAAAAATGATTATGTGATATTTTTGTTTTTCGGTTAATTTAACGTGGTGGATTACATTTATCAATGTAGGGATGTTGAGCCATCCCTGAGCCTCTGGGATGAAGCCAACTTGTTCATGGTGAATTTTTTTATGTGTTCTTGAATTTGGTTTGCAAGAATTTTAATGAGAATTGTTGCATCTGTGTCCATATGAGTTATTATATTGGTCTGTAATTTACTTTTATTGTTTGCTCTTGATCGTTCTGTTGTTTTGGTATTGGGGTAATCATGGCTTTGTAAAATTCTTTAGAAAAATTCCCCTTCAGTTTCCATTTTGCAGAGTTATTTGAGGAGTGAGGATTGGTGTTAGTTCTCTGAAGAACTGGTGGAATTCTGGTCTGCCTCCATCTGGTCCTGAGCTTTTAATGGTTGGGATATTTTTAATAACTGTTTCTCTTTCACTAGGGCTTCTGGGTCTGTTTAAATAGTTTTTTCAGCTTGATTTCACTGTGGTAGGTTGTATATATCAAGAAATTGCATCAATTTCTTTTAGCCTTTCCGTTTTGGTAGAATAAAGTTTTTTTTTTAAGGTACATCCTTATGATTTTCAGAATCTCCCCAGTATCTCTTGTAATTTTTCTTGTTTTGTCTTTAGTTTTATTAATTTGGATTCTTGCTTGGTGAACAAGAATCTTGTTTGGATTCTTCTTTTGCTTAATTAGTCTAAAGGTCATCAATTATGTTAAGTTTTTCTAAAAATCCTTTCATTTTATTGATTCTTTGTATTGTTTGTTTGTTTGTATTTCACTGATTTAAGCCCTGACATTGAATTTTTCTTCTCCTCTGCTCTCTTGGGGTAGTATTTTGTCTTGATTTTCTATAGCTTTCAAGTGTGTCATTAAATTATTAGTTTGGGGTTTCTCCAGATTATTTGTTTTATGTAGGCATTTGGTGTTATGACCTTTTCTTTTAGGACTAAATTCTTTGTGTCACAAAGAGTTTTAGTATGCTGTGTTTTCAATTCTATCTGTTCTAAAAAGTTTTTAATTTCCCTCTTGATTTCTGTCTTGGCCCAGTTTTCATTAAGACTCCATGAGTTTGTATATTTCTATTGTATATATTCTGAAATTTCTATTGTTAATATTCAGCTTTAATTCATGGTGGCCAGTTAGGCTGCAGGGTTTTACTTCAACTTTTAAAAAAATATTTGTTGAAACCTGATTTGTGTAGTGATATGTAGGCAGTTTTATAGGAATTTTCATGGGATGCTGAGAAGGAAGTGGATTCTTTTTTAATTTTATTTTAACTTTTTATTGATCCTTTGTAGGTTTCACATCATGCACCCCAATCCCATTCATCTCCCTGTCCCTTTTGTATCCACCCTCTGCCCTGAGACCTCCCTCCAAAAAGAAAATAACAAACAAACAAACAAACAAATAAACAACAAAAGCATAGAAAACATCTTGTTATGGAAGCTGTAGTATGTCAAAGTCTGCCCCACAATACGCCATTTTGTCCACATATCTTTATGTGCAAATGTTCCAATGAGCCATGGGTTTGATCTGAGGCCTCTGACTTCTGCTACACCATCAATACTGGATCTTGACCAGGACTCGTCTCAGTTATCCTGTTGATGCCCCATGTCATGGAGATCCTGCAGCTTTGGATCTGCAGGACTGGCCCTTTCCCATATTCCAGCAGTTCAGAGATGAGGTAGATTTTGGGGTGGGCCAACTCAGAACCCTGCATCTGAGCCTGGGTGATGGCTGAGTTGGTGAGCCTGCCAGCTTCCCCAGACTGGTACCACCAGAGTGATCTCTCCAGCACTGTCCCAGCTAGCTTACCCAGTGCTGCAACTGGCAAGGGCAGGGTCACCTTGGGGTCAGCTTACCTGCACCTACCACACTGGAGCCAGCCAAGTTGCTGCCAAGTTGAGCTTCTGGATCAACTCCCCTGAGTGCTGCAGCTGGCAAGGGGTAAGGGACCGAAACTCTCTCAAATGTCAGGTGAGGCCAACTCTCCTGTGCTCACACAGGCTCATCTGCAATCCTACCACCAGGACCAGCTCTACCTTGCTGCCCAGGTGAGATGCAGAGACCATTCTCCCAAGTGTTGCAGCTTGTGAAAGGTGGGGACACCGCTCCAAGATACCAAGGCCAGCGAGGGACAGGGCAAGTTCTGCACAGGCCTTGGACATCTACCTGGTCCCAGGTGGCAGCCCAGACCAGCGATATCCACATGGTCTTCAGTCATGAACATCAACACAGACCCCTGCTGCAACTCTGAGTTTAGTATGGGATTTTGAAACCTCAAAGCTGACCCTCTGTGATACACCCTCTCTAACAAGGCCATGCCCCCCCATCCTTCTAATCATTTCAAATAGTGCTACTTTCTTGTGACTAAGCTTTCAAATATATGAATCTATGGGGGCAATTCTTACTGAAACCAACATACTGGATAACCCATCAATTGCCTACAGTGGGGTATTGAAGCCACCCACTATCACCATATGAAGGCCAATATGTAATTTTTAGCTGTAGTAGTGGGTGTTTTGTTTTGTTTTGTAATCAACTTGGGTGTTCTTAAGATAAGTGGATAAATATCTAGAATCAGACCTTTCTCTTGAATTTTTCCTTTAATAAGTATGTAGTGTCCTTCCTATCTCTTCTGATGAGTTTTGGTTTTAAGTCTGTTTTGCAGATATGAAAATGGCTACATATGCTTGCTTCTTTGTTTCATTTGCTTGGAATACCCTTTTCCATCTTTCTATCATAAGGTGATTGCCTATCCTTAGTGGTAAGGTGTCATCATTGGATACAGCAGAAAGATGGATATTATTTTCTAATATAATCTGTTAACCTATGTCTTTTTATTATTGGTGGAATTGAGACCATTAATTTTGAGAGTTACTAAATGAGAAGTGCCTATCAATCCCCATGATTTTGTTGTGGAGTGTGCCCCCACCCTCTGACTAGCTCTTTTGGGATGGTTTGCTATCTTTCCATCTTTGCTAGAGTAAAACTTTCCTCCATAATCAAGTTTCCTATTGAGTGCCTTTTTTTTTTATAGAGCTAGCTGAATTTGTGGTCATAATTTTTTTTAAAGTTAAAATACATTTTTGAAAGTAGGAAGTGCCAAGGGAGGGGTGACCCTGCCGGAGCTGCGGCTGCTGGCGACATGTTCAAGATAGCTCCGTGGGGCCAGCCTGAGCCTGCTCACCTTCAGAGTCTATGCGGCACCCAAAAGGGACTCGCCTCACAGGGTCAGTCTGAATTTGAGGAGCCAAGGGCTCAACTTGAAGAAAACATCTCACACTCCGACATCATTGTGAGTCATATACAGGCTTGTGTCAGGAAATACATTCCAATAGGAAACAAAAGGAGGAATACTTTTGTCCAGTGGGGAGTTGACGACTATAACTATCTTCAATATGTGCCTCCTGGATTTTTCCCAAGATGTGGTGTTATTGGTTTTGTTGGACTCCTTTTCAAAAATAAAGAAGCTGATATAGTCTCCTTTTTTTTCATGAGATTAGGTGTCTGTCTGTTACCCACAACAAGCCATCACCATTGCCCAGGACTCCGGAGAGAAGTTATATGACTGGGAATTCTGAGGGCACATAGGTATAGATTTGTGAGGGCAAAATGTTCAGAAGTCAGGAAATGTGAAGAATTCACCTGGAAAAAATAGAAAACTCTGTGCTCTGCCCATTTTAATCAGTTATAGGTAAACTTGGAAACTCCAGATGGTAAACCAGTATTTTACAGACAAATGGCAGAATCAGTATTGGATATAGTAAACTGGCTTTCTTCAGGAAAACAACACTAAGCCTTTTTTGCTGTTTTGGGTGATGCCATATTACAGGCCAACTAATCTGCAATCTTTCACATGGAAATAATGCGCAAGCCTTAGCACTTATGTACATCATTAAAGTCCAGATTCCAAAAAAAATTTTTTATCTTGAGATGTTTTTTCTCTCTCTGTTGATAGCAATTGATACTTTTGCTGGGGATAGTTGTCTGGTGTTTCTCAGAGTATCTACCTAAGGCTCTTCTGGCTTTCAGAGTCTCCAATGAAAACTCAGGTGGTGTTCTAATGGGCCCACCCTGATATGTGACTTGGTCCTTTTCTCTCGAAAATTTTAATATTCTTTTTTCGTCCTGTAAATTTTATGATTTGATTGTTATGTGTTGTGGGAGTGTTCTTCTGGCCCTGTCATGTCCCATATGCCTCTTATGTCTTGTTAGGCATCTCTTTCTCATGAATGTATTCTTTCCTAGTCTCTCTGGTCGAGACTGTCTTTCTTATTTGTGTATAGCATTCTTGTACTTTTTCCAATGCTGGTTTTGTGGTTATGACCTGTCTCAGTTTGCGCCTATATTAAAAAATTCTCTTTTCTACATTAATTTAAAAAGACAGTCTTTCTGGGCCTTTCTGGATATAGAAATATTTCTTAGCAGTTGTTTACTTTCAGGGCTTGAAAAATCTATCATTCCATTCCTCCTAGCTTTGGGGTCTCTGGTGGTATTATGGTGTGTTTGTGGGTGAGTTGGCCTTTCCCCCTTATAGCTTTTAATACTTTTAAAATCTGTAGTTTGTCATTGTGACTGTGACATGCCATCTAGAGTCATCTGTGATTATGCTGCTGTGCAATTCTATTTGTCTTTTGAAACTTAAATCAACATGACATTGCCTCTATTTATCTTATAAGTTTGGGAAACACAAATTCAGCAACATTTTAAAAACATGTAAAAAAAAAGTCAAATGTTAAACAGTACTGAGTATAGTTTTAAAACAATAGAAACAATGAGTGCACAGTTGAGATTCTTCAAGCTAGCAGAGCAAGAGTGCACAGCTTCTGAACATGTACCATACAACACACGTTCAAAGAGCAACAGCATAATTTATTATTATAAAATCACAGCTAGGCAACAGAAAAGCACATTAATAATGAAAGTATCAACATGTGTTCACTATCAGTGTGTTACACATAGAATGCTATATCCTCTACCATAAAATGCCATGTGCACAGAAGAAAGCCAAGGAGACAAACATTGAGACTTGCTGTTGAGGTGAACAATTATTGAGAATAATAATAGTAACGGAGTAAAATCTATATAGCAATTCCTAGATCACAATCATGGTATTGATTCCACTGTGTATCTGAGAAGCTGAGACTTCATTGTTGGCAGTATAAAATTTCTGACTCATATCAAAATTTGGGTGAAATACACACTGAAGGTGTTTGCTAGTGTAGGCAGATGGTAAGGGGATCTATGAACAGGGAAAGAAACCTCAGATTTCACAATAAGTTTCTGCTGAGCATTGTCAAACCAAACAGCTAGACTCTTAGGCAGAATAAAATGGTACAGAAGAAGTGGGTCCTACCAGATAACAGTGTGAATTTCATCTTTGGAAGACTCCCTACATGAAAAGATATGGAACAGTTGCGACTAAGAGGATCACGTGGAAATTAATTAACATCCTGACATTCAGTTATTGATTCAGAAGTATGACAATCCATTATTATATCTTATTAACAATGTTCTGGAATCAGCACCAGTCTCCCCAAACTTAATTTGTAATATTCAGTTTTCATTAAAATATATTCTTTTGTGTTATATGAACACAACTATACTTAGGTTAAAGAAGACCGATTTGTTCAATTTACTATAGATTTTTATGTATATTAGGTAGCAACTGAATTTCTTTTGACCTGTGCTTCTGTTTTGGGGTAGTCTGAGGGTACAGCAACTTCACAGGATTACATTTTGCAGAAGCTTTTCTTGGCATTGGTACAAACTTGGGTCCCCTTTTTGCATGTGTTAATCCGCATGACCTCAGAGCCCACGAGAGCTCCCCACAGGTCCTGGCTCTTTTGTTCCTTAGAGCATTTGGTATTAGCCCATGCAATTTCCCCAAATTCTCTGCTTTCCAGACTTTTAGACTTCAGCTGCCGTTCCCCTTCATGTATCAATTCTTCTAGCACCTTTCTTTTGGCTTCTTTCTGCTCTGAAGTTTCTCAACCGAGGAGTTTGGTAGTCACTCCCTTCAGCACGAATGTTCTCACATTCCCTAGCGGTTGGAAGCCAAGTCTTGAGCAGTCATCTCAAAGTCATACTGCATAAGCTCATGCTTCCTGCTGCAAGAAGAAGTAGAAGATGCACACATGCCCATGCAATGCCCAGCACTCTACAGCCCATTGCCCATTGGCCTTTCTGATGGTGCTCCATTCATTAAAAGCTGCCCTACAATTCCCACGCATTTTATACACACCATAGAGTACATCTGCTACTTCAGCTCTTACTCAAAGGGGTGTGAGATCATGGTCTGTAACTTAGTACTGTGGTGCTTCAGCTTAATGAATCTCTCTGGGTTTCCACTCTGAATGTGGCATTAAGTGCTTTTAACCTGGAGTTGTCCTTCAGCTGAAATGCCATCTCACTCGATAATAGAAGATTTTTGTCCCTCAAGAGAGTCTTCTAATCTTCTGGGTCATCATCTCTGCACATGCCTGGGTCCATGTCATCAGTGGAGACTTTGTGCCACAGGAACTCTGCCTGCTTTCCTGGAGGAGGTGGCACAACACACGTGGGAAGTACACTAAAAGCTACTGAAATGAGTCTCAGCAGCTGAAACTCACGACTGTCAGCATGCCAGCTAACCAACCGTAAGCATAAATGTCAATTTCATGTTCACAGCATTTCTTTCAGGTCCCCCTCCCTGTTTTTCTTCTGCAATACTGATTTCTATTTTCTTCAACAAAAAAATTATTTCCTACCATCCTGTAGACTCCAGAGGCATCTTTCTGGTCTTTCCCAGTCTCCTCACCTGTTGGGTCTTCTAGTGCATCGCCCAGGGCTCCCAGCTGCTCCAGGGATGAAGGGTACATTTTGGCAAGGTCCACAGATGCCCTATATGCCCCTGTGGAGCTAGACAATGGCTACTTTGTGGAGTCTTCTTTCTTCCGCCCTTCTCCGCCTTTTGCCACCCTTTCAGTCCTCTAACACTAGACAGGAGAAAAAGAAGGGTAGAGGGGGTGAGGAAAGAGATCCAGGAATAAAGTCAGGAGTCACAAAAGGGGAAATGGTATCATTAGACCCCTTCCTGCTGATGAGGGGCAAGTTTGATCTTTGCCATAAGGATATCCAATTTCTTCTTGCTGTTGTTCCTTTGCACACAGTTGTTTAACAAACCGTGACCAACAACCAGTCACCAAACCACCAAAAACCGACCACCACCAACCAACCTCTGGGATCCTAGCACTTATACCCCCTATAAAAGTCTTCATGATTTTAAACGTTAGACAATTGTGGAAAGCATCTGCAGCTGGCCAAACCATGCCTCTGCTAGAGATGAGACAAATCATAGTCAGCTGCCATAGACAGTCTGAAGCAGCCCCATGTCCCCAGACTTTGGATTACACAAAAGCACATTCCTCTTTCTGTGGTTTTATTTTAAAGAAACCAAAACTCCAGAATTCTCACTACGTTTCTCCCATTTTGTTTTTAGCCATTAATTGTGCCATGCATAATGGGAAATCATAAACAGAGACATTTGAAATGAAATAAGTCTGTTTTGATTCAGTGGCCAAAGTTCTCAGGAGATGTTTCCTGCTTAGTTCTTTATCAATTTTGATGGTATCCACAGCTTTTCATTTCTTGTGAGGTATAAACAAATCTACATTCCCAATGCAAAGCTTTCATGGACTTCTATTATAGTATATATTATATAGGCTGATTTCACTTGTTGGCTGAAACAGCTTGTCTGTTTTGATTCTGGGCCTCATGCCAGGCCCTCAAGGCTGTTTCCTGACACTAAGAAATCACCTTGAATGTCTCTCTTGGATCTACACTCATTGGTGCAATGGCGACCCTTGCCACATGGGCTGCACTCCCCTAGAATCCTAGGCCTTTTTTCTGATATAAAGTTAGAAAAAACATTGCTCTTAGAGATGCCTTGTTCCCAAATGACCGTATTTCCCACAATTAAAGCACGGGCATTTTGAGATCTAAGACCGCTAGCTATAGCTTGACTTACGATACTAGCATGGTACCTATGAGAACCAATATCCATTATATCCTGTATCTACTCTTCTGTAGGTGCTGCCCACACCTTTAATGGTTTAATAACTTTTGTATAGTCAGAGTTTATATTTTCATATGCCAGGGTCTCTCTCAACACTTGTCTTGTGTCAGGGTCTGAGACAACTTTGTTCATAGCTAAGACCAATCTTTGTTAAAAACAAACAAACAAACAAATAAAAAAACCTCTTGTAAAATCTCTATAAATGAGGTAGACCTTTTGCCAGACTCCTCAACTTCGCCCCAAGCTCTTAAAGCCACTAAACAACATTGTCTGTAGCAGTGTCATTAAAATGAATCTGTTCTTGTACATCAGAGTAGCACCCTTCACCCAGTAACTGATCCTTTACTATATTCATTCCCCCTTGCTCCCCTTAGCTGTTCAATATTCAAGGCTTCTTCCCTCCACTATATTAACCATTGCAACTAAGGACTGACTTCTAGTACAGCTGTACCAATCCCTTCCAGACTTGGGGAGTAATTCTATTTTGAGTGGGCTAGGTATTTAGAATTTGTTTTCCATAGGCGAGTGCATCCCATATGAAATCATGGCCTCTTTAAAACAGCTTAGATAGATCTATCGTTTCTACAGGACACCATTCTATCTTATCATAACCTTGTTCCTCATTGTTAGCAGGCATTTGCTGTATGGCTACTGGGAAGACTGATGGTGATTTTATAAACCCGGGCCTCCCCTTCTCCCCATCTGGTGATGTGCTTGGTTTGAGATGAACACTTTCTCTCAAAATGGCCTCCTGCCTTTTCAGCTTTTGAACAGAGATAGAAAGAAGAAAAATAAAAAGAAAAGAAAATCCACCTCTGGGAGCAAAGTGGGGGATATTCCACTTTGGTATAGCCACTGCAATTTTGACCATAGAATTTTTTTTTTCTCAGACAGGGTTTCTCTGTGTATCCCTGGCTGTCCTGGAACTCACTCTGTAGACCAGGCTGGCCTCGAACTCAGAAATCCACCTGCCTCTGCCTCCCAAGTGCTGGGATTAAAGGTGTGCGCCACCACCGCCGCACCACTGCAATTTTGAAATAAAAAAATCCATCCCTTGTTCCCTGCCCTTTCCTCTATGACATTTAAAATTAAATTTCCTATTCTGCCTAGGTCCACATCTGGGTCACCATTTATAGCTTGTTTTTGCTACCTCATGGGTTTTTCTTTCTTCTACTGTTTTTTAACCCTTTCAAACTCCTAACAATAGATTGAAGAGAAAAAAACTGGTTAAGGTGAGAGGAAAGAGATCCCTGAGTAAAGTCAGAGGTTGGAAAGGGGCGATGTTATCATTACACTACTTCCTGCTGATTAGGGCAAGAGTTCCTTGGGTGTGAGGTTACTGTCAGGATACCTAATTTCTTCTCATTTCTTCTTTACATATGACTACTTAACAAACCTTGAGCAACAACAACCAACAACCAACAACCAACAACCCACAACCCACAACCCACAACCAACAACCAACATCCCAGAACAACTAACCTCTAGGACTCTGCTCTCTGAAAAGTGCCCAGAATTTCAAATGCCACACAATTGCAGAAACTACCTGCAGGTGGCAAAACCACACCCCTGCTAGAGTACTAGGCAAACCCTAGTCAGCTGCTGTGGACAGTCTGAAGTGTACCCATGTCCCCACGCCTGGCATTGAAACAGAAGTACATTCCTATTTCTTTGTTTTTTTTTTAATTTTTTTTAATTTTCTATATTCTATGTTTACATTCCAAAGGCTTTCCCCTTTCCCAGTTCCCACCCACCATAGTTCCCATAGTTCCTCTCCCCAAAATCCCAGAAGTCTCACTACACTCTTGTTCTTAAATGTTTATTTTCTTAGATTTGGGAAGTTTTCTGCTGTAGTTTCATTGAATACATATTCTATGCCTTTAGATTTTATTTCAGATTTGGATTCTTCTATAGTTGACCTCTTGATAGTCCAGAGTTCTTGGACGTTATGTCTTATTTTTGGACTTGTCTTATTTTTTTCTCTATTGACATTTGAAATTTAAATTTTCCTCAATCTGGTCTTCCATCCCTGTTATTTTTCTTTTGCTTGTTCAAGCCTATGTTGATGTATTTTTCATGTTTTTTTCCTTCATTGAGTTTTACTTTCTAAAATTTCTACTTTTTCAAAATATGTTTTCTTCCTGATGTTTTTCTTCACACTGTTACCCTTTTCATCTGTTGTTGATTACTTTATCCATGTTGGTAACCTTTTCCTTTACATTGACTTCTCCAGTTTCTGCATTTAATGGATGTGTTGGTTTTTATCCTCTCTGAGGCCAACTGATAATTCTTAGTAATAACATTTGAAGCCTTCATCTGTGATTTTACTTACTTCATTATCCTTAAGTTCAGTAGTTCAAAAGTTCTGATACTTTTGAGGATCATGTTGGGTTGCTTTTGAGGAATCATGTTGGGTTGCTTTTGAGGAATCATGTTGGGTTGCTTTTTTTGTTTGTTTGTTTATTGTGTTTTTCTGTTGCAAATGTTGGTCTGGATATCTCTCCAGGTTTTGTTTGAGAAACATCTGAGTGAGCAGTATTTTCTTTTTCCAAAACATATTTTATAATACAATATATTCTGATCACAGTTTCCTTCTCCCAACCCCTCCCAGTTCCTCCCCTTCAATCTGGATCCACACTCTTTCGGTTTACAAAACAACCAGACAGGAAAAAGGGCCAAAGAAAAGTACAAAACCCATCCATAGATGCACACACATACATACACATGCACACACATGCACACACAACCACACACATACACACACACACCTTTGCACACCCAGGAGTACCATTAAAAAACAGAATATATATATGCAAAGATCCTGTAGGCTAGAAAACAAACAAACAAATGAACAAACAACATCTTGAATTAACATTATGAGACAAAGACCATCTGAGGATGCCATGGAGCTCATTTTGTGTTGGGCATGGGGCCCATCCTTAAGTTCCCAGTGAGACTCTCTTGGAGACAAGTAATTTTTGATTGGCAAGTGGCTACCATTTGGAGATAGCTTCTGGGTTAGGGGTGGGGTCATGTGTCCACTTTTCCTTTCGTCTCTAGGACCTTATGGTGTAGACCTATGCAGGTCCTTTGCATGCTTCCTCAGTCTCTTGACTTCATATTTGTTCCAACCCTGTTATATCTTGATGGCCTTGTTTTCTTGGTGTCTTCCCTGACTTCTGGGTCTTATACTCTTTCTGCCTCCTCTTCCACAGAGTTCCCTGAGCCTTGCATGTAAGGAACGGTATTGGTCAGGAACCCCAAGACCAAGTTCTCAGCACAAAGGAGATTTATTTACCACAGAGGGACAGAGAACAGGGAATAAGAGACAAAGACAGGAGATAGAGGATGAGGGAGAAGGGGAAAGGAACAAGGGTGAAGGGGAAGGGATATTTGTCCTGGAGAGGAACAGGACAAAGGACTGCCTCTGGATAGAGAGGAGATGGTCATGGCACATAGAAAATGGCTGTTTATAAAGGTAAAAGGGAAGACCCTGTGTTAGAATGAGGTGTTTAATTTTAATTGGGCATGTTAACTAGGTGAGCCAAAGGGAGACTTTTAATTGCTAGACTTTAATACTTTCATAGCTGGACCTTGGTAGTGAGCCTTAGGCAGATGAAGTGGTCAGTTAAGGAATGGCCCTTGGTGGCTAGCTTTAGGAATGTAAGCTAATGGTTTTTAGCAAGTCAGGGGTAATGGGGAGAAAGACAAGGCCGGCCAGAGCCGGGTTTGCCAGGCTTAAGCTGGCCAGAGTCCCTTCACTAAGTGGGAAGGATTTGATGAAGACTTTTGGGACTGAATGTTCTAGATCTTTCAGGTGTGCTGTTAAATTACCAGTGTGAGATCATTCCAGTGTCTTTTTGTAGGCACTTAGTGCTATAACTTGCCTTGTAGAACTTCTTTCCTTGTGTCCTTTAAGTTTGAGTGTGTTGGATCTTCACTTTCATTCAATTCTAGAAAGTTAAAATTTTTTCCTAATCTCTTTCTTGACCCATTTTTTTATTTAGTAGAGAATTGTTCAGTTTTCATGAGTGTGTAAGCTTTCTGTTCTTTCTGTTGTGGTTAATATCCAGCTTTAATCTGTGGTGGTCAACTAGGGTACAGGGAGTTATTTCAATTTTCTTATACCTGTTGAGATTTGCTTTGTGTCCAAGTGTGTGATCAATTCTGGAGAAACTTGCATGGGATTCTGAAAAGAAGGTGTATTCTTTTGTATTTGGGTGAAATATTCTATAAATATCCATTAAGCCCATTTGGTTTAAGTCCGTTAGCTCCCACATTACTGTTTAGTTTTTGCCTGGATAAGCTGTCCTTTGGTGAGAATGTGGTATTGAAGTTGCCCACTGTCCACATGTGAGGGTATATGTGACTTAAATTATAGTAGTTTCTTTTTGTTTCTTCTTGTAGCAGATTCAAAGTTACCTTTTGCTCTCTTCCCACTTAACTTTTTTTTAGGTGAGAAGCTGGAGCTTAGGGAGGTAAATTTAGGGATGAGTAATAATAGAAACACAACAGTAAGATGATTGGCTCTTAGGGTGCGCCATAAGCCAGGTGGTGCTGTTTTGAGGATTCTACACTATCACATCCTCTAAGTCTCACAGGGACTCAGGAGGTTGGTACCATCAGTGCTTGCAAAGGATGTGGAATCACCCCAAGGCAATGAAGCAGCGTGGCCCCAACTCCTGTCTGGTGCGCTTTTTTTATCCTAACTTTCACAAACAAGAAAAGCCCCAAAACTTGGATGAAGGTCACATAGAGGAAAAAGAAACTCATCTTCAGCAAGAATGACCCACTGATTTCTGGAAGCACAGAAGGACAAAGACTGGGGTGTTTTGGAGCAGTGCACTGGGGAGACCTCTTGGAGAGTGTGAGAGAAGCTGCTTCCACCAAGCCCTGAGCTTAGGTGAGTGGAAAGGCCAGCACGTGCTCTGACCATTGCATCTCCGGCGTCATCTTACCACTGCTATATGGAAACAGAAAGGACAGGACAGTGAATCCTGATGACTGTTTTCCTGGAGACTTTCTATTTACCCACAAGCAAAGTGTTTTCTTTATTTTAAAAATTGTTAGTGGAAGAGTTCTGGTTGAAGGTGACTCTCATGCTTCAACTCCAAATGATAAATTTCACTTCATTATTTTCTGTTCAGTTGATGGATGAGAATCACCAGGTCTCATGTGGCTTGCTTCATAATTTTGATAGTTTTCCTAAAGGCAAAACACTTCCTTCATGTATAATTTTGTCAGAATCAGCGAGTATGAATATGAATAGCTTCTTATTCTAATGAAATCATTAGAATACATAGATTTCTAATAACCTGATTTAATAATGCGAGTTGAATTAACTTAACCGGAGCCTCCTTCTTAGCCTCATTACCCTCTCTGGATAATCCAGCATCAGTTATTTCTCGGGGGATTTTCAGAAAACTCTCGTCAATAGCAGCTTGGAAGTGATAAGAATTTCCATTTCAACATAGAGCTTAGGGTACGGGGTTAATTTAATAAATAGAAGCGACTAACGTTATCTGTGAAGGGCTGTGCTGGTACCGTAGGACGGCACGCATGGCTGGACTGGGCTCAGAAGCAGTGGAACAAATGCCACTCATGCTCAGCCTTTGGCTCCCAGGGTTTCCTCTCCTACTCGGGGTGAATTAAAGTCTCATCACAGACCTTGTGACATAACAATATCTCAGGGTCTGTCAGGATGACTGGTCTCCTTTCAGTTATTTTTTTCTTTTATCTAAAAATAAACTTTTTTCTCTCGTAATATCTCCTGATTATCCTCCTTCAAGCCCCGCCTTCCCCCCCTCCAAAAAAAAAAATCTGGACCCACTTCCTGTCTGTCTCTAATTAGGAAAACAAACAAACATCTAAGGGATGGTAATAAAATAAAGTATAATAAGATAAAGCAAAAGCTAGCACATTGGGGTGGGGCAACACAAACAGAAGAGCCCAAGAGAAGACATGAGAATCAGAACCCCCCTGGACTGGCTGGTTTTGTGTGTCAACTTGACACAGGCTGGAGTTATCACAGAGAAAGAAGCTTCAGTCGGGGCAGTGCCTCCCTGAGATCCAGCTGCGGGGTATTTTCTCAATTAGTGATCAAGTGAGGGAGGGCCTCTTGTGGGTGGTGCCATCCCTGGGCTGGTATTCTTGGATACTATAAGAGAGCAGGCTGAGCAAGCCAGAGGAAGCAAGTCAGTAAGGAACATCCCTCCCTGGCCTCTGTATCAGCTCCTGCTTCCTGACCTGCTTGAGTTCCAGTCCTGATTTCCTTTAGTGATGAACAGCAATGTGGAAGTTGTAATCTAAATAAACCCTTTCTTCCCCAACTTGCTTCTTGGTCATGATGTTTGTGAAGAAATAGAAACCCTGACTAAGACACCCACTCATTTGCACATCCAGGAATCCCATAAAAACAATACATCAGAAGGCATGATATGTATGCAGAGGATCTGGTGCAGACCCACTCAGGTACTGTGTGCACGCTGTCTCAGTGTCTGAGTTCATATGTGCTTTGTTTATATTGATTCTGAGGGCCTTTTTTTTTTTTTGAAGTTGTTCACCCCTCTGGCTCTCACACTCTTTCTGCCTTCTCTTTCACAGGATTCCCTTAGCCCGGAGGGAATGGATTTGATGGAGACATCTCTTTTCGGGTTGAGTATTCTACGGTCTCTCGCTCTCTACATGTTTGACTGTGGCTCTCTGTCTGTGTCCCCATCTGCTGCGGGAGGAAGCCTCTCTGATGATGGCAGAGCAAGGCAGCAGTCTATGCGTATGCAGAGTGCCAAGAGCATCATCTGGGGGTGATTTTATTGCTACATTTCTCTTTAGAACAGTAGAAGTTGGTTTCCCTCTAGGTCTCTGGCTTATCTAATCTCAGGTTCTTGGTCATCTAAGCAGTGTCAGATATGGTGGGTTCCATCTTAAAGAGTAGACCTTCAGTCAAATCAGATATTGGTTGGTTACTCCTACAAGGTCTGTGCCAGTATTGCCCTGGCATACACTGCAGGCAGGACTGCATTGTGGATCAGAGGGTTTGTGGCTAGGTTAGTGCTTATGTTTCTCTTCGTGTCGCCTACAGAGTACATCCCTGTACGAAAGACTGGAATGTAGTGGGTGGAGGCTCTGTGTAGGCACCACTCAACTTCTTCATGTTCAATGAGTCGTGTAGGTGTTGCCTCCAGCAATGGGGCCTTGTCGTCAGCATGGAGAGCAAACTACAGTCTTGACAACAAGATTGGACTGTCTGGGGATTCCTGTGGGACTCCTTGGGACAAAAACTCAATTAGACATAATCCAATCCTGGAACTCGAGGCTTCCTTTAGTGACAAGAGATGGCTCTATCTCCCCATTACTTGGCAATTTTATTTAGATTGCCTTCCGGTGTTTGTATATTTTAGATCTGTATTAGATCTCAATGCTAAGCCTCAGATGGCCCTTAATTTTAGCTGTCTCTCCCCGTGTTCTCACCCTCTTTCCCCCTCCCCCTCCTCACTTGATCCTCTCATCCAAGCCCCCCCCCATCCATCCATAATTATCTATTCTGACTTCCTTTCCTAACAAGATTTGTCTCCTCTAGTCAATGACTTTATACCTAACCCCCATGGCTCTATGCATTGCAGCTTGGTTGTCATTGCCTTGGCTGTCTTTCAGTTATTTTGGCAGCAAAAGGATAGGCATTTTTTTTTCTTTTTTAAAAAGACAAAACCAGAAACAAGCCACATTCATACCAACTCTCTTCTCCATCAGTGCCTTGGAACTCTCAGGATTCCAAGTCTCTGACAGTGATTGTCTGAGCCGACATGCTCTGCAGTTGGTGGTGACAAGCAGGGGATGCTGGTGGTCCAGTTCAGCCCCTGTAGGCACATACTTAGCAGGGGTAAGCTACCACACTGCCTTTCAGACGCACTATTTAAAATATATAAAGCAATGAGCTTCAATTTTTCCACTTCCTACTCAACAATTATTTCCTGTTTTTTTTTCTCTAAATTATAGCCATTCTAGTGCACAGGAAATGGCATTTCAGTGTGTCTTTTTCTCACTGTGGTAAAGTACATTTAACACAAAGCTTACAATTTCAAACATTTATAGGTGAGCAATTCTGTGGCATAGAGTATAATAAAGTATTGTATGACCATCATATATGGTGTAAGTTTTTAGTTTTCCCAAGTGAAAACCCAGTATCCATTCAACACCCGCTTTCCACTGTCCCCTGCTTCCGGGAGCAGAACAGCCATTCTTCTATTCTCTGAGTCTGATGATTCTGGACTCTTCTTACAAACAAAACAATTGCTTGTTCTTTTATGGCTGGCTTGTTTCACTTAGCGTAATGTGACGAAGGCTTGCCCATAATGCAGTGTGCATCAGAATTCCCCACCTTTCAATGCTGAATGTTGTTCTTCTGTCTGTATACATCACATTTTGTTGACTCATTTATCGTGTGTGTGTGTGTGTGTGTGTGTGTGTGTGTGTGTGTGTGTGTTTACTCATGCATATGCCATGGCACGTTGGTGGAGATCAGAGTGCAACCTTGGGTGACAGTGCTTGCTTCAACCTCATTTGGAATGGGGTCTCTTTTATAATTTGCTTCCAGCAATTCTCCTGTCTCAGCCCCTCATCTCTATGTAGGTGTGTGTTGACCTATGTACAGTCACTTTACACTGTTCTGGCTTTTACATGGGTTTTTGGACAGCCAAACTCAGGTCATCAAGCTTGCATGGCAAGTGTTTCCCTCACCAATCCACCTCCTAGTCTCCACGACTTTGTTACTGGGTAGCTGAGTTGTCCATTGTGAACAACATTGCTGTGAACCTGCATGTACAAACATCTCTCTGAGTCTCTGCTTTCAACTTCTTTTGGGTATGTAATTATTTTGAGCCTCATTGGGGAGTTCCTAGAGTCATTTTATACAATGGCTCTATTACATTGTAGCAAGGTACAGCTGGTCTTATTTCTCCACATCCTTGCCAGTACATATTTTCTGGGCTTAATTTTCTTAATAACATTCTTCGATTCATAAAAAAGGTTTTAGTTCTTTGAGTATGATCTACCTAATTTTCCTCTCATTGCTCATGTTTTTATTGTCATGATTTACCAGTCAGCTGTTACTGTAGTGAAAAACCTGATACAATTTGCTTATAAAGAAATGAGTTTACCTTGGCCTACTATTTTGGAGATTCTGAGGCCAAATCAAGTGGACTCTTTGCTGTTACTATAGTGAAAAACCTGATACAATTAGCTTATAAAGAAACTGAGTTTACCTTGGCCTACTACTTTGGAGATTCTGATGCCAAATCGAGTGGACTCTGCTCTGCGTCTCTGATATACCTATCAGATGGCACCTGGGTGACAATGGCAGGGATTACATGGTGAAGCAAACCTCATCTGCAGAAAATAAAGGAGAAAAATGAAGGTCGCAGGGTCCACAAACTTGTTTGAGTGTTGTCTTAGTTTCTGTTTCTTTTCTTTCTTCTGTTGCTATAATGAATGCCCTGACAAAGGGCACTTAAGCACAGAGGGATTATTTTAAGTCACAGCTTTAGGTTGTAGTCAACCATGGTGGGAAGTCATAGTAGCTGAAGTTTAAAGCATCTGGTCAGATCAAAGCCACTGTCAGCAAACAGAAAACAAAAGATGCTTGTGCTAAGACCACATTCTCTTGTTTGTACACTCTAGACCCTCAGCCAGGGAAATAGTGTTGTCAGCAGTGGGCAGGTCTTCCCATCTCAGCTAGCCTAAAGAAGACAATCCCCCACAGGCATGCCCAGAGGCTGAACCCTCAGGCTATTCTAGAGCTATACAGCTGAGGCTTTGATATTAACCATCACAGCTCCACACCCTGACAATTTGACACCCAAAGATGCCATTTTAAACCACACCCTTACACCCCTCTGCCTCAGAATCCCATGCTTACCACATAATGAAAAATCACAATGCAACTTTAAAAATGCTCAGTCTTTCCAACTGTTTAAACCCCAAAGTCCACACCTCATCCGAGATTTAAGGTGATAGCCTAACTGAGAGCTGCTATAACATAAAAAACAAAACAAAACAAAACCATCTTCCCAATGTGCAATAGCACAGATAAACATTCTCAGTCAGCATGGAAGAACTGGAGTATAACAGAGGAATGCTTGGATGGAAGGAAGATCAAAATCCAGCAGGGCACAAAACAAATCCTGTAACTCCATGTTTGGCTTTTGATGAAGTTGGCTGGGCTCCAAAGGACTGAGGTAGCCCCACTTCTCCAGCCTTTTTATGAGCACCACACAAAGCCTCTCTCTTAGGCTGGCTCTGCTCCAGCTCCATGACAACATACAGCTTTCCTCAGTGGATGTTCTTTGGCATCTGCAATATCCTGGGGTTTCAATTACAACTTTGACTTAACTTTCCTAGCATCACACAGAGGCCTCTTAGGGTCTTCTTGCAGGGACTCCACCCATGTCCCCAGCTGATCACTGAAGCAGTAACTTGGGACACTTTTATCCCCCAGTCTTCCACACCTCTAAAGGCAGATCTATGTGAATGGTGGTGCAAAGTTCTGTTGTTGCCAGCTTGAGACTCAAGCTGGTGCCCTGAGACCACACGTGCTTTAGACCACAGCTAAGCCATGGGAAATATGTCCCCAGACACCTTTGAAGAGCAGGGAACTCTTTAGTGCAGGCTTTTTACTTTCAAATGATTTTGGATCTTCACAAGGTAGAGCTTTAGATGTGTGGGGTCTTCCCTTACCTTAAGGATATCTCTCCAGGCGTCCCAGCTCAGTGCAGGAGGAGTCTCTCCAGTTGTTGTCTCTTTCATAATTACAGCAGCTTTCTTACCACTGGCCTGGATGCTTTACTGTCTTGAACTTTTGTCTGCCAAACAAACTAGTCCCTTAATTTTCAGCTCAGCATCATTCAAGTTCTCAGGACACGACAGATTGCAGCCATTTTCTTTGACAGCATGCATCATGGAACCTAGTTCTCAATAGGGTTCTTGTTCACCTCTGAAGCTTTGTGATTCGGGCCTCCAGTGTCTGCATTTCTCTCAGAATCTTTTGAGGAGTAGAAAATGTTTATTATTATTATGTGTCTGTTTGTGTGTAGTGTTAGGTCACTTGCACACAGACACATACGAGTGCATGGTATTCATGTGGAGAACAGCAGACAACTTTGAGAAATCAGTTCTCTCCTTCTGCCTTTACATGGGCTTTGGGAATTGAACTCAGGTCTTTAGGCGTGCACTGTCAGGTCGCAAAGTCCTTTACCGGCAGCACTGTCTCATTGGTCCTTTCTTAGCATCCTTCTCTTCCAGGCCTCGGACAGAATGGGTCATTAAACTCTGCTTCTAGCATGATAGGCTTTTCTAGTTCCAAGTACCAGATTCTTCTACATTTCTAGCCACCAAGTAGTTCTAAAGGCCTAAGAACTATATGGGTAGGTTTATCAGAATAATAACCCCACTTCTGGTACTGATTCCTGTACTGCTTTCTTTCCCTGCTGCTGTGATGGAAATTCAGACAAAAGCAATTTAAAGAAGAAAGGGTTCATTCTAGTTCATAATTCTCAGTTATCATTCATCATGGCCGGGAAGCCAGAGCATGAGCAGCATTAAGTAGCTGGGTACATTACACCCACAGCTGAGAAAAAGCAAGGAATGCTCGTGTTCTGATTACTTTCTCCTTTTTATGCATCTAAGATCTCAGTCAGGGAATGGTGCTACCCACAACAGACGAGTGTTCTACCTCAATTATCAATCAAGATAATCGCCTACATTCATTCTCAAATACTGGTCTCCCAGGTGATTCTAGAGTTCATTAAGTTGATAGTTAAAATTAATTATTAAAATGGTATGCTCTTGATGACCTAACGACATTTCCAAGTCGTTCCATTACCTTCCAATACATGGGCCTTTGTGAAATGTTCAACATCCAAACTACATCATACATGTAAGAATCAAAGTCAGGGCCATGGTCATAAAGCTTTATACCAATATTGTCTTACTATGAGTATTATAGTTTTTGCTCTTAATTGAGAACTCTGATCCACTTTGACTTAATTTCTGTTTATGGTGTGAAAGTGGAGCCCTTCCTTTATTTTGTACATGCAAATAACAGTTGTTCCAGAAATATCAGATGAAGTTTATTTATTTATTTTTTACTGTTGAATGGTGTTAGTTGACTTACACTTATCAAAGATCAATTGGTCTTAGATGTATGGATTTATTTCTGGATTCTTACCTCTAGTCTCACGGTCCCATGGTGTATCTCTTTACTCTCTGAGAGTACCATATTGTTTTGATTACTGCAGCATTGTAGTGAGCTTAGATGTAGTGTGTCAGTCTGATGCTGCTTGTATCCTATAGCTAAAAATGGCTCCTCAAGATGTGGTTGCCCTCGACAGCAGATGCTCACATACTCAAATGACGCTATGTGAACCATCTCCCCAATTTAACTGGTCAACGAAAGGTTAGAACCTGTGATTTGGCAGTAGAGGGAGTAAGGTGGGACTGGAGGTTGGAGAGGAGTTTGCAGGTGTGGGGGAGAAGAAGATGGATGGAGAGGAAGAAGCCATTGCCATGGACCAGAACTGCATGGCCAGGAGAAACAGCAAGTAACAAAGGGCTTTATAGCGGGAGAATGAGTTAGAATAGCCCAAGATCTGCCCAATCTAGGCATTTGGTTTATAAATAAAATGTCTAGATTGTGTGTCTTTATACAGGTTTATTAGAACTATAATTCCAACAACATTGGTACCCATGTTGGGCACCTGGATGTTGCTGAACTATTTAATCTCAATCTGGGCTTTCTACCCCACCTTTGACCATTCAGTTCCTGGATAGAAGGCACACACAACCTTTATATTTACAATAAGCCTTAATCAGCACTAGAGCTGGGCAGACATCTATCCTCTATGTTATTATGTCTAATTCCCAGCCAATATTCCCATTACATAATTTGCCATGTTTTGTCTGGGCGGGTCTTAACTCCTATTAGCCTACCCAAATGACCAATATTTTAAGATTCTTACCCCATGGCTTCTTCACCTCCATTTACCTCAGGATTTATTTCTTCTCTTCCCCCCTCATGATTCTCCAACTCCAAGTCCAGGAACCCTAAACCCTATGTCTCTTCTGTCCAGTTTTTGGCTGTCGTTATCTTTTTCATCAATCAGGAATAACTTGGGTGGGGGGCAAGGTCACATAGCATCATCTGGGTCTGTGTTCGGAGAGTGTCCCTTGGACCAGTACTTGTTGAGGGCTGAGACTCTGAGCACAAGTTTCTTCTTGCTTAGAGAGGACACAAAGGGACACACTTGTTTCTGATCCATCTACACAAAGGCCCGTGCCTAAGGGAGCAGGACTAGAATTAATGGCATGGCTTGGCAAGGGGTTTGGCCAACTACTCAATCTCTCATGGCCAAAAGGTGAGTAACTTGCCTCTCATCAAGAAGTTCAGCTGAGTTTTGTTTTGCTCAAAAGCAATGCTTTAGTCACTTAGTCCTGTCTGAGCCGAGGAGAAAACAAAGTTGTCTTAAGTTGATCCCAGAGACCAACCAAGCTCTGCTATAACACTAACTTGTATTTGAATAGAGACAAATCCCGAGGATCAAAGGGGATGGTGAACTATGAGGAGCAGAGCAGGAGGGTAGACATGTCAGTGCCACCTTCTCCCTCCTTTCCTCCCGCCTCTATTTTCAAGCCTCCTTTCCTTCTTTCTTCATGGCTTCATGCCTGTGAAATCAGCTCCGTTTAATTATAACTCCAAGTTCCAAGATAACTGCAGCCACCATAGTCAAGCTCCCATGTGACGTCACAACAGACCAAACCAGGATGGTGGCACTCATGCCAAGCTGAAGCGGACTTGCTCGCCTGGCTTCCTGGGCAATGTCCACTCCGGTTTCAGTGGCCTGATGATGAATCTCCTCCGCTTTAGTCTTCAACAGGAAAGGGATTTTGAAACCACCAAGCTTTCGGCTGGCCGCCATTTTCGTTCACCGCTCTTCATTTCTCAATGGTGTTGGTGCCGCAGAGGAGAGGTCTCTGCACTTCGGACTCTGAGGGCTCTCTTTGACTCTCCCACAGCGGAAGTTCCTGGAGGAGGTGTTTGTAACGCGCCTCCTGCTTCAGGACTGACCGAATGTCACTCACAAATTGAAAAACTTCCATGTTTACTTTGGAAACAATTTAATTAATAAATGAGAGTTTCCCTGAGACTGACCCTTAGCACGTCCTTGTGTTTAGACCATCGCCCACAGTTCCAAATAATCTCCAAGTCTCCACTGCAGCTCAAACCACTACCACCCTTACCCCCGTCACTCCCTCATGTGCTCTCCACTACTTCTTGCCCCCTACCACCCTCCCCCCACTTGTCTTACTGCCTCCCCTTGCCCTACACCAACCCCATCACCACCTCTCACCGAGCTGGTAGCAATAGCGTCTGGATTACAGTGTGGTCAGCAAGCTCCTTTCCAGTTGCTGGGGCAGCAGGTGTAGCAGTATTTTCTATCCCACTGAACCCAGATGCAACGGCCTCTGGAGCAATTATCTGTGTGCTGACAAAGTCCCCCTGAGACCAAAAAGTCCCCCCAGGGGGCTTGCCTGCTTTTGCTTGTTTCAAACCGGCTCTCTGGAAAACAGTGGGATTTTAAATATCATTTTGACTAGTATACAATGTGGATAAGCTAAGTAATTTGCTCATTTGTAATGCTGATTATCTCCCTTTTGATGTCTTAGACTCAAGGCTTCTGTTTGGTTTTTGTTTGCTGAGGTACTTACTTCTAAGAGCCTTAAATGGATGGCTTCTGCTTAGACCCCCTGGTCTGAACCGGTTTTCAGAAGAATGTTTGAATGGGCGAGGGAGGTGAGGGCAGTCGAGTATCACGCTTCGATATTGTTTCAAGCACTGACGAAAATGCTTCCTGAGAACTTCTAGATAGAAAATACCTCCAGGAAATTGGAATTTGTACTACGGCGCTCTAAACACCTGGCCAGAGGCTTATTTCATTTTCTAAAGAACTGGGAGAGACGACAGCAGTTGGCCACAGGCCAATATTTGGAGGTCATCCACTTTATCCTGGGATTCCCACCCTCTCTCTTCATCCCTTGGCCATCCAGTTAAATTGGAAAATAAATCCCATCCCCGGTAAGGTGTTGGCTGATAAAGGCTGAGCTATTGCCCCTTCAAGGGGAATTTGCATTTTAATAGGGGCTCGTCAAGCCCCAAAGGAATCAATATCTCTAACGCCGAAATTTCAAGCACCAGCAATTGAGATATTTTCAAGAGGACCCTGTTCAGTATTTCTAATACAGCGGGATGGGGGTTGGGGTGGGGGTGGAGTCGGTAGACAGGAATGGAGGACTCCATAAGTCCTACCAAGAGGTCATGGAAGGATGGCCTTTGGCTTTCATTCTTTTCAACTTTCCTTTTCGGCCAGTCCTTCATACTTCCGACGTTGCAGGCCCCATTCAACACTAATAGGCTTAAAGTTGTACCATCAACAGGACCACAAAGGCTTTGGGATAACCGAATTTCCAGGCTTCCTTGCAATTCCAAGGAGGCCAATCGTTATTAAAACTGTGGGCAAGAGGGAGTATGAGCTGCTTAATAGGTTAATACAATGTCCATTCACATTCGCTCTTGCATACTGTTTTAAAGGCTAAACTTGGGACTTGTTTTAGAAAAGGCCCCGCAAAGGAGAGGTGGATAGAAGGCAACTGCGTGCCCCAGGAGTGCCTTGGGTGGCTTCTGGGGGAGATTCTGGAATTGCATGAAGGCGGCTAGGCTTATTAATTGGAGGCCGCCACGCCTGGAGCTCAGAGCAGGAAATCCACAACGGAGGGCTGCTAGCCCTCTCAGCGCCTCAGGTCCCACAGCCCGGCTCCCACGCCTGGCCAAAGGCTCCCCTTGGAGCTCTCTGTCCTTGCCCATGTCCAGACTACGTCCGTCCGTCCTCTCCCCATTACCCGCCTCGGCCCGGGAGGAGGCGCCAACGCGGAGGACACACCTGCGACCTCTCCCGCTCCTCGCTCCCCGCCTAGTCCCCGTTTCGGCTCCGGTTCCCTCCCGGGCCCCCGCGCACAGCGGCTAGGCTCGCTCCCGAAGCCCGCGGCGGCTCGCGCCCGGCACGGCGGCTCGCGCCCGCGCTCGGCCAAGGGAGCGCGCGGACGGGCGGGCGAGCGGGAGAGGGCGCAGCGCGGCCGGCGGGCCCTGCGCAGCGGCGGTGGCATGGGCGCGGGCACCGGTGCGGGCTGCGGGCGCCCGGCTCTCCGCCCGGCCCGAGCCGCTCGCGTCGGCCGCGCGCCGCAGCCTCTGCTGCCCGCGGGGAGGCGGTCCCCGCAGCCGGCGCAACTTGCCCCGGCGCCTCGGTGAGAGGAGCGCAGCGCGGAGAGAGCTTGCGGGACGCGATGCCTCCGGCCGGCGGCCCCCGCACACAGCGCCCGCACGCGCTACCCCGCAGCCTGTCCCGCCTGCGCGAGTGCCCGGGCCGTTCCCGCATCGTGCTGGCTCTCGGGGCCACGCAGATGGCGCTCGGATGCCTCATCGTGGCCGTGAGCTTCGCGGCGCTGGCTCTCACCACCTCCGCCCGCGTGCGCCACTCCTGCCCTTTCTGGGCCGGCTTCTCGGTGAGTGTCTGCGGCGGCGGCGCGGGCTGGGACCGGGAGCTGCAGTGGCGGGGACGCGGCCCGCGCCGAGTGGGGGAGCGGACGCCCGGGTCTGGCAGCTGCGGCTCGGCGAGCAGTTTCCAAGTCCGGGCAGGGGAACTCCGGGGACCGCCGCGCGTCGCGCTGCCCCTCCAAAGCGCTGCGCCTGGAGTTACTTTTCTGAGGGGAAAACAGCCAGGCGCCCTTCCTTCGCCACCTGGTGGGTAGCAGTCGGTGGCTGATCCCTGTCTGGGACAACTGCCCGGATCCCCACTCGCCGCCGGTGACCGACCCGGGCAGAGGGCGACCGTGACCAAGGCGGCACGGGGGCGCCCGAGCCCGGTGCAGAACCCGCTGTGCGCGGCTCCCTTCGATGCGGTCCTCGCCGGGGGCGCGCAGGGCTGCGGGTCACTCTGGATGGGACCGACTGGCCCCGCTGTGGCCACTCACCTCCCGGGCTCGGGGGCATCTTGTTTCCCCTAAAGCCCAGGACTGTCCGGTTGGACCTGCTGGAGATCCGGAGTCGGGAGTGTGCTAATTGAACTCCGGATTGATTTTCGGGTTCTTGACCCTCAAATGTTTCCTCCAGTAAACATTTACTAAAAAAGCCATTGGTCCGCGATGATTTTCGTTTTTTGGTATTTTGTATCGTTTTGACGAAAGTTACTTATATTCTATATTAATAAAGCATGGGCCTATGGGAATGGATACATGCAGCACGGGTTTTTATAAAGACCTGCACTTGTTTCGAGAACTCTTGACGACATCTGTAACTACATTTGGTCGATGGTGCACAAATACATTACAGGCTCCCAGTGAACGTTCCGCGTTTAAATTCCACGTACAAAGACCCCAAACAAGCCTTGGTAATTAATGCTCGCCGTTTGTTCTTAACTTTTGTAATTAAAAAAAAAAAAGTTCCGTCCTGCATGACTTTATTTATTTATTTATTTATTATTATTTATTTATTATTTATTGTTAGTTTGGCCTTTGTTCTGGCAAGTTCCCTGTCTAGTTTAAAATGAGATCTTAGCAAAACTACCCTGGAAACAAGGATCGATACAGGTGTGGCTGTTCATCCTAATGGGGGTATTAATTTTCAAAGCTTATTTCAGACAGGGGAGGGGGACTCATCTGGGAGAGCGGAATAGGATGGCGGACCATGTGGTCACAGCTCCCCGTGTTCAGATCGATGAGAGGAGGTGGGAGGCAGCCTCCAGGGAGCCGTGGTCCAAACCCGCCTCTATATATAGTCTCCACACATCTGTTGCTCGGTTTTTAGCATTACTTAATATGCGTTGTTTTCATGTCTGTCTAGTGGGTACTGAGTTTCAGCCTGCTGGAACCAGCCTACAGGTGGCAGACTGGTGAATTAGCTGGGCTTCCTGGCTCTTTCCTGAGCCTCCCCCACCTCCTCTGAGCCTTAGCTGGATTCCCTAGGGTGTTGGAAGGGAACTGATTATATAGGGATGGATATATATATATATATATATATATATATTATATCATATACATATCCTCAAAAATAAAACATTTATTAGAGACAGTAGAAAACCATTTGTGTAAAAAATACACATCCCCTACATTTTGTTTCAGGAGTTGAGTTAAATATGTAAAACAGTAATGCCCTTTGTGTTTCGAATGCTGTTGTCTTCCCGAAGTTCTGAGTCCTGTCCCAGCGTTAGGCTGTGGGCTCCCGTTTCTCTGGGCTCTGGAGAACAGTGATGAACCCAGCATAAAATGCTTACACATTTTACCTCCCTTCCTCCCTCTGCCCTTCTCACAGGCTTCTTTTTAACCTTCGTACTTGAATCAGCTACAAGTGTTCTGAAATTATTTTTTTCCCTGTGGTTGGCATGGAGCATCTCCACACATACTAGGCATTGCTCTCCCACGGAGTTCCGTCTCCAGCCTTTAAATTCTTTCAATACAGTGTATAGCAGTTTTCACACGTTGTCTCTGCCCTGCAGAAAGAAGGATTAGTTCCAGTTGGAACAGGTTCACACGTTGATATGGTTGTGAGTGAGTAACATGGGCCCCTTGCCTTCCCGACAGCCTGCCCTCAGCTTCTGCAGCCAAGGGTTCAACCACCCGTACACTGAAAATGTCCAGAAAACCCTGTATGTACGTGTCTATGTATCTGCACAGGCACATGTACAGTGTTTTCCTGGCCAGTTCATACCCAAATGATAAAATATAGCACCCGTTTGTGTGGTATTTATATTGCATTAGTTATTCTAGAGATGCCTAGAGATGATTTTAAAGCACACAGGAAAACATGCATGGCTTATATGCAAATTGTGTGACATGGAAGGGCTTCGACTCTCCAGTGTTGGAGGTTCCTGAGATCACTCTCCCATGGTAATGGTATATTTGCTCTAACTACCTCGAAAGGTTTGTAAGACAGGTGACCAAGATGGCTGGCTTTTATGCAAAGCCACTAGGCTTAGTGCTGGACTCTGCTATACGAACCTCCCGAAAGGATACTGGGTACTTCATTGCTGCCTCGAACTTCTTGATCATCTATCTGTGTTTTAGACTTGGTAAAGACTCATTCTATCAACAGTTCTTGTATTTAAAAAAAAAAAAGTAATGTGAAGAAAACCAATTCTCTCTTTACTGAGCACTCACTATGTGCTGGACTTGACGATCCCTTGACACGGACCTTTGACATGCCGTTTCTCTGGCAGCCTAGTGGACTGTACCTCCCCGTGCTCAGGGCCAATTCCCTCCCTTTGAACTTCCATCAGGCATCTCACTTGTCGTAGCCAGCAGAATGCCACACCAGCCTCTCTTCAGGGGCTATTCCTCAAGCAGTCCTGGCAGCTCCTGACGAGTGATCGGAGAAGAATAAAGAAGACATCAGTAACTGCCCCAAGGTCACTGAGCCAGGATGTGGCTTGGAACTTAGCTCCTCTCACTTTAGAAACACCAGGTGCTTAACTGAAGATGGCACTTGACTGTCCATGTGGCAGAGGGTGGAAGAGAGCCTGCTGGTCAAGAAATCGACTTGGCAAGGCGGTCACACCCTCATTTCTTAGGAAAAACCCTAACCATGCCTGAAAGGTGAAGGGTCAAGAAATTTGAAGACACATCACACTGGGGACATTAAGAAAACTTAAAAAGGTGTGTGTGTGTGTGTGTGTGTGTGTGTGTGTGTGTCTGTGTGTATATGTGTATATCTGTGTGCAAGATGTATATATATGTGTATACGTGGGTGTTCATGTGTTTGTATGTGTGTGTATGAATGCCTGTGCATATATGTATGTGTATTTGTATATGTGTGCAAGATGTGTGTATGTGTATGTGCCTGTGTGTGTCTGTGTGACTATATGTGTAGGTGTATTTACATGTATGTGCCTCTAGTGTATATGTGTGTATGTATATGTGTGTATATATGTGTGTATGTATATCTATGTGTATGTACGTGTGTCTATGTGTGTAAGTATATATGTGTGAATGTGTGTATATATGTGTCTGGGTGTACATATATGTATGTCTGTGTGTGTATATGTGTATGTTTTTATATCCATCTGCATATGTATATATGTTTGCATATGTGTGTGTATGCGTGTTTATGTATATATGTGTGTGTGTATACACACAGGATTGCCACGTGGAGGTTTCAGTGCCTGGCCACCTGGCCTATTGCTTTCAGGCAGGTCCTTGGCAAGGCAGCACACTGTGGTAGGAGTGTACCCTGCTTACTTTGAACTGGATAACCAAAAGGAGAACGGAAGAGGAAGAGGCTGAGCCCCACTGTTCCCTTCTAGGTCACTCAAGACCTCCCCTTAGGCTCCACCTCCTAGGGAACTATGTCTTTATCACTTGGGCCTTTAGGGGACATTCTGGTTCTAAACTGTAGCAGGGGAGCTTGGCAAAGCTGGAGGCTGGTGGGGTGGGGCAGCTATGGCCGGAGGTCAGTGATGACAAAAGCCACGTGGTGCTTTGAGCACCGAGCTGGGCGGGGTCTTGGCAAGTTGCCTTTGAGCCGAGGCGACTCATCCTTTTCTTTCTAATCTTGCCAGTGCCCAGGACACTGAATAAGTGCATTGGAAATCACCTGCGCAGCCGGGGCTGGCAAAGAAACTCAGTCTTTGTGTTCCCTTTAAGAGCGATGCTGCTAGAATTCTAAAAATATTCCTAAAGCAGTATGTAATTGTTGCCACAACTAAAACCCAGGAAATGTACAAACATACATTCTCTTCTCCATCAGTGCTCTGTGGATAGGTGGCTGACATCACCGGCGATGTTTAATATCCCTCCACAAACTTCACAGTCACAAGTATATCAGAATTCTTACATGTGAAATGCTTCCTTTTCTTTTAAGAATATAAAAACGGGAGTCTACCACCTACATTTTACACTGTAGCTCCCTTTGAAATGTGATGTGTCCCTTGCCCATAACTGGTGACAAATTTGAATCCATTCTTTCGGTGCGTGTGTAATAATAGTCCAGATTGCAGACTATTATGCTTTACTCCATTTCTCTGCTGCTGGGGACTTTCTGGTGACACAGGTTTTAGGTGTCTGATGCTGCTTACCTTAGACACCAGTGACTGCTTCCGAGAGTGAGCTCTAGAGTGCTTGTTAGTAGTCAAAGGCTCTTGCGATTGGAATTTTGTTAGGTGTTGTTAGATTAGTTGAAGGAAAATCATTCTCACCCCCAGGAGCCTTGCGCAAGGATTTGACTTTCCCCACTCTTGAGACATGGGATATTAGCAGCCTTGAGTGCGTTTATTAATCTGATGGACGAAGATTGACATCTGTTTTCATCTGATGTGAATTTCCATGGCCACCTTATTATGTGTTGCAGATAGCTCCTCACTGGGCACAGTTCTTGCTGTCTGCTGCAGTATTTAAGACATCCACAGTAATATGTTCTTTTCACTTTCAGAGTTTCTGCATCTCTTACCCTTCATTATCATTACAAAGGCCACCCAGGTAGCCCCAAGATTTCCCTTCTGATACTTTTTTTTTCCCCTTTGGTTTTTCGAGACAGGGTTTCTCTGTGTAGCCCTGGCTGTCCTGGAACTCACTCGGTAGACCAGGCTGGCCTCGAACTCAGAAATCTGCCTGCCTCTGCCTCCCAAGTGCTGGGATTAAAGGCCGCCCGGCTCTGATACTTTTTTAATATGCACATATTTACTAATCCAGATTTTTCTTTTATTTTGTAGACAGACAGACAGACACACAGACAGACAGACAGACAGACACACACACACACACACACACACACACACACACACACACACACAAAACGAGGCCAGAGGACAACCTTGGGCGTCAGTCATTCCACCTTAGATGATATTTACTTTGTGTTTTGAGGCGGAGTCTCTCACTGGAGCCCTCTGATTGGATTGTAGATCTGTCTGTCTCTGCCTCCTCAGTGTTGGGATTAAGAGCTTGCACCGACTTGCTTGACTGTACATGGGTGCTGGGGAGAACTCAGATCCTCAAGCCTGTTCCCTGAGTGCTTTGCCACTGGAGCTGTGCCCACAGCCACAGAATTCAATTTTTATATCCATGTCTTTACTCACCAAGCATTTTTTTTTTTTAACACGCTGTATTGAGAAAGCTAACTTTGTTTGCCTTCAAAGTTCCTATGTAAGCAAGTCCTACTTTGGATTCTATTCTGTTTGGCATCATTGTCTATTTTCTGGTCAAATGTTCCCCTCCCCCCTGGCCCACTTTCCTCTTTCTCCATTCTCCCCCTCCCTCCTTCAGGTGTTGGGGATCGGATCCCCCACCTTGTATATACACACCAGGCAGGCAGTGTGCCACCCGACCACAGCTCCAGCTCGGCAGTTTCGATCATGCCGATCTCACGGTGAGCTTTGCTAGCTGCTAAGGCAAGTCTGTCTGCACCATTTCTCTGCTTCAAAGCCGACCTGAAGAATGTCCTCTGTCAGTGTCAGACACCTGCCTGTTTCCCAAGGCCGACCGGCCTAGGGCTGGAATCATATCACCTGCGTAGGTTTTGGAAGCTCTGAATCTTCCAGGTCAGGACTCTTGCTGTGTCTCTTCATTAATCTGCCCATTGAAAACCTTTTAGAGAAGACCCCGTGGCGACGTGGTCTTCCTGATAGAGTAGTTCTTCACTCTTCCTAGGCTTCCATTGAAAACTAAGCCAGTGGGTCAGACCGCAGCAGGACGAGCTGACGGATGACGTCGGAGCAGAGAGGACGCGCTGCTCCTGGCAGTCCCAGGACCGGATGGGTGAGCATCAGGATCACCATGAGTTACCCCTAAAAGTACAGCAGTGGGCTCTTGCAAGTGGTAAAACTGAAAAGTCCTCAAGGTTGTTTTTTGTTTGTTTGTTTGTTTTGTTTTGTTTTTTAGTGTAGTTGAGAACAGCAGACAACCTTGGCAAACCTTAGAGACACAGCAAATCCAGAAAGCCTCCTCTGAGAAACCTGCCTAGACAGGTGTCCTGACTTGAGCAAGGCAGGAACACGGGTGGCAAGGAGTGGGCTCGGGTGGGGGAGATGAGGAGGAGGAGGAAGATTCCCCAGAAACAGACCTCAGAAACTGCTATGTCGCCTTTCTGTTACGGCAGCAGAACACCGGAGGCAATCACCTTACAAGTAGGAAAGGTTGGAGCTGGGAGGTGACCAGGTTGTTCGAGGACTGGCCGTGCAGGCCTGAGAACTTAGGTTCAGATCCACAGCACCAGTGTAGGACCATCTGGCTGTGGTGGTGTGTAATTATAACAGCAGCGTTGGTGGGGCCTAGACGTGTGGATCTCAGGAGCGTGCTGGCCAGATGCCTAGCTGAATTAGGGACCTCTATGTTCAGGGACGGATCCTGTTTCAAAAAATAAGGGGGAGAGGGACTGAGGAAGCCACCTGAGGTCAACGTATGGTCCCCAAATGGATGCACACATGTGTATATGCACACACACACACACGCCAGAAGATTAAAACGTGACATTTCAGCATACGCTAGCAGCGTTGTAGGAGCCTTACCAGCAGACGTCAAGAGGGTCACTAAAAATATGCGTAGAGAAGAGATGGAATGAGGCAACAGGGATTCAGAAGAAGATGAACTTAGAACCGACTGAACGGTAAGGAGAGCAGGAACCAATGGATCTCACTGAGATGAGAACAGAGGACGAAGAGGGGGAACGTGATGTGAAGATAAGGATGGGATGAAGTGAAACAGAGAAGACAGGCAAACGGGACCAACACTCGGGGATCCTGTGTGCAGGGAAGGGGAGCCAAGCAGCAGGTGAAATAAATCCTTAGAACTATTATGCAGGAAAGCATTTTCCTGTAGTAAAAAATAGTCCTTGAGAGGATCCACTGTGCAGACAGGAGAGTCATCAGGAGGCAGAAGGAGTGGAGACAAGGCTTTCAAGTAGGCTTGCAAGACCAAGGTTCAGTTGCGCTGCCCGGCAAACATCCTGCGCTTGCTCTGGTCGGCACTTTGGAATGCCATAGCCAGATCCCATGCTGGGATCGAGAGAGTCTGATGGTTTGGAAAGTTTTGAAATGACTGCCAACCCCAACAGGTAGCGGAGCAGAACTGAGGGCCTGTGCCCCAACCACAAGCCCTCTTGTGCTTGAGAGCGCTTCCTCTATAAAAAGCAAGCTGGCATAATTTGCCTTGTCTGCCTCTGAACGTTCTGGGAGCCAGGTTTGCCAGCTCAATGTGACATCATATCTGCGAGGTTCAGCGTGCTTTCTCCACTGAAGGGTCTGACCAGTGCAGACCTCTCTGGATTCAGAAACCAACACGGGAACAGCCTCTCTGTGCAATCTGCAGACTCCATTGCAGCGTCATCGGATGCCTGCACTCTCTTGCTCTCTCGCTGGTAATCACCACCCTCAGACTTACAGCTCCCAGGAGGAGTCCTCTGCTGGTTCATCCTAAAAGTTCCTTCCAAGTGAAGCAGACTCTGGAACAGCCTGGTCTGTATAGTTTGATCATATAAGGAGAATGTTTTCTTCTGTATTTCAGGTTCCTGCTGGGGGGCTTTGGTAACTTTGAATGGGTCCAACAGCACTCAACCTTTGGGCTTTACCAGAGCAGAGGAGCAAAAGGAAGCCTGTAGTAGGTTTTGCTTTTTAATGATGGCTCCATACTATAAGGACTTTGCATGCTTGCTGATAGACCGGACCTCGTGTGAGGTTTTATCACTGCAGTGTCTTTGGTGTGATGGTCCTAGACAGAAAGATGATGACACAGTTTCCTCTCAGCTGCTAGAACAGCAGTTCTCAACCTGTGGATTGCAACCCCCAAAGGGGGGGGGGTCGCACATCAGATACCCTTGCATATCAGATATTTACACTGCAATTCATAACAGCAGCAAAACAGTTATGAACTAGCAATGGAATGGTTCTATGGTGGTGGTGGGGGTGGTGGTCACCACAACACGAGGAACTGTATTAGAGATTTGTGGCAGTAGGAAGGTTGAGAACCACTGCTTTAGATCCTTATTCCTTCTTGGTACCCCTTGGGCCGCCACCATAGAGGCCATCCTCTGGGTGAATGGGGGACACCCCTGGGTTCTTTTGATGCTTCATTTACCTTTGACAAATACCCTGAGTAATGAAGAGATGGCCCAGTGGGTAAAGGCACTTGCTGCTGAGTTTGAAAACTTGGTTGAGATCCCTGAGACCTACAAGGTGGAAGGAGAGAACCAATTCCTGTAGGCTGTCCCCTGACTTGCACATGTGCACTGTAGCATACACACCCATACATGCTACCAACCAACAAACAAACAAACAGACAGACAGACAAAGCCGTATGTTCCTTGAGGTAATTATATAAAGTGGAAAGAAATATTTGGCCTCCCATTTAGAATGGTTTTGGCCCATGATTGGTTGGCCTTGGGGCTGATAAGCCTACAGCGAGGAAACACATGGGGAACACGTAGTAAGGTAAAACTGCTCATCTGGTATGTGTGTGTGTGTGTGTGTGTGTGTGTGTGTGTGTGTAAGATCTTGTTCTTTTTAAGAGTTTGATCTTGCAGTGACCTAGAGATCTCCTACTGGGCCTCAACCCCTAAAGGGTCATATTATTAATTGTGACACCTCTGGGAACAAGGTTGCAGCACATGGGTCTTTGGGGATCACTGAATACTCAGGCTATAGTCTCTGGTGACTGTAATGGGTTCTATTTGTTCTCCTGGAGACTCTGGCTATGTACCTTCCTGTGTCCTGGACTTCCTGTGTAGAGACTTGGCAAGTTGAAAATGGAATTTATACACCTGCCTTCTCAGCGTGTCAGAACTACCTGGATTCTATTCCTGCATTTAGGTATCTTAGCCAGCCTTTTACCCTCTGCGTTATTGAGTTATGATCAACAATTAAAAAAAAAAAAAGCCATAAGCACTTAAGGTGGCGATGTAGTGTTTTAGTGTATCTCCTGTGAAGATCGTCCCACAATCAAACTAATTAACAAATGATAGCAGTTTCCTGTGGGTGTGTTGTGGTGAACACATCAGGGAGCTCCCATAGTCAGCTGCAATATTTCTTTCCACTTTATGGTGATGATGCAGCTCACCATTGTCCCGGCATGGACTAGGCACCAGAACTCATACCTGAAGGTTGGCGCGTGTGAGCCTCGGCTCACTTTTGAGTCATGTTTGAGATGGTGGCCTCGTGTGGTGATGACCTGCTTGTTTCCTCGTCCTCATCTGTAGCTGAGAGGGATCCTATTTTACTTATGGGACACAGTGCAGTGAGAAAGGCAGTGATTTATGAAGTCAGCTTGGAGGAAACAGGTGTGTAAAATAAAAATACTGGCATTCTTAGGGGTGTGCGTGTGATACTGGGGGACAGGAGATGCAAATAAAGCACTTCATTGTGTCAGTGACTGCAAGAGCCTGTAGTGAATGGTCTCAGAGCTTCACTGTCTGCCTGTCTGTCTGTCTGTCTGTGTCTCTCTGTGTGTGAATGTGTGTATATGTGTGTGTGTGTGTGTGCACACACACACACACACACACACACACACACACACACGAATCGGGGTCTCTTGAAGTACAGGCTAGCTTTGCACTTGCTTACGTAGCTAATTGGGGTTTGCTGTGTACACCTGGCTCTACTACTTCTATTTCTCTGAGTGCTCGGTCTCCTAAGATATGCCACTATACCTGGATTTTCTTCAGATTTCAGAAGACATGTACTTTAAAATACCTGAATCAGAAGTTAGACCCCAGAAAACCAAATAACCCTATTAAAATGGGGCACAGAGCTAAACAAAGAACTTCGGATGGCTGAAAAGCACCGTAAGAAATGTTCAACATCATTAGTCATTAGGGAAATGCAAATCAAAACAACCCTGAGATTTCATCTCACACCAGTCAGAATGGCTAAGATTAAAAACTCAGGAGACAGCAGGTGTTGGCGAGGATGTGGAGAAAGAGGAACACTTCTCCACTGCTGGTGGGATTGCAAGCTGGTACTACCACTCTGGAAATCAGTCTGGCGGTTCCTCAGAAAACTGGGCATGACACTTCCAGAGGACCCTGCTATACCACTCCTGGGCATATACTCAGAGGATGTAATAAGGATACATGCTCCACTATGTTCATAGCAGCCTTATTTATAATAGCCAGAAGCTGGAAAGAACCCAGATGTCCCTCAACAGAGGAATGGATACAAAAAATGTGGTATATATACACAATGGAGTGCTATTCAGCCATTAAAAACAATGAATTCATGAAATTCTTAGACAAATGGATGGAGCTGGAGAACATCATCCTAAGTGAGGTAACCCAGTCTCAAAAGAACACTCAAGGTATGCACTCACTGATAAGCAGATATTAGCCTAGAAGCTTGAAATACCCAAGACATAATCAACATATCAAATGATGTCCAAGAAGAAGGAAGGAGTGGCCCCTAGTTCTGGAAAGGCTCAGTGCAGCAGTGTAGGGGAATACCAGAACAGGGAAGTGGGAAGGGGTGGATGGGGGAACAGGGGGAGGGAAGAGGGCTTATGGGACTTTTGGGGAGGGGGATACAGGAAACAGGAAATCATTTGAAATGTAAATAAAGAAATATTGAATAAAAAAAAAGAATCCGAGAAAGGAAAAAAATACCCGAGTCTACCTTAACAAACCTAAACTTTAAAAAATGTATTAATTTTATTATTTTTTTGTGTGTAGGTATGTATGTGAAATGTCTATTCTTGGTGTCCATGGGTTGTAAGCCATCATGAAGGTGCTGGAAATTGCATCTGAGTCTTCTGCAAGAGCAGCGAGTGCTCTGAACTTCTAAGCTATCTCTTCAGTCCAAATAATATGTTTCAGATGGACATGAAACTCAATTGCTCTGAAATGAATCCTTAAAACTTAAGCTGATTCTCTAGTCGGAAAAAAAAATGTGAAACACGACGAGACAGTAAACTTTTATTTGAAAAATAAACCTGGGCATCATCTAATTATAAGATTAGTTCAGGCTTGTCACCTCGAATGAGATCAGTCAGAGTGAGACATTTGTGTGTTTGGGGTCTGCATCTGTGGTTCTTACTGCAGATCAACGTCACTCAGAGAAAAGCTGCATCTGTGCTGTGTGTGCGGTTGTTCTTTGAGCCATTCCTGAATAGTGCACACACAGAGCAACGGCCTGTGTGATGTTTTGTTACTTGAGGCATTACGTGTCATCCAGGTGTGATTTAAAGTACACGGGAGGATGTGTGTAGGCTCTGTGCAAGCTGACAGTCCAACCCTGTGTGTGTGTGGAGTGTGCATGTGCGTGGGTGTGTGTTTTCAAGAACATGCCTGAGAAGGCAGACTAAATAATCCAGTGTCCTGCTCCATCATTTTCTTTACCTTTGAGGCCAAGGTCTCTCACTGAACCTGGAACTAGGCTGGAAGTTAGCAAAGGATCCTTAAGTATTTATCCCTTACACTATCGGGGTTGTAGAAGGGTGCATGGGCACACCCAGCTTTTTATGTGGGTGCTGGGGATCCAAACTCGGGTCCTTAGGCGTGTGCAGCAAGTGTTCCTACCAACTGAACCATCTTCCTAGACACACTCTGCAATTTGATGTAAGAGACTTGAGTATTCGTGGATTTTGGTGCCTGTTAGGGAGTCCTGGAAACAGTCCCTGCAGACACAGAGGAACGGTCACAGACACAAAGCGATAACCAGACACTTCAGGACAGCTCCAGACATAAAGGAGTAGCCACAGGCATTAAGGGACACCCAGGGACAGCCATAGACACGGAGGGACATCTGTGGTGGCTCTCACTGAACACACATGGCAGTTTTGGGATGTAGGTTTGGAGCTCAGCGAAACTGGAAGGACTCTAATGACGACACGTATTTAACATGAAAAGCAGCTTGGCCTTGACGGACATGAGCTTACCAAATCTTCTGCTTTAACAAACCGTTATTTTCTAGTTACATCTACGATTTATTTTCAACCACACACAAAGGCAGCATCTCTGTAGAAACTGATTTTTTGACCTCATGTCAGCAAAAACAAAGTATCTATGTTATACCTACCACATTCAATATAGACTTGATGTCAACAGATGCCCTCTCCTGGCTTGCCAGCACCACTGTGTGCCATCAGTGGGTTTGGGACTCAGTAGTATTACCTCTTCAAACAGCAGGGAAGCAAATTTAACAAATACCATAGATTGACAGAGCAGCCAGTCTGTCATGACATGCAGCATACAGTTGCTGCTCAAGGCTGTCATGCTCTTTGTCATATAGACACATATGCACACATACATATTACATCTAAATACATGCTTAATACACATACACATACATATAAGTACATATATATGCATAAATGTATGCACATATAGATACATACATACAAATACACATAGGTGCAAGCACATATAAATACATACATGCATACAAATATACACACATCCATGCATATATCCATCCATATGAATATGTACATACACACACATGTAAATACATGGCTGCAATGATACAGATATAATATTCACACACTATTACTTTGTTACTGTGTGACACCAGCCAATCAGCCAACCACAACCGTAGAGAAATCCCGGATTATCCTCAGGGCCCAGGGATGTCGAGAGTTTCGCTCATGGCTCTTCCTAGTAGCCCAGATGCTGCATGGAGTTCAATGACCAGGATGGGGTCAGAGCTCAAGGAATGAGGGAGCCAAGCAGCGCTCTGCTGTGGAGAAAGAACCTGGCGCCATGCGCTCTCTGGCACTGGAAGTGGTGTAGTCAGCCCTGCCTTATCCACCGGGGATGCTGCCTAAGACTCCCAGGGGATGCCAACATTTGGCGAGTGTCCAGGCTTCTGCGGACTGTGTGTTTCTTTGTACTAACCTTGCACCATAGGCATAACGTTGGCAGTTTGAGATCTAACATCAAACTGGCGTTAAATGTTTCCCTTTCAACTCCATGAATAGAAGATCTGTTCTTACTGTACATTGTAGCAGCCTTAGCACATATATTTTTCTTACTAAACGGAGAGTTTTCCGTTGTTTACACAGGGAAGCACTTTCCACCTACCTTTCTGCTGCATCTGAGCTGCCTGCATGACTACTCTTGTGTGCTGGGGCTGTTACTAAGTAAAAGAATGGTTACTCAGTACAGAGGCTCGATCCCACAGCTTCTGACATGCAAACACAGAGGGCTTAGTAGCTAGATGGCCACAGAGTCGACAGTGTGGGTACATCGGATGGAAGGACGATTCCTGTCTCTGGCAGGATGGGGTGATGGTCTGAGAGTCCAACCCACCGCTTAGTGCAGCATGCAGTTTTCAAATTCACCAATCATCTCTGGATTTTTTTTGTTTTGTTTACTTAGTATTTCAGACAACGATTAAATGTGGGAAACAAATCCCAGAAAGCAGAGTAGAGGCTACTGGATATATTTAAGGATGTGATAATGATCACAACTCTGACTTTAATATATTGTTCCTGGCAATTAAAATTCAGAGGCACAAGCAGAAATGCAAAACCTGCTCCTGAGCTCCTGCTTGCTTTCATCTGATCAAAGGTCAGTCTTTTCAGACTGTATTCTTCCTCATTGGCCTCCACAGCATCCTTTATTTTATTTTCCATTTAATTCCATTAGATAGTTTCCTTATTTACATTTCAAATGTTATCCCCTTTCCTTGTTTCCCTTATAACCCCCCCCCCCGTCCCATCCCCCCTTCCCCTGCTCACTCTCCCACCCACTCCTGCTTTCCTGTCCTGGCATTCCCCTACACCGGGGTGTCGAGCCTTCACAGGACCAAGGGCCTCTCCTCCCTTTGATGTCCAGCAAGGCCATCTTCTGCTACCCATCTGCCTGGAGCCATGGGTCCCTCCATGTATATTCTTTGGTTGATGGTTTGGTCCCTGGGAGCTCTGGGGGTGCTGGTCGGTTCATATTGTTGTTCCTCCTATGGCGCTGAAAACCCCTTCAGATCCTTGGGTCCTTTCCCTAGCTCCTCCATTAGGGACCCTGTGCTCAGTCCAATGGATGGCTGTGAGCGTCCACTAGAGCCTCCCAGGAGACAGCTATATCAGGCTCCGGTCAGCAAGTGCTTGTTGGCATCCATGACAGGGTCTGGGTTTGGTGACTGTACAAGGAGTTGTCTCGTCCTAAGCATCATCGACTTCATATCTAACACCACAGATGCACGTCTCATGCCACTGACCTATGGTTGGTGGTCCAGCCTGTTCTTCCTGGCTGGAACCCTCTCGTTCTGGGTGCTCATATATATTTCCCACTCAAGTGTCTCTTCTTAGGTGCTGAGGGCTTGTTTGTTTTCTAACCCATGCAGTCTCTTCTTTCGAAGGGAACACCAGTTGAGTGTCTGATCTCCTGTGTTCACCGTGTAGGTTTTTCTTCTTTTTCCTCCCCCGGTTTTCATTTCTTTGCCTTTCTGCTTTTCAATCTGGGACATTTGTTCAGATCCATTGTCTGGACCATCTATTGCAATCTTCAATGATAACTGCACCCGAGACAGTGGGATAAATGACGGAAGGGGCTCTGGAGTGTTTGGCCGCCGTCCATTCCTCCCAATTGGAGCACCTCCTCCTGCAGGGTGGAGAGGTGCTCGCTGGCCCGAGGAAGCTGATGCAGCTCAGTGTGCAGAAAGCCCACGGGACATTCTCGGCTCCGCCGTGAGGGTCCATAAGCAGGGAACAGTTGCTGGAGAAGGGTTGACTTGTGTGGGTGTGCCTGCCAGTTGTGTAGGGACGGCCAGTGATGTTGCTTTCTGTCATCCACATTGGAGCGTGCTTTTGGGTGGGGCAGCTGCCTTTGAGTCACCAGTCTTCTGTGAGCAATCTTCCACCCGCACTCCTGCATCTGATTCCAGGGAGCTCCCAGGATCCCTGGGATGGATTCGGGTGGGATTGTTTCTTTGGTACTTCATGTCTCCTCCAGGAAAGTCACAAGACACAGACTGGACAGTGTGTGGTTGTGCAAAACTTTATTAAAGGGATGTGGGGCAGTGAGGGAGAAGAACAGGAAGTCTTGGGGCCCGGGCCACCCATGCGAGGCTCTCAGGGCCCTTTCTAGGAGCAACAGGCTCATCAGAGATGGAGATGTTTTTGCCTTTCTGGATATGTAGTGAAACTCTGGCTTCTTGACCAATCCAGGCAAATAGGAAACAGGTGTAAACTACTATGCCAAACATTTCTGCAAACATCTGACGGTCACTGTGGGCTCTCTCAGATCTTCCATAGCAGAGGCTGACAATGATTGCTGATTGGTATATCCTTCTGGCTTAGCCGAAGATGATAACTGTGCTATCCAATATTTTCCATGTCCAGTCATATTAGGGCAGTGGAAGGCCTGTGATTAGACAGGAAAAGGGAGGCGGAGCTAGGTGTTGGGGGGTGAAACAAGAGGTCTCAGGAGCAGAAGAGAACTGAGATGGCTTTAGATGTGGACCTGCGTGGCATTTACTAGCCACAAATAGCTAGGTTTTTATAAGGTTAGATATATTGGGATAAAGCTTTTATCAGTATCAATTGGCTCTTAAATTACTGTATTGGCATCTTGTAAATTGTGAAATTATTTGTACATGAATCTGATGAATTAAGCCTTAAGATTTTGATTTACTTGGTTACTGGAATGCGGGTCCGCCGATGGCGGAGAGGGAGCACAGCCGGGATGCTGTGGGAGCCAGCTGGGAGAGAAGAGCTCGGTGGCGATGAAGACACACGGAGCAGGACCCCGCCGAGATGTGGTGTTGCGGCCTGGCAGGGCGGGAGAGATGGCGGGATCTTTTTAAATATTTCCCGCAGCAATCTGAGACTCATGCAAGGTGGTGGTTAGGGGCAGCAGACCAGGTGAGTCGTCCGCTCTTTCAGAGAGTCATTGTTCTGTATAATGCTTGTCACTTGCACAAACTAGAGTCACCTGGGAAGCCACAACCTCAGTTGAGGGACTGATTCCATCAGATTGGCTTGCGGGCTTGTCTGTGTGATAGTTTCCTGATTAATGATTGATGTGGGAGGGCCCAGACCATTGTGGGTGGTGGTTCTGGGTTGTATAAGGTCAGCTGAGCCAGCCAGGAGGAGTCAGCCAGGGAGCAGTGCTTGGGCATGGACTTCCTGCCTCAGACCCCCTGGATGATGGGCTGGACCCTTTTCCTTTCCCGAGTTGGTTTTGGTCTATGTTCCATGGCAACAGAAGGCACACTAGCACGATAGTCATAGTTCCTTGTCCTCTTTCATATTTTACGTTCATTTTCCTAGTGTTTGTGTAACTTTCTGGTTGTATTGTTTGTTCATTTCTTCTTGATAGTCTTCATTGGAATTGAATGTAATACATGTCTTATTCATACCAGGGATAATTTTTGTTTGCTTATTTTTCTGGGGGCTCTCTGACTTCATTTTTCTTGAATGGCCTCATGGTTCTCGGCTCTCCTTTGATGTCTACAGGGTTGCTGTGAAGAGATGCAGGCACGTTTTCTTTTCTTTTCTTTTTTTTTTGGGGGGGGTGCAGCGAACTTTATTGATGGTATTCAAGAGAGTGGGGAGGTCCTTAGGCCCTCCAGTTATTACGGGGTCTGGGATGGAAACGAAGGGAGCTGCTCAGTATTGGGGGACAGGGCCTCCTCAGCATTGAGGGCCTCTCTTGCTCGCTTGCTGGGGTGGGTGGTCCGGGGCTTCTTACTCCTTGGAGGCCATGTAGGCCATGAGGTCCACCACCCTGTTGCTGTAGCCGTATTCATTGTCATACCAGGAAATGAGCTTTACAAAGTTGTCATTGAGAGCAATGCCAGCCCCAGCGTCAAAGGTGGAGGAGTGGGAGTTGCTGTTGAAGTCGCAGGAGACAACCTGGTCCTCAGTGTAGCCCAGGATACCCTTCAGTGGGCCCTCGGAGGCCTGCTTCACCACCTTCTTGATGTCATCATACTTGGTGGGTTTCTCCAGGCGGCACGTCAGATCCACAACGGATACATTGGGGGTGGGAACACGGAAGGCCATGCCAGTGAGCTTCCCGTTCAGCTCTGGGATGACCTTGCCCACAGCCTTGGCAGCACCAGTGGATGCAGGGATGATGTTCTGGGCAGCCCCACGGCCATCACGCCACAGCTTCCCAGAGGGGCCATCCACAGTCTTCTGAGTGGCAGTGATGGCATGGACGGAGGTCATGAGCCCTTCCACGATGCCGAAGTTGTCATGGATGACCCTGGCCAGGGGCGCCAAGCAGTTGGTGGTGCAGGACGCATTGCTGACAATCTTGAGAGAGTTGTCATATTTCTCATGGTTCACACCCATCACAAACATGGGGGCATTGGCAGAAGGGGCGGAGATGATGACCCTTTTGGCCCCACCCTTCAAGTGGGCCCCGGCCTTCTCCATGGTGGTAAAGAAGCAGTAGACTCCACGACATAATCGGCCCTGGCGTCGCCCCATTTGATGTTAGCGGGATCTCGCTCCTGGAAGGTGGCGATGGGCTTCCCATTGATGACAAGCTTCCCATTCTCAGCCTTGACTATGCTGTTGAACTTGCCGTGGGTGGAGTCATACTGGAACATGTAGTTGAGGTCAATGAAGGGGTCGTTGATGGCAACAATCTCCACTTTGCTAGACGGATTGCAGAAGGCAGCCCTGGTAACCAGGCGCCCAATACGGCCAAATCCGTTCACACCGACCTTCACCATTTTGTCTACAGGAAGAGGCTGGCAATGCACAAGAAGATGCGGCTGTCTCTGGAGCAGGGAGGAGCAAAGAGCCGCAGGCACGTTTTCTTTACACACTCCCTCTCTCCATTGAACGAGGGCCTGGCTTGGCTCTGTCTGGCTGTGCCTCGGGCTCACGAGCTGGCATGAGGCTGCTTGGGCTGGGGCAGAGGGAGCTGCTCTTTTGAGACAGTGGGTCATAAGCTGAGAAACCTGCTCTGCGCTGTGCCCTCTGGATTTGGAGACAGAAGGTTCATTTTCTTGTTGAAGGACTGTTCCTTTGGCTTCTGGAACACCTGTGAGTGAAGTTAGTGCCAGGGGGGTGTGAGGGGCTGAGGTACATAACTACTGTAATACCTGCGGACCGTACAGACTTATGGATACAGACACTGCACTCCTCTAAAGTCTCTCTCCATGTGAGCTGAGGCTCTCCCCTCTGCCACCTCTCTCCATAACAGATGCTAACTCATTCACATAGTCACTTGTCCTCCTTGTCTTCTGTTCTGTGGAATGAAGCAGGACTCCTGGGGAGTGGCTACAGTCCAGGGCTGGCTGACAGAGCCTGAGTCCAGCGGCCGGCCCTCAGGCAGGGCCCCAGTGTCCCTATGCATTCTGCGTCTCAGTTCCCGCTGTTCGATGGAAACTTTTTAGCCCTTAATATAGTTATTGGGAGGGTGACATTTCTGAAAACTTGAATTGACCCATTTTTTTTATCCTTCCCGGGAAGCGTGTTGCTGTGTGTTGTGGCAGCTAAATCAAGGGCAGTTGTTGCTTTGGGAGAGGAGCAGAGACTATCTAGAACAAAGAACTCATTACTCTGCCTGGAGTCCCAAAGCTAACTTTCTTGGGTCTCTAGAGAGACTATAGCCATGAAAAAAGAGGATTTATTACAAGGAAAAAAAACCACGAATATTGTTACAGAAACTTTCCTTTGTCTACTGAGAGCAAAGCTAGAGAAGGCGTGAAGGTGGTTTTATTCGTTAGTCCTGTGTTAACAGGATGGAAGACGTGATGGAAGGAAAAGGAGCAGGAAGAAAGGGAAGGAGCCGTCCACTGGATCCCCACAGTGGACAGCAGATAGGCGAGCAGCTATCAGTGGCTACGGTCTATGCGCTTCAGCCTCCTGCGGGAGCCGTAAGGTATCTCATGGGTGGGAGAGGCTAAGCCTTCTTCTGCACAGGATAGCAAATATTTTAGGCTTTGGGGGCTGTGGGGGATTCTGTGGTAACTGTTAACTCTGCCGTTGCAATGAAAAAGCAGCCACGGGCCGTGCATAAGCCAATGCATCTCCAATGCTCAGTAACACTGTGTCAAGGCAGCAGGTCAAGGCAGGCAAGTGTCAGAATTCGTGGGTCCACCTCTCTGTCTCTGTCGTCTCTCTTTTCTTATAAGGACAAAGTTTAATTGGGGTTGGCTTACAGGCTCAGAGGTTCGGTCTATTATCAAGGTAGGAGCATGGCAGCATCCAGGCAGGCATGGTGCAGGAGGAGGAGGGAATTCTACATTTTCTTTTCTTTTTTCTTTTTATTGGATATTTTCTTTATTGACATTTCAAATGTTTTCCCCTTTCCAGGTCTCCCCTTCAGAAACCCCCTATCCCACCCCTCCTCCTAAAATCCTTGTGGAGAGCGAACGCCTGAGTGGTGGCCGAGCATAAGGCTGACAGACAGGCAGACAGTCTGGGAGTTGGAAATGGAATTCAGTAGGGATAGAAACAGTGAAGAAGACTCAAGCTGAAACCAAGGCGGAATTGAAAAACACTAAACATTGAACTAGGAAGTTTAAAAGGAAGTATTACAAGCAGACTGAATTAAGCAGAAGAGAGGATATCAGGATGCAAAGATAAAATAGAGAATCTATAACAAATAAAAAAGGAATATAAAAAAATTAAACTGCAGGAAAGGAACACACAGGAAATGCGGGACACCATGAAAAGACTAAGACTTCAAAATATAGGCAGGGATGAGGAAGACGATTCCAAGTCAATGGCAAAGATCATTTAACAAGATCATAGACGAAAACTTCCCCCGGCTAAGCAAAAACACATCATACAGGTACAAAACCTACACAACACACCAAACAGACAACACGGAGAAAGAAAAATTCCCAGTGTAGCATAGTTAAAACATTAAGTATACAGAGCAAAGAAAATATATAGAAAGCTACAAGAGAAAAAAAGCACAAGTTGCATATAAAGGCAAACCCATCAGACTAATAACAGCTAATTTCTCCATCGAAACTTTGAAAGACATAAGAGCAATGCATTCCACATCTTAAACAGCCATGAAGGCCGATCTAGACTAATATGTCCATCAACACTATCTGTTGAAGGAGAAAGAAAAACTCTCACAAAACAAACAGCCATATATATATATATATATATATATATATATATATATATGTATGTATATATATATATATGTATATATATATGTGTGTGTGTGTGTGTGTGTGTTTGTGTGTGTGTATGTGTATATATGTATATATGTGTATTTATATATATATGTATATATGTGTATATATATTCAACAAACCAAACATGGAGAAAACATATAAGGCTGAAGAAAGAAATAAGTGCAACAGAGACTGGAAAGAAATATGAAGCCATAATTATTATTATTTTTTTAATTTTTATTTTCTATATTCTATGTTTACATTCCAAAGGCTTTCCCCTTTCCCAGTTCCCACCCACCATACTTCCCATAGTTCCTCTCCCCCCCAACTATTCCTCAATCATTCCCCCTCCCCCCTCGGTTTCTTTACTAAACTGGATGCAATCTTTACAGGCCCAGGGTCCTCTCCTTTCTTCTTCTTGGGAATCATTTGACTTGCTATTTGTGTCTTGAGTATTTAGGGCTTCTGGGCTCATTAATATCCACTTATCAGTGATTGCATTTCATGTGTATTCTTTTGTGATTGGGTTAACTCACTCAGGATGAAATTTTCCAGGTCTAACCATTTACCTACAAATTGCATGAATTCATTATTTTTAATTGCTGAGTAGTATTCCATTGTATAAATATACCACATTTTCTGTATCCATTCCTCCTTTGAGGGATATTTGGGAAGCCATAATTATTAAAACAAAAAGTACCACTGAGCCCACCACCACCACCAAAACAAAACAAAAATCAAAAAAATAAAACAACAAGAACCCCCCCCACACACACACACAATGACCACCATTAACAGAAGCATTTCAGTAGTAACTTTAACGGCCTCAGTTCTACAATCAAAAGACACAACTGACAGAATGGATTAAGAATCAAAAAAATCACACCCATTTTCTACAAGAAACATGTCCTACTGTGTTCTGCCTCTCTGCCAGGGGTGTCCAGACACCACCAGCACACTGGCCTAGAGAAGGTGGTGCAAAGTCCGGAAAGGGAGTCTACAGCTTGTGTTCCCTTAGGGGCATCAAATGAATCCTCTGGTTCCAGGTCTCTTCTCTGGGTACCCAGGCACTTGCAGGTGCACTGCCTGGAAGTCCAGGGTTCACGCTTCCCCTCCGGGGCATCTGTCCATCAGGCAGGACAGGAAAAGCTGAGCCAGTGACTAGCAGGGTCCAGTCCGATTGGGTGTGAGTGCTGAGTACTAGGGAAGCCCTCCTCTGGAGGTTTTAGGTGAAGGCCTTCCCTGTGGCAGTCTTAATGAAGCACCTCTCTGAGATAATCCCCGCTTGTTCATATTGCTTTATTGGGGGTGGATGTGAATGCATACATTTTATTTGGGGGTGACCCAGGGATTATATACCTCTTGGGAAGGGTGTGAGGATACCCAGGAAGGGAAGATCACAGGTGGAAGGCTCCAGGCTATCTAGATGCCTAATTAGCATGGAGAAGAACTCCAGGTACAATGTCACCTGACTGTGTACATGTGTTCCTTTAGGTTGGTGGCCTCAGAGTAGGCATTGGGGGCTTCAAGGGGACAGCTCCTACCATCTCAGATCTAGATCCCACCAGTTCTTATGTCTGTGTGGTAGCAAGGTTCCACATACCCAACAGAAATATATCTTAGCTTTAAAGCTAGGCCACCTTGAATAAAAAGATGGATACAAACACTCTAATAAAATGGGATCCAGAAGGAAGCAGTTGACAAAATAGACTTCAAACTAAAACTAGTCAGTAGAGGTAAAAATGACACTTCATTCTGATCAAGGGAGCAGTGAACTAAGAGGGCATCACTATCCTTAACACACACATAAATTATATGTGCAGTCTGATGCACCCAATTTCATAAAAAATACCACCAGATACAAAGATGCAGTCTAACATCAACCCATCAATGGTGGCAGTTTCAATGCTCTACTCTCTCCAATAGATAAGTCATCCATCCAGAAGCAGAGAAACATCAGAATCCATTGAAGTCAGTTTTACCCAGCAGCATGTGGAAGCTTCCCTAAAATAGATCACATCCTGGTATACAAAACAAGTCTCCAAAAATTAAAAAGGATTGAAATAACTTAGTATTGACAATGCAATGCAATACAACTTAAAATTGACTGGAAAAAAGTCCTCTAGTAAATACACAGACTTATGAAGATTAAATGACCCAGTATCACGATGACTAAATCAAAGAAGAAATCAGGAAAGGAAAAAAAATTTCCTGAACTAAATGGAAACAAGAACACAACACAGCAGAATCTCTAGGACCATGAAAGCTGTCCTGGGAAGAAAATTTATAACTCTAAGTGCTTACATTAAAGAGTCAGAGAGAACACAAATAAATGACTTAATGATGAAACCCAAAACTTGCGAAAAACAAGAACAAACTGAACCCAAACCCACTTGAGATCGAGAAATAACAAAAGTCAGAGCAGAAGTTAATGGTACAGAAACTGAGAAAAGAAAAAGAAATACAAAGGATCAATGAATCTCTGAGTGGGGGTTCTTGGAAAAGATAAAAGAAAAGATGACAGACCCCTGGTCCAACTCCGAAAGAAAAAAGGATACAAATGAACAGATCAGAAGTGAACAGGAAACCATTACAACAGATGCCAAACTCAGACTGTTATAAGGGAACACCCTTAGAACTTGCATCCCATTAAATTTGAAAACCTAAGAGAAGTAAATGAATGTCTAGATTCAGACAAACCACCACATTTAAACAAGAAGAATTCAACAACCTTAAATAGACCCATAACAAATGAGACTGAAATGATTATGGAAAACCTTCCAGCTCAAAGTCTCCAGGGCCAGATTCAACCACAATCCTTGTTATATTACCTCTTCTTTCTCCTGAATCTGTCTCACTCCCATATTGGAGCATCCACCCATTTCCCATTTCACCCACCAGACCACAAGTACCCTGTTGCCCCCTTCCACCAGCAATGGTCCATTCTTAACTTTTCTGGCTTCTTCGGTTACTCCAGGCTATGAAGATTTGGAGGTAGGAGCCTCAGATGAGTAAGAACACGCTACATTTGTTTTTCTGGCTTAGGGTTACCTCACCCCATCCATCTACCTGCAAGTTCTGTGATTTCATTTTTCTTCACAGGGCCATGGCGTTTCATGGTGTGTATGGATCACATTTTCATTCTCCGGTCTTCAGGTGAAGGAGAGTTTATTTCTGATTCCCAGTTATTGTGATTGTAGCAACGATGATCATGGCTGAGCAAGCATGTTGGGGAGGATGTTGAGTCCTTCGGCCATGTGTCCAGGAGTGATACACTGGGTCATATGGTTGGTTTACTCTGACTTTGGGGAAATTCTCCACACTGATTTCCACAGTGTTGGCACAAGTGCAATCCTATGGACGGTAAATAAGGGTTCCCTTCTCCCCATACCCCTCTACCAAGTGTCTTCATTGTTTGGTTGATCTTTGCAATTCTGATCGGAGTAAAATGGTTGTTTTGTTTAGCATCTCCCTAATTTCTGGGGAGGATGAACACTTTTTGAGATAATTCTAAGCCATTTGTTTTCTTGTTTCGAGAACTGCCTGTTCATGTCCCAAACCAATTTTTTTTTCCAAATGAGTTATTTGTTTCTTTGATGGTTTTCCTGTGTGCTGCTGCTTTACCCAGTTGACTGTTCCTTTAGCTGCACACAAGCTTCCTAGTTTTGTGAAGTCCCCTTGCTTGTCAGTTTTTGGCCTTAATTCTTGAGCAAATGTAGTTCTGTTCAGGGCTACACCTGTATCACGCAGGGCACTGCCTAGCTTGTCTTCTGTCACTTTCAGTGTTTCAAGTTTCACATTTAGGTCTTCGATCCATTTCAAGTCAGTCTTCGTGAAGGGCAGCAGGTGTGGGCCTCATGTCCCTTTTAGCATGTGGATATCCAGTTGAAGATGCTTTCTTTTCCCCAGTGCACACTTTCAGCATCTTCGTTAGATATTAAGTGGCTAACATTGCATGGACTCATGTTTGGGTCTTTTATTCGGATGGCTCTGGAGTGTATCTTAAGATCTGGAATGGTACCCCGACCCCCATCTTTGTCTTGTTGTTCAGAACTATTTTAGCTATTGTTTTTTTTTTTTTTTTTGCTTTCATGTGAATTTTAGGATAGTTGCAATGGATGACAGTGAGAGCGGCCTGGGTTCTATACATTGGACAACGAGATCAGGGTGACAGGGATTAAATGATGAACTGTGGATGTGTGTCCTCTCTGAGAGAGGTATTTTGCATAGTGCTTAAGTTATGGGGTGTTGAAATGGCCCGTTCATGCTGGGTTTTCCAGCGGGCCCGGTGCCAGCACAAGGGAGGGAGACAGAGCAGGTCTGTGTCAGAAGAAGTGATGACAACCTAGAGGGTGGGATGCCATGAAGGAAAGTCACAGCCAGAGTCTGCAGGCGGCCGTGGACGCTGGGAAAGACAGGAAACGAGGACAGGGGAATGTTTCTCTTTTCAAGACAGGAAATGGTTCTCTGTTCAAGACTGGGAGAAAGGTTCTCTGTTCATGCCTCAACAAGGAGTGGCAGAGACATCTTGTCACCTTGAACATAGCTGAGTAAGACCTATTTTTAGACTCCTGACTCCCAGGACTGTGGTCTAAAACAGTTGTATGGTTTTGAAGCAAGAAGGATGGTAATTTGAAGATCGGCGGTCAGGAGATATGAATGAGAAGTTCAGGGGGCTATGGGGACAATCGGAGGACAGTAGTTTTTGTCCTAGTTGCCCAAGCATGAAATCTGAACAATCTAGCTATGCTTCAGCCTGGTGGAGCCCAGGTCTGCTGGAATCGGAATAGATCAGGAGCTGTGACCACAGTCTCACTTCTAGGGACTGGCTCAGGTGACGGCTAACGCAGGGATGTGTCCGGGTGGTCACGATGTAAGCGGATCAGGACAGACATAAGGCCCGATACTGTGGTGTCCTTTGGGACGTTGCTCATAGGGACTCATATACTACCCCATTCAAACCTTTCAGTAATCTGCGGAGAACTGAGTTGGTGCCTCCTGCCTGTTGTGAAGCTTAGATGTTGTCAGGTGTCTTCCCTTTGGGGAGATCTGTTCGAGGAGAGGGTTGGGGGAGGGGAGTTGTGCAGAAAATGAAAATAGGAGATTTGCCGGGTTGCCTTGGATGGTGATGAAGAGAGCATGGGTCTGGAGCCTGGGTGCTGGGCACCTAGCTGGGGCCAGGGACATGGACACAATCAGCAGAGCCCACAGGTGTGTTTGGAAATCCATGAGGCTTTTCATGTTCCTACCTGGTGGTCCTGAATGCTCCAGTGTTGGGGGGGGGGCGGTGCCAGCAGCAAAATGAATCTCCCTCTGCTGAGCTATGAGAGCAGAGAGAGAAGGATCAGAGGGCTGGCAGCCTGCTGCTTCCCAGGGTTCCCGTCCATTGCCCCTCTTGCTTCCAAGTTACAGGTGGGTGAATTTACAAGGGATCAAGGCTCACGTGGATGGTGAAGAGTTCTGGGGATGACTGAGAAGGGCTTCTTTGACTTTTCTGAGTCTCATTTTGGTCATTTGCGGAAAGTTGTGGGGGTTGAATCTATGCTTCCTCCCAAGCAGACCACACTGAGCTTGGTAGAAACCTCCAAACCCATGACGCCCCTCATCGGGTAGATCCAAGTGGATAACGCAGTTCTGTTGTTAGGAGATAAACAGGAGCAGGTGGCACAGGTTTCTCAGAGCACTGTTTGCTGATTCCAGGAGTTCTCACCTGAGGCAACAGCAGGAACTCAGGACCATGCAGGGGCCAGAGCAAGCTCATGCCAGGTCTCCACACCACGCAGACCCTGAAGGCATGCTAGCCACTCCTTCCTGGCCCCCAGCGGGTGACAAATGTACAGAGTCTCCCAGCCTAGAATCTGAAGGTCAGGCACAGGGTGAGGCAGCTGCCACCTGAAGTTGGAGCCAGAGCTAGAGGAAGAGCCTTGGGTGGAGGAGAACCTGTGGCAGAGATGATTCTACAGATGTGAAAGACAAAACCTGTGGGATACCAAGGTGGCCCTCCTGGAAGACTCTGCCAAAAAGTTCCAGAGAAAACATCTTTCTACAACTCTGGGCAAGAATGTTTACTGACATTTTTCAGGGGACATTGGATGAAACCATGAGATAGGATCGCCATATCTAGGGAGATACTATCTAATGTCCTCAAAGGATTCAGACCTTAATATATACCATGATTGTACACACACACACACACACACACACACACACACAATAAGGCTTAACCCAGAAAATTAGCCATAGTTAGAGATTAACAACCTCGTAGGTAGCTAAGAATACCCTTCAATTTGTGATGCTCCTGCCTCATCATGGAATATCTGTAATTACAGACCTGTGCCACCAGTCCTGACTAAATAGTCATAAGTGATATTAATAAAACTAGGACAACTCTAACACTAAAATGAATGAATGTTCCATGAATGTGCTCTCTTTTACACCTTGGCAAGATATTGTCTTGGAGGGTGTGCCCTTCTGTTTACTGAAGGTCAGGAAACTGTGGAACACCAAGATAATGGTAAGGGGAATGTGTGGGTGGCAAGGCATGGATGTAAACTTGTGGCCCAGGTAATATGCCTCTGTGTGGCATATATGTACTAAACTATATGTGTATGTATGTGTGTATATATATATGTGTGTATATATATATGTGTGTGTGTGTGTGTGTGTGTGTGTGTGTGTGTACACTCATTGTGGTTGCCACAGAAGAATTCTGGAGTCTTTCTTATAATAAATAGAATGAAAATATTATTAGCACAATTTAATATTTTGTTGTGTGAGGGATTCTTTTCTTAATTTTTTTTTTTATTGAAAACAAATCTGCCGTTCAGGTACAGTGAGTGCAAAGGGGAGCCCCCGCCCCTGGCAACCACTCTCTTCCCTTGCTGGAGACTGTCATACACTGGCTTCATCCAGCCCATGTGATCCCCAGAGGCACTGAGAAGACAAGAGGAAGACCTCTACAGCATCTCAGGAGAAGGATGAGTGATACTGAGCCACACAGTGAAGAGCCAAAGCTCTCCCCTCCGAGATGTGTTCCCGTAGGAAGATGACCTCAGGACCAATGTGAAGATGCTCCCAGACCCAGTCTCTTAGAATTGTGTTAGCTACTAGCCACCAACACTCTGGCATGGGTTGAGAGGGTTCTAGAGATCCCCAAGCCCTAGCTGAGGAGCCGTGGAAGGCTAACGGCTTCTGGGGACGGGAGAGTCCGTTTTCTTCAAGGTTGTGGCTCCTCATAGATTGATCAAGCGTCAGTGGGTGAATTCACACTGGGACTCAATGGGGTATTAAAAAATAGAAACGAACATGTATTTGGGGGTAGGTAGGTGGGGGTGGGTCTGGGAAGAGGTAGGGGAGGGGAGTTGTTGGCTGTGATCAGACTACATAGTCTGAAGTTCCCAAAGGCGGTTTTTAAAAAGCGAGTTAGAAGACTCTATGCCCATGCGTACCTTTTCACGGCCTCATGGCACTGCAGCTCCCAATGTACTCTTTCTTCTGTAGTGTATGCATCTCATATGGTTCTGAAAGTCTTCCCGGCTCTCTGTGGGACGTCTAGAGCGGCCAGTGTATTGTTCTTCTCCTTTGTACCATCCTGCCCTTGGAAATGTATCCTGAAATGTGGTTAGGTCATCCCAGCTCCTCTGAGGTTCCTAGGTCAAGGGTTGCTTATGACGTAGATTGAAGCATTGTGCAGACTGCAGCAGCATGTCTCTACAGTCTGCAGACCACCACCAGCAGCAGCAGCAGCAGCAGCAGCAGCAGCAGCAGCAGCAGCAGCAGCAGCAGCGGTGAACGAACAACCCCACCCTGGACTCTTCCTCACTCACCTCCTGGGATGTGACTTGCTTAGGTCTTAAGCAGGGTTTTCTGATCTCTAGGTTTTGTCTTCTTCCTGAGAAATTACACTAAACTAAATTACTGGTTAAATTTGTTTGTATTTCTTACTAATACAAACTCCATAAATACGTAGGTTTTGTATGCTATTGTACTAGAAAGTCTGTCACCTCCGTATTTGTCAGAGGAAGTGGCAGAGACTGACCGGCCGTGGGTGAGGTCCTTTCTCTCTTTCTCTATCCCTCGCCCTTTGTCCCCCTCCCTCCCCCTCCTTGACATCTCCCCCTCATTTCCTTTCTCTCTTTTCCTCCTTTTACCTCCCTTTCTTCCTTCCTTCTTCCTCCTTTCCCCTAGCCCCTTTTCTCCTCTCTCTCTCTCTCTTTCTCCCTCTGCCCTCTTCCCACCATTCAGTTTACTGGGCGGCTTCTTCATTCACGCCCAGTTTGGAACTGGCATTTTGTCCTGCTCGTGGTTTTGCTATGGAGGGCTTTGGAAAGGCTCTCTGGGTGTTCTGGCCTAATGTCTCTCGCGATCACGTCTCTGTCAACTGGGACTGTGATCATCTGAAGTCTCTGGGGTGAAATGCCCGATGCCCTCCTCACTCAAGTGACTGGCAGCCCCTATTGGCCAGCTGTGAGCTGGGCTGGCTCTCTCCAGGAGACCCAGGAGTACCAAGCAGAAGGGGAAAGCCTTGTCCAGCACAGTCTCAGAAGCCCCATGGTGTCATTTCCTCTGTTGGCGGAAGCTGCCTGCACCTGAGGGGGAAGGAACACGGGCCCTCCTCACTCCTGGCCTATGGAGGCAGGTCACAACTAGAGAAGCATCTGGTGGGCCACACCACCATGGCCATCAACAGAGAGCACAGTTGGCCACACATGGTGATTATTACATTCTTTTTACATTACTAACTTAAAAATACTATTTTACGTTGTGTATATGAGTGGTATTTTTTTTTTTTGTATGCATGCCCTCGAACCACTTATGTGCTTGGTACACACAGAGGCCAGAAAGAGGTGGTAGATCTTGAACTGGAGTTACAGATGGTTGTGAGTTGTAGTGTGGATCCTGGGAATTGAACCTGGGGCATCTGGAAGAACAGCCAATGCTTTTAGATACCAAGCCATCTATCCAATCCCTAGACTGCTAATTTATTTGCCACGAAACAATTTCCTAGATCCTCTTGATATTCTAATTTATTTGCAGTAAATTTATGAGTTAATCTAGGGAGAATTAATAGCTTCGCAGTTCTGAGCTTTTCTCTAGGAGAATATTATTATTTTTCATTTAATTTCACATTTGGTTCCTTTCCATTTCTGTAATGAAATACATAATGATGCTAATCCATAAGAGAAAGGTTTATTTAGGGCTCACAGTTTCAAAGGTGGAAGGTCCAGATAGCGTGGTGCGCTTCCCCTGGCTGCCTCACACCATGGTAGATGGCGCTGTGGTGCTGAGATCATGTGATTAGGACAGGAAGTCCGGGGGCAGGGGCGGGGCGGGGGGCGGGGGGCGGGGCAGGGAGTAAGAAGATGGGGAGTGTGGTTGGCCAGTCTTGGTCTTTTGTAATAGCTCTAATAACAACTAACCCGACTCCATCCATTTCTCTAAGAATTTCATGAATTCATTGTTTCTAATGGCTGAATAGTACTCCATTGTGTATATATACCACATTTTTTGTATCCATTCCTCTGTTGAGGGACATCTGGGTTCTTTCCAGCTTCTGGCTATTATATATAAGGCTGCTATGAACATAGTGGAGCATGTATCCTTATTGCATGCTGGAGCTGGAGAATGTCATACTAAGTGAGGTGACCCAGTCTCAAAAGAATACCCATGGTATACAGTCACTGATAAGTGGATATTAGCCTAGAAGCTTGGAACACCAAAGACACAAATCACATATCAAGTGATGTCTCACAAGAAGAAAGGAGTGGACACTGGTGCTAGAATGGACCAAAACATCATTGTGGGAGAGTACAAGAACAATAAAGTGGGAGAGGGTGGATGCGGGAACAGGGGGAGGGAAAAGGACATGTGGGACCTTTGGGGGTGGGGAACCAGAAAAAGGGAAATGAATTGTAAATATAGAATATATACAATAAAAAACAACAACAACAACAACAAAAAACAACTAACCCGAGATCCCTGCGATTGTCTAATGACAGTCTGAGGCTCTACCAGCTGACTGTCCCTTGGCCTCCTACCATGGCCACCCTGGGACCCAACTTTATTAGTTACTTTTCTCTGTGCTGCGACTAAACAAAGGACAAAAGCACCAGAAGGAAGGAGGGAAGGAAGGAAGGAAGGAAGGAGGGAAGGAGGGAGGGAGGGAGGGAGGGAGGGAAGGAAGGAAGGAAGGAAGGAAGGAAGGAAGGAAGGAAGGAAGGAAGGAAGGAAGGTTGGTTTATTCCAACTCACAGCTTAAGAAGGGGCACAGCTCATCAAGGTAGGGAAGGCATAGCAGATGTGCGAGGCATGCTGGTCACGTGGGCATGGAGCCAGGAAGTAGGCTGCAGACAGGAAGTGGAGCAGGGCCAGTCTCCAGGAACTCACGTCCTCCAGCCCTGTTCTACCTTCTGAAGGTTAATAGCTTTCCGAACAGCATCACCGACTGGGGACCATTTTTAAATTTCACCTTTGAAACACGTTTTAAACACGTTTGAATTTTACCTTCAAACCACAGCACCCAGCTTCTGAAACATGAACCTTGGAGGACATAACATCCTATCTATATTAGAATATTATTATAATTATTATATTGTCCAGTTCTTATAGTCTTGTCTACATATGACAAGTACTTTTCAGGTGTTACTGGAAGTGGGATTTTTTTTTTAATTTTAATTCTCTCCCAGTGGGGTTTCTAACTAGTTTTGCTTGCTTGTAGGAGAAAGATAACTTTCACATTTTATAGTTAATTTGATGAGTTATTCTAGTAGCTAATTATTTTATTATTTTGTGGTTTTTAGGAATGTAATTTGTCATTTACCAGGGATAATACTAATGACCTTTTATCTCCATTTATTGTTATCACAGATATTTTGGGTTGTTCTGTTGTCCCATAAACCACCTACTTTGTCTTTTTTTATTACCTGTATCTCCATTGTGAGTATATGCAGTATATGTCCTCTGGTATTTTTTTTGGATTAAACTTTGCCTTTAGTTGTGTGTCTGGTATGTATGTGTGTGTATATTGTGCATGCACACACACGTGAGCTCACATGGGATATGAGTATCTGGGTTCAGATATGAAGATCATAGAAAGACTCATAGGAGTTGGTTATTTTTTCCCCAGAACTCTTTCCGGGAATTGAACCCAGGTTGTCAGGCTTTTGTGGTAAGCTCTGTTAACCTGCTAAGCTATCACACTGGCCCTATAATTATTTTTCAATTAAAATGTGTTTGTATTCTGGTGGTCTTAAAAGTCTTCAATATTTTTACAGTTTTGCTTTAAAAATTAGCTTATGACAAGACCAAGGAAGTAACAGTTATCAAGGAGTTTCGTCTCGATAAACATAGTTGTAGCATTTACATCAGAATATTATTTGCTTTGGTAGCTGTCCGACTTCAGCACTGCATGCCCAGATAACAAACCTTCCACTCAGCTCCTGGGAGAGCTTCCCTAGTGACTTAAATTATTTATAGTGCCGCTTAGCTGTGGGTGGAGGAAAGGAACGCTCGCTGAGTGGGTTCTCATACCTGACTCCTTGGCCTCGGCTGTCTCTGTGAGGGCTTGTTCATTAGCTGTTAAGATGTCTGTCCATTTGCCTTCCTTTAATTTGTTTTTTCAAGTGTTCGGGAGAGTGAGGAACAATGATTTTTAATTTGTTCTGATCCACTCAGCGCTGTGATGCTTTCTCTACTCTGAAGGAGCTTGTGCGTAGGAAGTAACGGCATATATCCTTCCTGCGCCCACTTCGATTTCCCCCTCTTCATTCTTAGAGTTGATTCTGCCCCAGCTCCACATGGGGATCCTGGTGAACGTAAGCCAGTTACCATACCCCACTCAAAGAATCCACCCAGCTCCCTTGGATTTCAAGACCCAGAGGAAGTTTCTAGAACAGATGCCACTGTCTTCCAAAGTATGAGGGTTTAGGCTGTGACCATCACAGGCACTTGGTCACAATTAGGAGATAGCCTGAGGGGGGTTGTGTAGACCACTAGACTAGAGACAGAACAGGTGTAGAAAAATCACAACCCTAGTGACTCTGAGCTCCTGGTCCAGCATTGTCCTCACAAGAGTTTGTATCCAAGCTTGCCAACCTGAGAGCCAATGGGTTCCCTTTATTGCATCCGTCAAGCAGGGGCCACTGTTATATGCATGCAAGTGAGTTCAGAGATAAACACAGAGGTGCCTGATTATGGACGTCCTGTAATGAAAACGACAACTCATTTTTATCTGCTTCAGAACATAATTGTTTTTCTCCCAAACAAACAGAAGCACAACGGATAGAGTTGGGAGTTCCTTCTTCTTCCACGGAGCTTCGGTAGCCTCTCCTCTTTAATAACTTCATTCAGTTAGGAGAGCTGGCCTGGATTTTATTGGTTTTGAATGTGTGGTGCATTCTTTCAATCCACGGTTTAATGTAAATTCACACAGTTCTTTTGAAACTGTGCTAGAACACACACAGCACCGAGGCTGTACAGCACAGGAAGAGTGGATGGAGCTCAGCACTGCGCAGGCTGGCCGTGTTGCCATTTCCTGGGGCCTTTCCTCTGGTGGAACTAAAACTCAGTTCCCATCAGTCTCCACTTCCCTCTCCTCTCAGCCCTCACAGCCGCTGGTGGAGTTCCTGTCTCTATGAGCTTGAACTTGTACGTAGTCAGTGTAAATGGGGCCCTCCTTCTGTGTGCTTTGAGGAATGACTTCCTCACTTCGCTCAATGTCCTGGGGGGCTCCTCCAGGTGGCTGCAGGGGTCAGAGTTCCCTTCCTTCCCGAGGCTCAGTGACATTGCAGTGCAGGTGGCCCCCAGGCCATGCCCACTCACGGGCTGTCATGAAGGCTGCGGCCGTGTGTACGGATCTGTAGATGTCTCTTTGAGATGCAGATTTCAGTTCTTTTGAGTATATAACCAGAAAGGACCGTTTGGATCTTCTGCTAATTGTATTTGTTTGTGAGTCTCTAGGCAGCTGTAGCTGGTCTGAAACTTGCTATGCAGACCAGGCTGGCCTCGAACTCCCAGAGCTCTACCTTGTCTATGCCTTCTGAGTGGTGGGATTGGATAAGTGCTCCTATACCAGGACTTGCTAACTTTATTCTACTATTTTGAGGAATATGTGTACTGTTTCCCACAGTGGCCACAGCATTTCACAGTCCCAGCTGGAGTGCTGCAAAGTGACGTGAGGTTTTCTCCGTCTTCTCACTTACACTTGCTTGTGTGCTCTACAGTCTCGTTCTCTGTGCATGTATGTCTACCTGTGTATGTATATATGTATCGTAGTGGCTATTCCTAGTTGTCAACTTGACTATATCTGGAATGGACTACAATCTAGAATTGGAAGGCTCACCTATGATCCTAATCTGGAGGCTGCTAGTGGAAGACTGACTTCCAGGCAGCCAGGGTGAGGGTCTTCAGCTCACACCCACAGTGACACACCTACTCCAACAAGGCCACACCTCCTAATAAGGTCACTTCCTGGGCCAATCATATACAAACCATCACATGTATGCATGTATATCAGTCTCTTTCATACCGTGGCTTCTGACTGCCACAGGCTGCATCCCCAGCCTGTAATTGGACTTGCTTTGCCTTTCCCTCAGGAGGGAGGCTGGATCCTGCTTCTTGTACCTGGTAGAGGTTAGTCCATCTCTTTCAAGAAGGTGTGCTCAGGTTGATTGCCCCCCTTTACCAAACGGATCGATATGTGATTGGAAAGTACCTCTGGAAGCAGCTTCACGTTGCCATTCTGAGGGCCTGGAGTCTCTGTTTCTTGTCAGGACTCCCATTGTGTCTGTGTTGGCCCTTCTTTACCTGCCTTTACCATTTTTTCACAAATGTTCTATCTTGCTCAGCATTGTATTGGCGTGTGTGTGTGTGTGTGTGTGTGTGTGTGTGTGCACGTGCCCGTGCACGCACTGGGAGTGGGCAGGCTCGCCTGTAGGTCGACTTCAGGTATCTTTCTCCATCACTCTGCTTTTTGTGGGACAGTGTCTCACTGAGTTTGGATCTTTGCATTTTAGTAAGGCTGACTGACCACTGTGTCTCCAAGAGCCCGTGTTTCTTCCCAGTCAGCCCTGTGGCTGTAGGCCTCCCAAGCACACCTGGCCCCCGGGTAGGTGTTCCAGATCTAAACACAGGTCTTTATTCTTATGTAACAAGTGCCTTCCCCACAGATCCATCTTCCCATCGCCCCTGCGCTGTTCGCACCACTAAAACCACCATCTGTTCTGTGTCCTAACTTTATCATCTCTTTGTAGATAGGATATATTTCCAGTTTCCTTCACTTCCAGCAATCAGAGAACTTCATGTGTGTGTATCTGTGCCTAACTTTTCTGTTCGTTTCATAAAGTGGTGATTACTTTGTACTTGGGGTTTTGAGATTCACTTTGTTAATTCATTATTTGTTTATTATTTTTTTATGTGCATTGGTGTTTTGCCTGCATGTCTCTGCGGTGAGAGGTTGTCAGATTCCCCTGGAACTGGAGTGACAGACAGCTGTGAGATCCACTGTGGGGGCTGGGAATTGAACCCGGGTCCTGTGGAAGAGGAGCCGGTGCGGTGCTCTTAACCGCCGAGCCACCTTTTCGACCCCAATCAGTCTCCTTCTCAGTCCTTATCATGCATTCCCATTATTTTCTTCTCTCACTCCTGCCCATCCCCGGTTGGCTTCCGCGTGTAGTCTCTGGTTTTCCAGGTTCCTGTTGATGACTCTCAGCATCTTCTGACCCTTTCTAGCATTCCCCTCTGCTGCCTCCCACCTTGAGTGGCTTTGACCTTAGGGAAGTCGCTTCCTTCCTTTACCTCTTAGATGCTGTGGGGTAGGGCTTTCCTTTGCGTATTAGAATAGTCAGTTTGGGTTCCATTTCAGACATTTTATTTAGAATTTCTAGTATCAAGTCATCTCACAGTGTGTCATATCTGATGTCTATGTTGAGACAGCATGGTTCTGTGGGAAAGGCGACAGCAGCTTCGTCGGGTTGTGATTCCTGTGAAATGTTAATGTCTGGTAGTGAAGCAGAAATATCACATGGATTTTCATTGAGCATACGGTTTCTCCTCAGGTAAGCCTGGTTGGCAATATCAGCCTTAAAAGCATCAACAGCACTCAGGGTCTATTTAGAATGGCGATCATATGTGCAGTGTCCACTTTTGGCTATTTGCAGAAAAAAAATACAGCTGTATCTGCATTTGTCGTTTCCTCTCTTTGTCTACAGTGACTCATGGTCAACCACAGCCTGAAAACCCAAAGTGGAGAACTACAGGAATAAACAGTTTGTGTGTTTTATGTCGTATACCATTCTGGCTGGTGTGATCTCATACTGAATTGCTCCTTTGTTCATGGTATCCACGTGGTATGTATCATCCACCCTTTAGTCACCTGGTAGCTGCCTTGCTCAGCACATCGACTCCGATGGTACTGTAGTGCCTTGTTCCAGCACCTTCCACAAAGCACTGAATCACAGCTGCCCACGTCATCCACGTCCTCTCATCACATATACATTATATCTTCTAACTGCAGCACAAGAAGGGCACCCTGCAAAGAACGAGGGAGAGCCCATGCGCACGCTGTTTTTATAATAGAGTATTGTAATGGTTCCATTTTATTATTAATTTTTGTTGTCGAGCTATTAATGTGTCTGGTTTATAAATCAGATTTTATTGCAGGCATATGTATTTATGAAAAGCAGTATGAATGGCTAGGTCAGTGGATAATGTGCTGTGAAAGGTACTTTGAAGGACCCACTCAGGATTGGGGAAGGTGCTCTCTGACGGTAAGGCTGGACTTCTGAACTATGACGTCATCAGAAGAGTTTGTGGTGTGTTAATAATCAGAAGTAGCAGACAAGGTGTCCACCAGCAACTGTTTTGTGACAAGTCTCTTGGCTCATGGCTGTAGCAGTGTACTGTCCTGTGATTCAGCCTTATGTGAAGGCCACTCTTCTAGGAAGTGTAGTAGAAAAGGAAATACCACGGTAAGTGTTGCTTCCATGAAAACTCCAGCCGATAGAAGTAACATTCGTTCCCATATTTGCCACTTTCTTCTCTAATGCCACACCTTTTTTTTTTTTTGAAAAAAAATGAAATAAAAAATTTAAAGACAGGGTCTCACTATGCTGTCTTACTAGCCTGGAACTCACTCTGGAGACCAGGCTGGCCTCCAACTCTCAGAGACCCACCTGCCTCTGCCTTTGCCTCTCAAGTGCTGGGAATAAAGGCATGACTACCCAGCTCAGCAAATGCCACGTTGCTGAATGTTAATCTTTCTTTCCATTCATAGAATTCCCTTGTGTTCCTGTGACTGCTTTAGATACTGCTGATAATCTGTGCACATGATCTTGACCTTGCCTGCCTTTTCAAAGCACAGTGAAAAATCACCAGATGCCCTGCCTTTCCTCTTTGGCTAATCTGAGAATTTCACCTTATCCTTAATTGCATTCTGTGTCTGTGGAAATTAAACAGCTGTTCAGGAAAGCCATCTGGAACGTAGCTTTGGAAAATGTTCTGTGATGGTCCTTACTGTCGATGAGTTGGTCTCATCAGCCTATCCTGACTTAAATGTGTAATGATCTTCCCCTAAGACCCGGCAGCTGATGCTCCTTTAACTTCAGAACTTAGCCCCGTGAAAGGCAGCCTTCTGCCCACCCGGTCATGCCTAACCTTAGAGCCTATTGCAGCGTAAGCCTGCTGAAGGCGTTTCCTGGAAGTTCAGATTCCACTCCATGCAGCGGTGGTGCAGACAGCTACCGCTCCCCAGAACCCTCTTGCCTGGCTAAGCGGGTGCACGCACAGCTCTTTCTCAGTTTGCTCCTCTGCTTGGCAGATAGCAGATTTCTTTTGACATTGCTTGCACGAGGCACCGCGACATCAGAGTGTTAGCATGTGAAGAGAGGCCGCGCCGGAGGGGAATGCAGCATGGATCCTGGGGTTGCCATCCTGCTTGAAAGGAGATTTCTGTCATCGGTCCGCTGAAGGCAAAGCCAAAGATTGACTGCCCCTTTATGTGGTACCTAGAGCAGTCCTCCCCCGACTGACCAGTGACTGTTTTAGCTTGTGTTAGTTGAATAACTATGAACTTCTTATTTGGAAGAATGTACCTGCGGTCCAGTGTGCACGGAAGTTTTCCCTCACTGTTTCTAAGCATCCTACAGTTCACATTGTTGCTGAGCCATCACAGTCAACCAACTACTCCTAGGAGATTTTTCACCTTACAAATTTGAAACTCTATCCTCCCATCCCCCCTTCCCCAGACAGTCCTAGTGACTACCATATGCCCTGCCTCTGCAGTGTGATTAATGAATTATTTTGTGTCAAGTGCTGATTAGCCCAGAACAAGGACATGTCCTGCATTAGTATCTAGCTATCCAGTTTAGCATTAAAACTTGTGATTTCTTCTCTTCTCAGTATTACACTGTTTTGTAAAATTATTACATTTTAGAGTCTTATTTGGCAATGTTCATATGTAAATGTAGGAATAAAATTATTCACAATGACTTTTTTCAGCCCTAGGGATTGAACTCAGGGCCTTGCATGTATAAACGGACTACCACTGTACCTAAATGAAATGTTACTTTATGGGGTCTGTCTGTGTTAAACTAGACCCCAAATGATTGGTCCTCTTTCCTCAGTTTTTCCAGAAGCTGCCATAAAGGTGTGAGTCACCATTTCTAGCTTTAAAAAACATTTTGAATAAAATATTTGGTCAATATAAATTTATAGAAAAAAATAAAAAACAAAACATAAATATTATATACACAGTCATATTTAATAGAATGTGCTTTGCAAATAGGTCTAATTAAGCTCAACCTCATTTGAAGAATCCTCGATTGAAGAAAAAAATCTGAATAGTAGCAAAAATGCAGAATGGACAAAGGAGATGTTTGGGCAAGTCAGAGGGCTTTTGTGTAAGGACTGAGTATGGATTCCCAGACCCCACATAAATGCCCGGCGGCTGTGAGGGCCCAGCTGTAATCCCTGCCTGCAAATAGTGGTGACAGGGAAGCCTGTCTATCCAGACTCCAGGAGCTATGGGTTTAGCAAGAGATCCTGCCCCAACATATACGGTGGAGAGCAAAGGAGAATGTACACCTATGTACCCATGTACTCACACATGTGTGAACACACCATGCATACGGTTATTCACCAGTGTATTCACATCAGATATGCATGCAGACAAGGAGCTAGTACATATGCTCTGAGAGTATTTTAGTGACATAGCCAAAGCCTGTTGTATCAGTCACCTTCCATGTGATTTAAAGACAGACACATCTGCAAGAGATAGGGAGACATTTTTCTGTTGTCTTTCTTTAGCCTGAGATGTGCATGCGGGTTTCTGAAGCCATAGTTTGAGTTTCCAAAAGACTTAAAGCATTCTTTCCCCGGTATGTAATTTTAGAGGAAAACTGGAAAGTCTGTCCTCATGGCTTGCGTGAGCATGGAGGTAATAATTTGTGTCTGTGTGTGGTATATCCCTGGGAGCAGGGCTCTGCGTCTCTGTCCACAGGCACAGTGGGAGGCCCGTGTCATCCGCACGTGTTAATGGACACAGTCGCAACTCACTAGCCTGCTCTGGACCGTCGTGAGTCACATATAGCTGGTGAACGGGGCCTATGACTACCAGCAAGAAACAAACTCACATGCTCATGTTCATAGTAGCATTGTTCATAATAGAATGGAAGCAAGCTATGCCCCGCTGAAAAAGCAATAAATAGAATGAGCAAATATGCATTGAATAGTCTGTCACCCAGCCTTGAAAAGGAAAGATACTCCAACATTCTTTGAAGTAGATGATCCTTGAGGACTTTATGTTAAATGAAACAAACGAAACCCCAAAGGACCAAGCTTGTCTTATTACACTTACTGGTGGTTCCTAGAAACAAGGTAGAGGCTGATTGCCAGGGACTGAGGTTGTGGGCGTGTTCATATTTCACAGGGACAGGCATTCAGGTTGGGAAGATAGAGAGTGCTGGAGTGGATGGTTGTGGCCACACAGTGTTTGCATTCAGTGACTCTGAACTCTTCACTCAAAGGCATGGCCACCTAACGAGAGGGAAATCACACCTGTGCTGAAAACCTAGCCAACTACCCATGGCTAGTGAAGTCATGGCTCTTGGAGCAGAACCCAACCACGGCTTTACTAAACCAGCATAAACCCTAAGCTACCTTCTAAGAGTTCTTCCTTATACCCACAGATAATGTAGTCTTCATCCTTCATCAAGGAAACTTCCCTTTGCAACAGATGGAGACCATTACAGAAAATCACAAGCGATCAAATGCCAGAGATGCGGAGCCCAATCCCAGGGGATACGGCTACTGTGCAACGCCTGCACTTCAGGCTCAGGGAGCATTCTAGAAGAAGGGTCCAGGAGATTGTAAGACACAGAGGAACAGGGGGTTTGCTGTGAGACTGTGTCTCCTAGAAATGTCCGAGAAACTATACCTCTGGATTCTCACCAACACAGCTGCGAAACAAAAATAATACCAACTAACATGTTAACTACACAGAAAGGGGAAAGCTCCCAAGGGCTCAACTCTAGACACAGCACTACAGGCAAGCAAGGGATGCCGAGAATGGAGGAAATGGTCTTCCCCAGAGGATAGTACACCAGTTGCTTATCTGGTACCAAGTGGTTAGGCCTTGGCAGTTAGAGACATGGTTCTGTGGTTAAGAGCATATGCTGCCCTTCCAAAGGACCTGAGTCAGTTCCTAGCACCTATGTCTGCTAGCTCGCACCAATTCTAGGGGTGTCCAGTACCTCTGGTCTCTGGTCTCCACGGGCACCTGTACTCGCCTGCACACACCCATGTGTAGATGCACATGTATGCTTGTGATTTATTTTTTTTTTAATCTTAAAAACATATGCTCCCAGTAAATGTTTGTTGCCTGTGTTTTTCTATAGTTTTTAAAGACTGAAAAAAAATGCTCAAAAATGTCACTATTAATTTTTTTTTTAAGTAAGGTTAGAACAGCATGTGGATGGATTAAAAATCTGGCAAGCTTACTCATTCAAGCGAAAGCACAGGGACTGTCCCACTCAGAGACACGGCAAAGATGGGCGTGGTAGGTGCCGAAATGCCGCGGAGGGTAACCGCCCGAGCAGCGAACGCAGACATTTTCCCGGCACATTTGGTCTTGTGGCACCAGGCACTGAACCCGCAGTAGCCTGATGCTCTGCCGATGAGCTGTATCCCGGCCTGGCATGTGCATTGGGATCCTTTTACATGTCAGTTTAAAAATGGATGCGAGTTCGTTCTCTCTCTTTTTTGTGAAGAAAGGCCTGTCCCACTTCCAGCCAGTGTGGCCATTCTGTTACCGCACGCCACCAGCTTTAACCCGCTGCTCTCCTTCCTGCTGCTCCTGGATCAAGTGCTACTCACCCCTACCTTCCCACCCTGTGGCTGGTTCGCAGACTCTGCTCAGGCCCCGGCTTCCCTGTGGCCCTCTGGCGGGCCTGCAGATCCTTTAGTTTTGTGCCCAATGAGTTGCCTTTCCAGTTATCTCCTATTAGATACACTTCCCTGTCTCTTCTGTCTTCTGTCTAGGACATTTTTATTGTTTTCTAACACTGAACTCCAGGTCCCTGTTAATCTCTCTCTCTCTCTCTCTCTCTCTCTCTCTCTCTCTCTCTCTCTCTCTCTCTCTGTGTGTGTGTGTGTGTGTGTTTTGATATATAGTCTCATGTAGCCCAGGTTAGCCTCCAGCTAACTATGTTGTGAAGGGTGGCTTTGAACTCCTAATCCTCCAGTCTTTACCATCCAGGTTCTAGGACTGTAGGTGTGTACCGCTACACCAGGCAGTTCATCATGTCATTTTATGCCTTAGGTCTGATCACTGTTCACTTCCCAAGGCGTTGTTCCTGTTCTTCTTAGCAGAGGACCCTGTCCTGTGCTCCCCACAGCCTTCCCACTCTCATCTCTCCTTGCGTTATCTTCTGCTCAACACTTCTCACCGTGTGAGAGCACATTTCTCTCGGTGTCTGTTCTTCTCCTGGAACACAGGCTTCTTAGCCAGGAGATGGGTGGATTTGTTCAGGTTTCCGGCAGATGCTTAGAGAACACGCGGTGCTCTGGGCCGGTGTCCTGGGTCTCTGGGTGGGGCTGGGTGGTTCCTCTTCGCTTGCCATTCCTCCTGATGAACGTGTCATCTGTGGATAGGAAGGATGTTCTCTGGTCAATGCAGACCCTGCACATGCTTGGTGGGGTGTGATCATTAAGCCCGGAATGGAGCAGGTGACAGAGGACACCATTCCGCACCAGCTCTGTCATCTTGAGACGCCAACTGGGTTTTTTTCTTTAAATGGACTTTTTTTACTTAAAAGGCTACCTTTCCTCATAGCCATGGACAGAGTCTGTTCCAGCCCCACAGCCTCTAGAATATTGCTCAGGATAACTACTTCAAGCCCCAGGATTAACTTGTCTGGTTTCCATTTATGTTGAGGGTAGCTTTTCAACTTCTCGGCTTTAGAGAAAGCTTTTAACAGTTGTGTTTGTGTTCCCCTCAGATCACACTGCGGGGAGAGCTCCCTGCAGTGTGCAGCGTGGCTACCTCATTTGATAAATGACATCTTAATGCTTATGATCAAGATGATTAGAGGCACGTCAGGACCTGTCATTATGGCAGCCCATGCTGGGTGGCCATCAAAGCACTAGGCCTTTGCGATTACATGTGAAAATAGCCGGGCACCAAGCAGGAGACACAGGTCCATCTGTCCTGGTTTGGTATCCCCCAGGGCTGTACCCCCACCCTTGTTCCTTTATGGTGCCAAGGAACAATGCCACTGAGCCGAGATGGGCGCATGCTTAAATGCTTCCCCCGGTGACCTCTCTTTGAAGTTTGTGCTCTTTCATTTAAACACAACACACAAAGGGGAAAGTGTGGAAGTGGTGGAGTGGCTGGAGTGTGGTCCAAGGAGCTGACCTGCCTCAGCTTCAGCTCCGTGCATAACTCAGACTTTGGAGGCCCTGGACAGCTCAGGTCTGGAAGAACGACTGCCGTGTGTGAGCCCTGTGTGTCTACTCATTCTGGGTAGCCAGCCATTCAACAAAAAGAACATTAGTGTAGCATGTGTGGAGCCGGCTGACTTCCAAGGTGGAGTGTGGTGTATAAACCAGCATCACGAGGATATCCTGCCAACTGTGGGCAGGACAGAGACCGTTGTCTCTGGCCATGCCCAGGTGGCATGAAGCTTTCCTGTAGGTATATTTTGTTTATGCAACCTACTTTGAATGAGGGTTCAGCCTCCACCCAGGAGAGGTAGTGGAAGAGAAAGGTTCTTAGGATATGGGGGAAGTGGACCTGTTCCGCAGTAGTTCTTTGGGGGGTGCGCTTGGTCTTCTTTGGTGCCCCGTAGCAAAGACCACATACAGTTCAGCCGCTGCAGATCAGTCCTCTAGGCAGGCACCCACCAGGCAGGAGCTGGCAGCTGTCGTTCAAGCCTGACGAGCTGCCAGGCTCACTCAGCAGCCTGAGGTGAGGCCTTGGAAGCTGCAAGCCCCTGCAGCAACCTCATGAGCAGTTCTTGGGCGAGGTTCTCTCTGATGTCACCACTAGGGTGATCAACAGTGTCATAAGGCAAAGCAATGTGTGCGGGTCGTTAGCAAAGGATGGTGAGGTGGAGCAAACCAAACCAAACCAGCGCTCAGGGCTCGTCTCCCACTGTCTGTGGGGTCACAGTTACACTCTTTCATCAAGGGTCCTTTCACATGTCTGCCATATGGAAACATTGTTTCACCCGTGTCTGCTTCAGGAAAATCCTTTCCGGTGTCTGCTTTAGCAAGCCATCCTTTCACCTGGGTGACCCAGCAAAAAACATCATTTGACATAACTAACTTCTCAAAGAAACGAGAAGTGTCCACTTAGTTTACGGTTTCCTTCTTAGGGCTTTTGAAAGCGTTTCCGCGTTGTTTGGAATCACTCCTTTTCCCATTTCGCCCAATTAATATAGAGTCCGAGTCTTGCAAGGAAAAAGTCCAGAATCAGACAGGATTACACTAAGGGGTGGAGGCAGGTGAAAGGCCCATCAGGGAATGCAAGCTACTGTAGCTCTCCGGGGTTGGGAAGGTGGACACGATGGTCAGTCAGCTGAGGAAGCCGTACCTCAGAATTTAGCTCTACGAAAGGAGACACAAGGCTGCCCCCGTGACACCTCACACAGGAGTCACTACATCCTCTTTTTCAAGACAGAGTCTTGCTGTAGCACTGGCCGAACTCATGGTCCGCCTTACCTCAGACTTGCATCTCAGCTCCTCCCACGTGTGGAGGACAGGTCTGCACCACTGCGCCAGCCCCTGGTCTTGACTTTGACAGAACTCAAGAGGTGGAAAGTGCCAGAGACGTAATACCCATCCTGCTTATAGCCTCAGAAGAATTTTGGGAATTTACCTCGTGTCTTCTCATTTCCCTGATGGCAGATTCTTAGGAATCTTAAAAATCTGAATTTCCAGTCTGGGCCAGTTAACAGACATTGAAGAAGTGTGTTTTCTCATCACCTTTGTCTCCTCGCTAAAGCCCTTAATCCATGGTGACAAAAATCTCTTGATTTTTTTTTCAGAACAAGGAATGGTATAAATAAAGTATTTAAGGAGAAAATAATTATACTGCATAAGTCCAGCCATTCTCTTGGGTCATTGGGTACTTACATGGCACATTTCTGAAGTCTTAACCCAGTGTCCCTAAGAACCTCTGTTTGTGTCATCCTCCCAAACACTGCAGTGAAGATTTTTCCCACTGGTAAGAGTCTTCAGGGGAAACAGGAGGCGGTTCACTCCAGCTCTCCCGTAGGTCCTGCACGGGGAAGGAGAACAAGACCCGAGTGCCTTCTCCTATTTTGCTAAGGAGAATATGCATATGTAGCCCACTAGTATGTCATTTGCGTTGACATGTTGATTTTTTTTTGTAGGCCACATATAAGCTAGTGTATCAGTGTAGTCTCCGATAGTTCCTGAGTTGTGAGGAATCCTGGGCCCTGCCTCAGTGAGTGTACCATGGCCAAAGAGAAACCAACCCAATGCTGTCCCGCTCATTTCTTTCTCAATGTCTGGGACATTCATATAAGTATATTATGTTCTTTGATAAAGCCCACCTCCTTCCCTTTCCCGCAGCCCCCAATACAACCCCAACACCATTTCCTCCTAATAGTCCTTACTACTGCCGGTATGAGCATGGGTGTAGGGCCGTTAACTTCATCCTCTCAGGGGCTGCATTCTTGAAGAATGAACTCAGCTCAGGACAGGGCCAGTCAAGTCCTGTCCTTGTGGTCCTGCATTTGGCAGCCAGTCCTCGTATCTAGAAGGTTCTATGGTATTCTAGTGTGCCACCAGCTGGGAATTTTAAACAGGTGCGCGTGTCGTATGTATTTTTACATTCAAGTCTAAGAATTCTGATCCTTGTCATTAAGAAGCATGAGTACTTTATTTAGGAGAATATAAGGAACTATTTCCTGTCCCTAGTTATTCTATCGTTTTTCTCATGGTTCAAAGTGCACCAGCTGCATTGCAGGAAGCCTCTTTCTGACCACGACCCTATCACCATCAAAACACACTGTGATGGTTTGGATAGGTTTGGCTTCCATAGACTCCTGTGTTTGAATGCTTGGCCCATCAGGAGTGACACTCTTAGTAGGTGTGGCCTTGGTGGAGTGTATAGGGTCTTCTTATAAGTGTGTCACTGTGGGGGCGGGCTTTGAGGTCTCCTATGCTCAAGCTATACCCAGTGTGGCACACAGTCTCCTGCTGCTGCCTGCAGATCAAGTTGTAAAACTCTCAGCTCCTTCTCCAGCACCATGTCTGCCTGCATACCGCCATGTTTCCTGCCACGATGATGATGGGCTAAATCTCTGAAACTGTAAGCTGGTCCCAATGGAATGTTTCCCTTTATACGAGTTGCCGTAGTCATGATATCTCTTCACAGCAATAAAACTGCAACTAAGACAAACACCATTCTACAGAGTCAGTTTCTGGAGAACTAAAGGTACACGTGGCATGGTTCTGAGAGTGGGAACCATACACCAGATGTCCTAACCATTTTGAGAGCTCTTCCTGGTTGGGCAGGAGGGCGAGGCAAAGACTTGGACTCTGAGCCTGGAGAGTGGTGATAGGAAGCCAACCCTGGGGTCATCAAGGTCAGGGAGAGGGGAATGAGGTGTCCCGTGTGTACCTGGCATGGAATGTGTGCTGATCCTTTCCTTCTGGAAGGCTTGTAGCGCAGCCGGGTCTGCTGCCCGTGCATTGTAACTATTTACCAGTTTGCATCTGGGTAGTTGAGAATCTTGGCTGTAAGGGTTATCTTGCTATTTATTGCCTTTTGTCTAATTTCTGTGAGATGTGTATACTTTGCAAGTCTTTCAGTCTGAGGGCTGCTTTTTATTGGGGATGTCTCAGATTCATAGGTGTTTAAGTCTGGTAGGGATTAAAGCCAGCCGAATCCACATTTGCTGCTAGAGCACATACGGAGACGGGCAGGATGAATGTCTCAGTTGACTGCTTGTTTACCCGATTTCACATGGCCAGCCTATTTGTCCAAAGAGGATTTTGGTTTTCAGTTAAAATCGGATGCTGTCCGGCACGCCAGTGACCAATCTGCAGCCTACACGTGCATCTTCTCTCTAGAGTTGCCGGAACAGCCGGTGTTGAAATCACTAAAGCGGGTGTGTGGGAGGCAACGCTGTGTGAGCCAGTAGGAAGGGACGGCCATGTTTTCTGCCCACGGTGCTGAACAGAAGCCCAAGCCACCCAGAGAAGTGTTGTTTTGTAGTATGCCTCAGCCATGACTAAATGAGAATGCTTAGCTTCCTTCTTTATATCATTACATTTTTATCTATTCAGGGTATATGTCTTAGTTAGGGTTTTACTGCTATGAACAGACACCATGGACCAGGCAAGTCTTATAAAGCACAGTATTTAATTGGGGCTGGCTTTGAGGTTCAGAGGTTCAGTCCATTATCATCAAGGTGGGGAGCACGGCAGCAGCTAGGTAGGCATGGTGCAGGCAGAGCTGAGAGTTCTACCTCTTCATCTGAAGGCTGCTAGCAGAATACTCCCTTCCAGCTAGGACAAGGGTCTTAAGCCCACACCCACAGTTGACACACCTACTCCAATAAGGCCACACCCTCTAATAGTGACACTCCCAGGGCCAAGCATAGACAAACCATCACGGTCTATTTAGAATATATTGGGAAGTTTGAGTTTGCTGGAGGAGACTGTTTCCTTCGGGTTGCAGTAACGTGAGAGACACTAGAATGTTTCCTCTACCGTAGGACGACGGCTGAAAGTGGGAGAGTGCAGACTTTCAGCTCAGTGGGAGGAGGTTCAGGAGGCCAGTGTGGGGGATGATGGTTCCAGTGTGTTCTGTAGACCTGCTGTATATCTGAAGTGTTGTCGGCATGGAAAAGGGAGTGCGTGAGGTAATGGGTTTGCTAATTCGCTCCCTTTCACCTCTCCGCCGGTGTGTACATATTTCAATCCGTGTTGTACAGTGTAACTATATACAGTTAAAATACTTTTGTTAGTTCTTTGAGGATCTCATACAATGTATTTAGGCCGTATTCACTACCTCTCCTCCCAATAACTCCTGAGTCACCCCACCGCCATCTTCCTGTCCTCGTTGAAAACATAGTCCACAGAGTCCAGTTTTGCCTCACATATTCTCCCAGTGTAGAGCAATCCACTGGAGTGTGGCTGGCCTACCAGGGCCTTCGTCACTAAAGAAAAGTGACTCTCAGGCTACCCGAAGGCAGCCACAGCTCCTCAGTTAGGCGTGGTGGATTGTGAGCCCTTTCCACTCCACGATAAAACGTTGATGGCTTAATCTCGTGCTGATACCGGAGGCGCGGTGCGTTCGATGGTCCTTCCACGACCACACCACACAGTTTCGATTCTGTCACCCCCGGCTCTGGCTCTTAAACTCCTACTCAGTCCTCTCATGAGATGGTCCCTGAGCTTTGGCCTGAGCTGTGATGTCGATGGTCCGCCTGTGGCTGGACGCCACAGGCACATCAGCTCCTTTTTGACAGTTGTGAGTCTCTGTCTGAGCCACCATCCCCCACGCAGAACAACTTTTCTAAGGAAGTCCGAGAGTTAAACTAATCTTTAGGTATAAGATACAAATGTAGAGGGCAGTTTGATACTTTTTCTGCTTATCAGTATATGAGATTTACCCTTCCGGTCTGGGTCCCCAACTATAGTTTTCAGTCAGACTTAGAGTGCCATGTGTCTCTCCTGTGAAGAGGACCTTACACCCAAGCTGTGAGCAGTTGGTCATGTTTGTGCCACTGTCACACCCATCAGCAGGTCTTGTCAGGATGGTCATCCTTGTGGTTCACAGCACTCAGACCTGGGTAAGGCTGCGGCTGACCTTCCCTGCCGGCAGCCCCCGTCCAGCACGTTCTGGTACTGTGAATGGAGGCCAGCAGGGAGGACACTTTCTAGTCAGTCCCAGCTTTACTTCTTCATGTCCCTTGACCAGAGTGTGTGATGTCTCCAGCCTTCAGCCATAGGGTCTCACCATCAAATTCTGGCAGGCAGGCAACCAGGAGCCATCGTCTAGAGTGGGGGTCTCTGGGAATGTCTCCTCTCCTCTCCTCTCCTCTCCTCTCCTCTCCTCTCCTCTCCTCTCCTCTCCTCTCCTCTCCTCTCCTCTCCTCTCCTCTCCTCTCCCTTCACCGCCCCTCCTCTCCCTCCCCTCCCCTCCCCCCTTTCTCTCCAGGTAAAATTAAAACAGGAAAAATAAAGAAGAAGGGAGCGTCTCAGAGAGCTTTTGGTTGCATCCCTGAGACTCATTTTTGGTTTCCCACAAGTCTAACCTGTGTTAACCTCTCAAGTTCTAAGCTTCAGATAAAGGCTGCTTGTTCTTCTACTGTTGAGGTCAGGGTAACATCTGTACCAAGTGAAGACAGGACTAAAGCCGGCCTGCAGAGCGCGGGAGGCAGCTCGGGTTGTAGGTTGGAGACTGCCGATGTCAGGTGAGAGAACAGGCTTTATTAATTAGCTGATCTGTAATTCCCTATGAGACATAAGGATGCCTTTTCTAACTAGTCCCTTTTGCATGGTTGATGAAGACTTTCTCATCATAGAGATATGAATTCATAGCCAGCTTGTCCTTGGGGACATCACAGGGTGCTATCTAGCACCAGACAGGTATTATCCTTGAAGCCTGGATAGGAATAATGTAGGTGTGTCCCATATATTGTTATCAAAGGAGAATTTTGGTTTAATGGGTAAAAGACCATGAATTAAGATTTGAGAACCTGTCTATCTGTTCTCCCATGAGAGGCCATTTCCTATGTCACTCTCATGTGCTAATTAGGTGGAAGGCAGCCATCGTAACACCCCAGCCAGCTCCCCCATCATCAACAGCCTTTACCTTAGAATTTGAAATGTTTGTGAAGAGGCATTCAACGTAAATTTATTGCATTGTAGGTAGGTAAAATTAGAGGTTCTTTCTCCTTCCTGTGTCATAGAAAGAATTTGCAAAGGAAGAGATATTGGACATAAGAAGAAAACCGTCCGAATCAGGCATGACTGGTTCTAGGTAGAGAAGAGAGTGCATAGGGCCATCTACAGCGCTGTACATGGCTGGAGATTCAGAGAGATCCTATGATTCTAAACCAGTCAGAGCACAAAGCCCTTTGTTACAGACAGAGCTTTTGTTATAGGGTTACCAGTATCTGTGAGGTGATTGGTTATGGAGCTCTTGGAGATACCCAAATCAAGTGATGTTTAAGCTTCTGTATGAAACAATGTTTATTCATGCCACCTCCATTCAACCTCTTCATAATTATGAGGGGCCCCTAGGGCTTCTCACAATATCATAAAGGTTTCTGGTAGGGACTCAGGTGTACAGAGACCATGTGACAGATCTCATCCAAAAGATGGAATGCGAAGACGAAGTTAGCCTTGTCTTCACCTTTCTTTAGTTGGACGAGTTAGGAGCAGTGGCTAGATCTCTCTGAGCTTCAGTGCTCCTCAAATACAGAGTACACATAAAATTGCTATGATTTAGAGCTCTTCTAAGCCTGAGAGACTATGTCTAAATGCTGCTGGGGGAAATCTTCATTCTTTCATAAGAGCTTTGTTGAGTTAGTTTACCTCTGGGCATCATTTTTTTTGTAGGGGAGAGTTTGGACATAGAACTTGACTTTTCTCGGACCCACCAGCAGCATACAGGATGACACAGAGGCTGATAATAAAATTTAAAGTTTAGGCTTCTTGCTTGGGCCATCTCCCATCTAGCTCATCTACCGTAACCTGACCATCTAGCTTACAACCCACCACGTGGCTAGTTCTTCTATAACCTCTCTACTCCGCTGTGGTCCGTGTCTGTTTCTTCTGTGTACGCTCTTGATTCTCCCCCTTCTGCTTTTTCCTCCCTGTGTCATTCCTCTGCCTGGAAGTCCCGCCCACCACTTCCTGCCCAAGCTATTGGCCATCGCCTTTCTCTTAACCAACCAGCAGTAAGTCAAAACCAGAACATCTCTTTGGTTGCCTTTTGGCAGGTGAGGAAGGACAAACATTTGCAAAATAGAAACCGTAATGCTGGTCTGCTTCACCTTCACACAGTGTGAAAAAATGCTACCCCAACACTATAGTAATCACGTCTTCTTATTTTCTATGTCTTGATCTTTTTATAGTTTTGTTCCTTCCTTGGATGGCTTGTCTCTTCCGGGGCTACCCAGTGCTCAGAGATGGCAGTGAATGGCCTGCGGGTACTTTGTCCAGATGCATCCAAGCAGGCTAGATCTGATTTTCTTACCTACCTTCTTCATCTGGATCTCACAGTTTGTTCCACTATCTACCCACCCTAGTGGCTCCAGGTCCAGGTCCCAGGAAACCAAGACAGCCTCTATGCTCTGGAAGCTGAAAACTATCATCCCAAACCATTTACCCTCTCAGTAAAATCCCACGTTCTTCTCCTGTTCACTGGCTCTCAACCGCCCCACTGCTTCCTGATAGACTGTCGTGAGCTGTGCCTGTAGCTTCTGGAGAACTGATGAATGAAGTCTCCTCACGACAGTCACTTCTGCGTCTGTGTGTCACACTGATTGCAGTAAACCACAAGTACCCTCAAAATGTGGCACACACATGGGGACTGCCCCTGCTGGCCTGTCGGTTTTCAGGGAGGACTCCTGAGAGCACCATCCATGCACACAGAAGCCTCAGGACTGTCATGAGGGGAACACGTGCTCCTTCTGGAGTGAGTCAGGGGCAGAGCTGGGGATGGTGAGAATCCGTCCTAAGTTCAGTGTGGGATCACGTCGATAGGACAGTGACTGTCGCAGTGAGCAAACAAAAGAGACCACTCCCATGTTGCAGACAAGGCAGGCACGGTGCTCTTGGTGAAACTTGGAGTCAACAGAGTTGGGACGAAGGGATCTAACACTAACCCTGACTGAGGTGGCCAGGCTGCTCATTTGAACAAAAGTGGAATGTTGGATTTTTTTGTTGGTTTTTGAAAGATTCGGAGCCAAACAGAATTCAGTGATTGTCCTGGTCATTGTTTTTAAAGTGGTTTACCTTCTTATATACAAAGTGTGGATACACAGTGACCTAACCCTGGAGTGGCTGAGTCCCTCCTGTTGTTGGTATCTGCATATCTCATAAACATTCTACCTGGTGATTATGGGTCTTATGGTAAGTCTGAGGGCCTGGAGGTTATTGACCTGGTGAGAAGACATGAGGGCAGGTGGGGAAAAATGTGTCTGCTCCGGTGGGGAGGAGGCCACGCTAGCTCAGTGCTCAGTCTTGCACAGGGTGGCTCTCCAGCATGTCTGCATGCACAACCGAGAGGAGCCTGAATGGAAGGCCTTCAGAGGACAGATGTGATATGGAGAAGGATGTCCAGCCTTCTCGCAATGTTCAGCATCAGTGCTTATAAGCTCTAGTGAGGAAGCGGTGTGCTTAGCCAAAGTGGCCTTCAGGTTTCCATGAAAAAACTTAGCTGTTATAAGCCTCACATCAGAAGTGTCGTCTCATGAAAAAGCCAGAAGGAAGCTGGCAATGTATTGCTCAGCTGTGTGACCTCCATGATTAGTGATTTTAAGTGAAGGAGAAGTAAATCTAACAGGCTTACTTAAATCTTTCTTTGGTACTAACTCCGTTGGTTTATGATTTGTGTGATATTTCATACCCCACTAATATTACCATGTCTCAAGCCTAAGGATCTCCTAGTGTGTAACTGCTCGGGCCTCACAGAGCTTCGGGAGTGAAGCTGTTGATAGAGTGTAAGGTTAGAAGCTGTGTGACAGTTCAGAGTTGGTCCTTTTCCCTTTGTGATGACTCCTGTTTCTAGTTCAGGCTGTGATGTCTGGATTTCCTTGGGTCAGAGATGGTGGCTAAGCAGAGGGGAAAATGCGTTTTCCCAATAGTGACTGTGTGAGAGAACTCATGGCTGACACAGCCCTGGGGAACGATGCTGGAGCTGTGGCAGGGAATTAGTAGAGGTGGAGGAATGGTCCAAGAAGTGGGAGGAAAAAAGGCAGAGAGAAATGGTGCAGAAGACAGAGAAGGGTGTGGCCATCAGTGGCTACTCTGTAGAGCTTCAGTCTGCAGGCTCAGTCTGTAGTCAGTGGATTTTCTAGGTCTTCATATGTTCTGTTAGGGTTTTTTCCCACTACTGTAACCAGAATAGTTAAAAAAAACCCAAAACCGTAAGGAAGGTTGCATTTGACTCATGGTCTCAGAGGGCTTAGCCCTTCGTTACTTGGCTCCTTGTGTTGAGTGGACCATCAAGGCAGTGGGGGGTGTGATGAGCACATTCGATCATATAGGCAGGAGGAAGCATAGCCTGATGGGAAGGGCTAAGGGTGATATACCATGAGGGCTACTCCCACTGACATACCTTTTCCTGAATCTACTTCCTAAAGCTTCTAGAACCATGGTTCCCAACCCGCGGGTCACAACCCCTTAGAGTCCACCGACCTTTCCATAGGTTACCCAAGACTGTCTGAAAACACAGATAATTACATTATGATTCATAACAGTAGCAAAATTACTGTTCTAAAGTAGCCACGAAAGTAATTTTATGATTGGGGGGGTCACCACAACATGAGGAACTGTATTAAAAGGGTTGCAGCATTAGGAAGGTTGAGAACCACTCACTGTTCTAGAAGTTTTGCACAGAGTTCTGAGCAAATGTTGGATTTTATGAGGGTGTTGTTGAGTAGAGTGTGTGGGGGTGTGTGGAAAGAGGTGAGTGGGTGGAACAGACATAAAGGTTTCATGGTGGTGGTGGTGGAGGTGGTGGTGGTGGTGGTGGTGGTGGTGGTGTGTCTTTTAGCAAAGAGAACACACAAGAACACTAATGGAGACCCAGGATCCAGAATACACAGGGAAAACCTTTGGAAGGAGTTCCACTTTCTTCCTTCTTGACTGCTAATTGGGCATGCCATAGCTGAAGGCAGGGAAAGCAGATTGAAGATGGGCCTTTTAAGAGACATCACACCCCTCATAGCTTCCCAGCATAGAAGGAATCTTACCAGTGATTGTTTTGAGAAATAAAGAGTTAATCTTCTAGGAGGACGTCATGCCTGACACAGAGAAAGGACTCGGAAATCTAGTTTTCAAAAGTAAGTATTGGTTCAAATGTGTCTGTGGCCTTGGCTTGAGGTCTGCTGACCTTGGCTGTTTATAACTTGTTTTGTTTGAATATATTTCCAGTTTAAAGCAGCTGACCCAGAAGAGAAGTTATGGGATATAACTTGGTGTGTTGGCAATGACAGAGCTAGGACTTTCCCTTCAATTTGAGACTTATTAAAACATGTCAGCGATAACCTTGTTTTCGTTTGAAACTGACATGTGGGCTAGCCTTGCTCTCTGCCTCTCATCCCTGTGAATGTGGAGGAAACTGGGTCTTAAGCAAGACAGCCAAGTGTACACAGAAATGCACCCCCATGCCATGCCTACTCAGTCCAATGTGTATATGCCATAGTGAGATAGTATGTGCACATAAATGCACCCCTGCCCGACTTTCTCAGTTCAGTGTGTATGTGCCTTAGCAAGACTGCCATGTGAGTACACAAATGCAGCTGTGCCCCATCTTCACAGGTATGTATGTGGACTTCTGCCCCTGTCAGCTCTGGTGGGGCTGGTGTGTTCACAGCAAGGAGACTGTATATAAGAGGCCTTTGATCCTGGAGAAGACACAGCCTGGCCTGCTTTGTATTATATCATCTAATTCCTGGACCAGCCACAGTGGCTTGTGGGTTAAAGAGTAGGAGTGAAATTCCTAAGTAGAATCACTTGAAATGGAAGAGTATTTATAAGAAAGGAGTTTTAGGCAGATAAAATGACATGTAATTTGATCCATGTGGTGTTACCCAGTTATTTTTGATGGCTGCATGTTATTCTGTCTTATGAACAATCTTTTTACTCATTCCTCTAGGCTTAGCTAGTTTCTTTTTTTGGCATTTGGAATACAAAAGTGTGCAGAGATCTATAAGGCACTGTAGTCCAAGGGGTTTCTAGCATCCAGAAGGCCATCCGTGGTACACAGTCTCTTTCTGCCCAGAGTTGCAGTTCTTTACCCTGAGACCCCGGTTCTCCATCATAAGGCTTTGCTGAGGAAGTATCATTTGGCTCAGCTGATGGGTTCTGTTTTGGCATCTTTATTTTGGGTTCCTTTCCCATTTCAAACTGGCTCGTTATCTCCGATGTGGGCATGAGGCCATCCTACCAGATGGTCTGGACTACAGTATGCCAAGTGACTCTCCCTTGGGTGTCAGAGGCTGGCTTTCTCCTGGGAGCTGTCGGCCAGGAGAGTGGGCATCACCTCATTACTTCACAAGGACACATGGCCGCTCCTTCAAACTCATCCTTTTTAGTCCATTTTATCTTGTGGTCTGCCCTTACATGGAGACTGTTGCTTGTTGTTAGGAAGGCATTAGAGGTCTTACAGACCTTGCTGGGGGTTTTATGGGGTCAGATGCTGAACAGTGTCACAGTAGTAATGGGGGACACCTGTCTGGCCATCCCTGCCTTCTGATACTGGCTTTAATACACAGCCTTTCATTAGGAGCTCTTGTCGCTGAGGCTGGGGAATCACTGAGTCTACAGTCTTCACTAGAGCTCCCCTTCCCTCCTCCTTGACACGGAGGGCTCTCCAGGTGTTTGCTCTATGAATTACACGAAAGCCCAGTCTTGGCAAGACTGGTGGGTACCAAGCCTCTGGTCAATAGGACCAGTTGGTCAGAATCTTGCCAGCAGACCTGAGAAGTTTGAAAGAATGGAGGCCTGTGTGTGAGTCAAAGGGCCCTTAGAAGAGACCACTGGGCAGAATGCCCATGTTGGGTCCCGGGAGTCTAAAAAGTCTTCCTGGGGAGGACTATTGCAAGTAGGCCTGGTGTGTTGGCCATAGAGCAGTTTTTGGAGAGATGGGAGGAACCCAGCTTGGGCTTGCCTTAAAGCTGGGGTTTGTTAGGGAAATCAGGGGGGAAGGGAATAGTTTGCAGAGACCATTGTGCAAGAAGAGAGCCATCTCACGGCCTGGGGGAGGGTTTGGTCTTGAGCAAGGGACACTTTCCCTGCCACAGACTCTTGTCCTCTTGTACCAGGTGACAGAAATGTCCACAGTTGCCATTCAGTTCACTCTACAGGAATGTCTCCCTTCGAGTGTGACATGATATCACGCACATGGAATTTTAATTTCCCCCCCTTTTTTGCATCCAAGCTTAAACAATTAATTCTTGTGGTTCAGTATATAGAACACACCTCTCCCCCCTCACACTCCCCCCCACCACAGCGTATTAAATCTACCCATTGGAAACATTTGGATTTAATGAATACAGAATTGATTAGCTCATTCTTGAAGTAAATCGGTGAAACTTGCTCATACTGGAGGCGCAGACGTTTCTTTCATAATTATGGAGGAATGTGCGTGTTAGGGGAGGGCGGCCTGACTCCTCTGTTGGCTTTCTGGGGATAGAGTACTGACTTTGTTTTCTACTGAATACTTCTGTGACTTTTAACACGTGAAAATGTTCCTGCAAACACCACCAAAGTCAGGATGGAGACCATTGACTCTAAAGCTGCCTGCTGTCCTGTTGCCCCTCTGTACGGCCTCTCACTGGCCTGTTCTTTGCACTCTACTTTTGCTTTGGAAAGTTTCATGCCCAATGGAACCGTCAGCACAGCATAACTGACTGATGGGTTCGCTGTGTGTGAGTCATCCACCTGCGGAAAGCTGTTTTGAAGCCATCTTTTGTGGTGGGCTTCTTATCCTTGGCAAAAATATTTACAAAGTTAACTCAATCCTCTAATGGGATTTTATTTCATACTGTGGCTGAGTTGGGTCCATGGTGATACACTGTGTTCCGTCTTTCATGGTTTTGCCTCTCTGGCTACTGTGGCTGATGCCAATGCTAACTTTTCTGTATGGGTCTCTGAGGGAGAAGATGCTCTCAGGTCTTAGGTATGAAGCTGGAAGTTGAATCGATGGGTCATCTGTAACTTGACATTGACTATCCCAGGTCTGCTAAATCATTTCCCAAAGTGGCCACATCATTGTGCATCCCGCCAGCCAAGGGGATGCTTCTTACTTTGCCAACACTTATTTTTCATTTTTCTCTTTTTGGGATAATGAGTATTGAGTCCATGATCCGCACCAAGAGTAGGCAAGCACTGTACCACTCAGCTACATCCCAGAGCGCTCTCTCCCTTTCTCTCCCTCTACCTTCTCTCTCTCTCCTCTCTTTCCCTCTCTGTCTCGCTCCCTTCCCTCTCCTCTCCCCCATGTCCCCCTTCTCTCTTTCTTCCAACAGGGTCTTGCTAAGTTGCATAGGCCGACACTTAAGGCACTATAATTAAGGCAAACCTTGAACTTGTGATCCGCCTGCCTCAGCTTCACTAGTAGCTGGGATTACAGGCCCAGTGTGCCACACTCTGCTTCTGATTTGGATTTGCTTTTCCCTCATGAATAAAGATGCCAAGTGTATTGTCCTTTTGAGTATCATGTTTGGAGACTTCTTTACCCAAATCCTTTGCTTGATTTTGATTTTTTTCTTAGTTGTGTTGTTTTGATCATAACTGGTCTGTGAAATGTCTTTATGTATTTTGGGTGCTGGATCCATATCAGGTACATGATCTAAAAATGTTCTCCTGTTCTATGATTTGTCTTCTCATTTTCTCAGCAGTGTCCCTCAAAGGGGACAGCGTCTAATTCTTATACATCCAGCTTCCTGTTGTTGTTGCTGTTGTTACTTTTGTTGCTGTTGCTTTTGTTGTTGTTACTGTTGTTGCTGCTGCTGCTGTTTTTGCTGTTGTTGTTGCTGATGTTGCTGTTGCTGCTGTTGCTGTTGTGGCTGTTGCTGCTGCTGTTGTTGTTACTGTTGTGGCTGTTGCTGCTGCTGTTGTTGTTACTGTTGTGGATGTTGCTGCTGTTGCTGCTGCTGTGTTGTTGTTGCTGCTTCACTGTTTTTCATGTGTCACAGCCAGGAAACCATCAGTGCTTCATCCAAAAATAGGAGATTGCATTCACTGGTTTTTTTTTTTTGTTGTTGTTGTTTTTGTTTTTGTTTTTTTTTCCTAAGAGTTTCATGGTTTTAGCTTGTATATGTGAGTCTTGAAGCCATCCATTGTGCTTACCTTATGCGTGATGGAGATAGGAGCATAGTTTTATCTTTTACATTCAGCTTTCCAGTTGTCTTGTATGACTCCTTGGTAGTCTGTTCCCTCTGTATTGTCTTACCTTAGCGTTGCTTGACAACCAGCTGACTGAAGTGTGGGCTTATTCCTGAGTCTCTGTGGTAAATTTTGGAACATAAAAGCCTTGAGGGGTCCAGCTCTGTTCTTTCTCCACGTTCTCTGGATCAACGATTTCCATATGAGCCGCAGGATGGTCTTGTCTATTTTAACACAGATCTGGCTGCGTTTCCATAGGAATTCTATTTCATTTGTAGATCACTCTGAAGACGTTGGCATCTAAGCCAACATGAAGTTTTCCAGCCCAGGAATGTGGCATCTTTTCCTTCATCCAGGTCTCCCTTCCTTCCCTTGAGTGATCTCTTTCAGTTTTCATTATACAAGGCTTGGATCACTTTTGATAATTTTTTTCCTGAGTATTTTTATGATGTTGTCAGCGGAATTATTCTTATTTTTGATTGTTCCTTGTATACGCACAGAAAGACAACTGGTTTTGTGTATTGATTTTTGTATTGGAAACCTGGCTGGACGCATGCATAGCCTTTGCTGGTACTTTTGTAGATTGCTTAGGATTTCCTATGGAAACAATCAAGTCATCTACAAATAGAATTCCACTCCTCAGCCAGGCCCTTGGAACTCTGCCACGGCCTTTGCTTGCTTTTGGATAGTGCCTTCACATCACTCAGAGGACAGAGTCCAGGATCTTCTTAGGCCTTTCCTGGGCTTAAGACATAATCGTCGTTATGAGCCCTGTTGTGTGCATGGCCTTTAAGTTCTCAGGACTATATTAAACTTTCCTATACAGGATATATAGATATCTTGTGTCCTGTAAATTGTTATGTTCCTCCCCCTACACACACACCTTTTTTAAAGATCTCTACAGCTTTGGTGGCCAATAGGTACCTTCCCTTGTTTTGGGGACCCTCCACCAAGGCTTTTGGGGGTAAGAACCTTGTCATTATGGACTATGCTTTCCTCATGTTTTTAGACGATGAACAGCAAGCAGACAGGCCAAGTCAGGATAGTTCTCTGGGATTGGGGCTTTGAAGGAACCCCTGCTGTGTCCGTCCAGGCACCGGCTGTGCCCTGTGCTGGTTTTCAGGGTGAGGTAGAGAGTTTGAGGCGAGATGACAATAGGTCAAAGCTCATGCCTTGTGCTTCAGTGTTCCTCCGTCCACTCAAAGAACCACGTGCAGATTGCTGCAAGTTGCTTTAAAATATCCCGAGTTCTAAAAAAGTTGATTTGACAGCCTTCTGCCAATTTTCTCATCATCGGGTCTATGGAACAGAGAGGTTTTTTCTATTTTGTTTTTCTTTTTGCTTACATTATTCTCTTTATTTATTTGAAAGCTTCTTTTCATTTTTGGCTACAAACTCTGTATTAGTTTTGTACTTTGTAAATATTTTCTTCCGGCAAGTGGCTTGTCTTCTTATTCCCATAGCAGCGTGTTTTAAAGACATTTTGTATTTTGATATACTGAAAATTTTCTTTAATTTATAGTTGCATAGATTTGTTCCTTCTGCCTTTCTACTTTATTATGTACACGAGTGTATGTGTGTGTGGGCCACTGTGTGCCACAGAATGCATGTAGAAGTCAGAAGTGAAAGTGTCTTCGCTTCTTCCATATGGGTCCTGGGCACTGGGCTCAGGTTGTCAGGATTGACAGCAGGCCGCTTTACCTGCTAAGCCATGTCACTGACTCTCTCTTCCTCAAACTTTAAATTTTTATATTCGGTGTCTTTGTAAATTGGCTCTTTATTATTTTTTTATTTCTGAGTGTGTATGCGCTCTATGCGGGGGTATGCGCATTGCATCTGCCCTCAGGGAACCCTAGTGTGGAGTTGCTTTTCTTTTCACTCAGGGCGGAACCTCAGTCCATGGAATGTTGCCCGCCATAATTTCTTCCCACCTTAGTTAATCCAATTAAGGCAAACCCTCATAGGTATGCCAAGAGGCTAACTCAATTTAGATAATCCGTCCCGGGTAATTGTAGATCCTGGCGAGGTGATAATGTTAACCATCTCATGAGAGGCAGTGAGGGGAGGGGAGGCAAAGTGGGTGGAAGAGAGAGACCCTGGTGAGACACTTCTCTCTACCGATGCCCAGGCTTTTTACACTGAAAGGCAGCCGACAGCTTCGGGGAGCAGTGTCTAACCCTGGCTCGGGCGCCATTTCTGTCTTTCAGGGTGTGCAGAATACACATTAGCCATGTTCTCAGTGATGCCCCCTTAGACAGCCCTGAGACCTGGGATTCACAGAGAATGGCTCCTCACCACACTGGGACTTTAGTGTCGAGCCTTGGCGCGTTCTGAACAGCCTGCTGAAAGGCCGAGCTAGTGCTCTGTGTGGTTTTGATTTTGATCTTCTGTGTCCTTTCACGCTGCAGGTGAATTTTAGCATCACTTGGTTGTTTCTTCCCCCCTCCCCCCCCCCAGTGGAGACTGCTGTGATTTGATTGAAACTGCATTGGTTCTGTAGATCAGGAGATTTCCACAGGGCTATGGTGATGAGCAGGCTGGACGGTCTCTGTCGAGGCTGTCCTCTGAATGAAGGGTGTTTCGTGACATTCTCGGCCTCGACCCACAGATCAAACTAGTGCCCTGCCCCCAGGGATTGATAAGCAGAGATGTTTCCAGATGTGACAGATATTGCCTGGGGTAGGGAATAGTCACCCATGGTTGAAAGTCATTTCCATTGATCAATTTGGGGACAACTGATGACATAGAAAACATCCCAGGTCTTCAGCTCTAAAGACATTATATGCCCTTCTCTATTTCAGTCTGTGCGCAAACCTCGTTTGTTGTTAGTGCTTGGGGTTTAGAAATGGAACGGAGTCCTTTGCGGTGACCTTTGTTTGCAACAAGGCTAAACCCAGCTATTGTCCCAAAATTTCACACAGTACTATCTTAGTGGGGTGTTTTTTTTTTTTTTTTTTAAGCCCCTGTTTTACTTTGGGTTTAAGTTGTCTGTGGATTTCTCTCCAAATTTTTTAGAATTAAAAAATTCTAATTTTTAATTAGCCATTGTGGAAAGTGTTCTGCAGAATCAATAAGTATAGTTTGTGTGTGTGTGTGTGTGTGTGTGTGTGTATTTGTGTGTGTGCTTGTGAGTTCACTCAGAAGTGCTCATATGAAGCTAGAGGGCCATCCTCTGGGCTGTTCTTCAAGGACCATCCTTCTTGCTTTTTGGCCTGGAGTTCACCAAGGTGAGTGAGCTGATTGGTCAGTGAGCTCCAGGGACCTGCCTGTCTCCAGCTCCCAGTGCCGAGGTTACAAGTGTGAACCAGCACTTTTTTATGAGGCTTCTGGAGTTTGAATTCAGGTCCGTGTCTCTGTTCCATTTCTGTTGCTGTGATAAAATAGCCCTGATTTTAAAGAAAGTAGCTTTAAGGGAAGGTCTTGTCTTGGCTGCAATTGCACCCACGGTGTATCATTGCAGTGCAGGGCAGGACTTGAACTCTCTGGTCACATCTGGAGACAAGAGCAGAGAGAGACCAAGTGTATGGAGTCTCTTCTGCCTCTGGGTACTCTTTCTCTGCCATCCAGAACCCAAAGCGGGGAGTAGTGCTGCCTCCTGTCAGGCTTTGCTGTCCCACATCAATTAAGACAATTAAGACACATGTACATACACACACACACACATGCACATACACATACATGCACACACATACACACATACATGCACGCACAATAAACACATGCACATACATGCACACACATGCATACACATACATGCACACACAACACACACATGCACATACACATACAGGCACACATACATACATGCACACACATGCACATACACATACATGCACATACTCTCACACACATGTACACACATACAGGCACACACACTCTCATGCACACATGTACACACATACATGCACACACATATGCATACACATACATGCACACACATGCATACACATACTTGGACACATACACACACGCACACACACTCACAGGCCAATATATTCTGGACAGTTTCTCACTGAGAATCTTGCTGTGCTAAGTTAAGAAGCTAACCATCAAAGCATGCTTGGGAGACAAGGGCCTTCCAGACAACTGTCTTCCCAGCCCTGATGAATGCCATTTCATATAGGGCCGCCTTGCCAGACTCGAAATGCCCTTGTTCTTGATGACAGTTGTTCATCACGGGGGATATAAATAATTCTGAGAGGATCCAGGTGGATGGTGGACTGTAGCTCATGCATCACAGGCTGACTGGATCTGTGATGGCTAATTTGCTGTCTAATTACCCCAACAAATGTCAGCTGAAACTTCTTAAAGTCTATGTGCTTCTGCTGTCTGTGTGTGTATGTGTGTGTGTGTGTGTGTGTGTGTGTGTGTGTGTGTGTGTTGGAAGTGATTTTTATTCTTAATGTCTCAGATAAGGCCAAAATTGTTATTCAGCATATAGGTTGTGGGCTAGACATTTAAAAAGCTACTCATTTTAAGGTTGGGCTTGAGTTTCCTTGAGTTGGCTTGGAGGGGAGGTCTGGGCTATGGTGAATGTGGATGGTCTGAGAGAAATTGGGGGTGGTATGCCTTGTTTGAGAATATCAAGAGAGGGGTGCTGCCTTTGAATATGTGGGCATGTTCCCTGACTTGTTGAGGTGACTTGGTCCTGTTACAGCATAGAGCATTTTTGGATCTCCCATTGCAAAGGGACTCCTCTTGTCTTGCGTAGTGTGACCGTGGGTTTGGCTTAGGCTGAAGTTCCTCTTATCCATGCAATGTCCCCGCCTTCCCCGTGTACCCGCTGTTCCTGCCGTCCCAGCTGTCCCTCGCGTACCTGCCATCCCTGCCTTCCCTGTGGCCCCTCCTTCCGCCTTGTCCCTGAGTGAGGTTCTCTTCAGGCGCCTTCTCTTCTCATCAGGCCGCCCTGTGAGGATTCCAGAAGCTTTGCTCTGTGTCATGAGTTTGCACTTCCTTCTGCATGGATGTCTCTCTTCTGACGGTGGTATTTTTAGCCTCCGTGGCACGCCTCCTTATCTTGCCTATCTCTGTGCACGAGGCCCCCATCCCGTATCTTCTGAGCAGAAGCTTCTGTGTGTTCAGGCGCTTGATTCAGGAGGTCTGTGCCTGTCTACAGCCCACCAGGATGGCAGTCCAGAAAGGACCCCAGATTAATTTTGGGGGTGTTTTCTCCTTACGATCCCCATGGCTTCACTTGCCTTCCATGTCTGCAGGTATCTCCATGATCCCTACTTTGCCCAGCCCCATGCCCCAGTGTTACCCTCATCCTCTGCCCTGGTCTTTCCAGAGCGTCATTTCTGTGAGCTCAACCATGCTACCAAATGGGAAACTCTAGAAATAACGAATTCACTATAATGTTGCCATAGTTTTATCGTCGCTGCTGTTACTATCTTTTTGTAACTGGCTTATCAGTTAAACCTACACGAAGTATAGAGAAGCCTCATCTGTATTTGGTTGGTGAGGCCATCGGAGGTTTTAGGTGTTCGCAGACATTCCTGGAGCTCAACCCTGCCACTGACTTCCACTCCTTTTCACCATGGGCTTTGACGTGGAAGAACTTCTGTTGTGAAGAGTGATCAGTTCCCATCCTGGAGCATTCAAGGAACTCAGGAAGGCGCAAAGGATGCAGGGAAGCACCAGGTGCTGCTGAGGCAGGAGTGTATTCTGATATAGATGCAAACAGAGAATATGTGCCTAAGAGGTAGGCAGGTGTGTGTGTGTGTGTGTGTGTGTGTGTGTGTGTGTGTGTGTGTATGCATGTGAACACGTGTATAGGGGAATATGTTTTACTTTAAGGATAGTTACTCATCTAGAACTTTATTTTATTGTTACAAAAAGGATGTAAGTGAATATATTTAACATTTCACTAGAAAAGTATTTTTTAATTCAAATTTTAAAAAAAGACTTTTTGAAATCCATATTCAAACATCAAACATCTTACTCTGAAGCTCGCCGATATTCAGGGGCTGATCTTCCAATAAGAATTCTTTCCCCTAACCTGTCAGCGTGACTCAGATCTTTTCTCACAAGAGGCTTTCTTGCCGGGGTCTGACTTGATGACTCCAATTACTCCTGATCCTTCACCAAGTTGATTGGTCTCCTAAATTGTCTTCTGTCAAACTGAAAGGTCTACTTGTTTATTGCGTGTATTATTCTCGTCTGTCCTCTCCTGCACCCCACGATGCAAAGGTGGGCTGTGTGTTGTGGGCGTTATTCCTGTCTGCCCTCTCCTGCACCCCACTGTATGAAGGTGAGGCTTTCTGTCACCTCTGCTCCCGGCTCTCCCTTGGGTCCAGAAGAGTGTCTAGAGAGCTTGTGAATGGTCGGTGAAGATCACCGTGCCTTAAACAGCATCTAAAACGCTTGAGAGAGCAAATCCATGCATCTAGCAAGAACACTCCCATATTATGCTCTAGGTTCATAAATTAGAAGTGAGCATCTTCCTTTCGTCCCTCTGGCCATGAAATCAAACTGGGAGTTTATCAGCGGTACCGTTTTCTCTCCTCATACTTCAGTGCAACATTGTAAACAGCATGGGCGACAGAAACACAGACTCTGAAGCAGAGGGTCTTAGACTTACTACTGTGGCACCCTGGCCGGTGATGGGCATGCCTGGGTCATGGTACTAACTCTCCACATCCAGGCAGACAAGGAGTGGGGGGTAGGGAGAAGGAAGGGAACAGGGAGGAGAAGGCTTAGGCTGTCTTTTGAATGACCTCCTCCTTTACCACGCTGCTTCAAGATAAACGTTATATAGGAGTGTCCAGTCATATAATCACTCTTTGAAATTCAAGCTCCTAGGCAAGAGGTCTTGTAGCCCGTAACATTTTGACAGATCTACTTCATGATTGGTCAGTCACACATAGGCCCCTCCCCACACCAGAAAGCTACCTTAGTCTCAGGGCAGGTTCCCACAGATGCTCGCAGGGACAGAATGAGGGCGCAGAGGAGATGCCAGCAAGGTCTCCGGCGCCAAGGAAGGGAGCATTTGTGTAACTGTTAGCACACGGTGTTTTGTTTGCCACCAGAGAAGCCTGTGCTGGCTCCTCTGCTCCCCCAGTCTTCCCCGCTATGATTAATTTTATCCTTTGTGTGTGTTGGCAAAGACAGGATGCATTTGCGATGCGTTTGCTGTAGTTGGAGTGACAGGCCGCGTGGTCTCACGGCCGCTCCCTGAGCCCTGGTGCCTGGGCATGCAGAGCAGTGTTTCAGACGCAGTCCTCTGTGAACTCAGCTGTCCCTTTCCCAAGCTGCGGCTGCCCTGGGAACCATCCCCCACTCCCCACACATCACATCCCGGGACCCTTGCAGAGACTCCAGCCCATCTCGGCCGCTTCCCACGCCTCCAGTGGGCTCTGGTATACAGCGTGTTCTTTGGAATTGGCCATCTCGGTGATGGGGTTCTTTCCTCCTGAACTTAAACCATAGATGGCAAGGATGCGGGGAAAGGGGAGGCCTTATTCACTGCTGGTTGGAGATGCCGACTTGCATACCCCGGTGGTGAGGCGGAACTTGGACTCACCTCACCTACTGCAGCCACCATGGAAAATGATGTGGAGGGTCCTCCAAAAGCTAGAAATAGATCTACTGTCTGGGCTGGTTGTTTTGTCAACTTGACACAAACCTGTGTATATCTAGGAAGAGAGAATTTTTTAAATTATTTCTTTCATACAATGTATTTTGATGCTCTCCCCTCTTCTAGCTCCTCCCAGCTCCTCCACCTTGGTACCCAGCCGACTTTACATTATTTCTCTCTCTCTGTCTCTCTGTCTCTGTCTCTGTCTCTCTCTCTGTCTCTCTCTGTCTCTCTCTGTCTCTCTCTCTCTCTCTCTCTCTCTCTCAGACAAAGTTTCTTTGTGTAGCCCCTGCTGCCCTGGAACTTGCTCTGTAGACCAGGCTGGCCCTGTACTCACAGAGAACCACTTGCCTCTGCCTCCCGAGTGCTGGGATTAAGGACATGTGCCACCACTTCCCAGCTGGGATTTTCTTTCTGAATTGTGAGTCTTTAAACTTCCAGGTGTTAAAAACTTGTCCATCCAAAATATTTCAGTGCAGGTTGCATGTCGACTCTGAGATTCTGTCCAGGAACTCCCTCCTGGGAGGAGGGCTAGCCGAGCCCTTGTTAGGCTCCTGTGGTGTGGCCTTTCATCTAGCTGCAAGTCAGGATGAAGGGCCATAGTTGACAGAGGCACGAGAATATTGGAGTGACGTGCTCCTGCCAACAACTCATATTTAATTATCCAGCCCCTGCTCGTTCCGTGCACTCTGGACTGAACCGCACCAGACAGTCGAGAAGACCATCTGTAACAAACAGGTGAATATGAGTCCTCTGCAGTCTGTGGTGGTCGCTGTGAGAAGCCAGGTGTTGCCCTCCTGGTGACAAGGTACAAGGAAGATTAAAACTGGCAACGTTTCAAGAGCTTGTGAGATGGGTGGGATGGAAGGTGTGCCCGTAGGCTGGACCCTGGTGACATCTGACTTGACATGTCTGCACAGCCAGCTCGAGGGCTGCTGTCACACTCAGCAGCACCCTGCAGCGGGGCTGACTCCCACGGGAAGGCCAAAGGTGCCTGCCTCCTCCCGCTGCCATCTTTGCTGAGTGCCATGCCCCCTCACGGGTCTCCTGCTCCACGTGGGTCTGTGGCTCCAGGGCTCCTACTTATCTTTGTGGGATCCCTTTCACTCTGAAGTCTGTCCTTCCCTCCCTCCCTCCTCCCCCTCCGCTACACCTCTCTCCCGGCTCAGCCTCCTGCTCTGGTCTCTTTTCCCACACCGGTTTGAGACCTGGCCAAGCCTCTGCTTGCTCCTTCTAATTCTAGGCATTGTCTCGTGGCTTGCTGTTCTCATCGCCCGCTTGTCTTTCTCCAGATGCCAGCTTCTCACTGAAAACCAACTTGATCTCTCTCTGTCTTTAAGGTTATTCCTCTCTTTAGAGTAGTGGCTTTCAGCCTTCCTAATGCTGCCACCCTTTAATAAGGTTCCTCATGCTGTGGTGACCACCGACCATAAAATGAATTTGTCAATACTTTGTAGCTATAATTTTGCTCTTGCTATGAATTGTACTGTAAAGGTCTGAGGTGCAGGATATCTGATACGTGACCCTTGTGGGGTGGCGATGCGTAGGTTGAGAACCTTTGCTTTAGAGCAAATTTTGACTCACATGTGCTTCAAGAGGAGTGATTTCAATAGCCTTCAGGCAGAGGCCACCTAAGTATCTATGGATGTATCGTGGAATGTTGTCCATGCAACAAGAAAGGAGAGAGGTTCTGACCCAGCTTACAGCATGATGAACCTGGAGGGCATTCTGCAGAGTCCAGTTAGTCACAGAGGGGCACACTATGTGTGAGTCTACTTATATGAGGCACCAGGAGTATTCAGACTCGCCGAGACAGTGTGGGTAGGGCTCCGGAGAAGGAGTGAGAGGGGTGTTATTTAATAAATATAGAGATGAGAAAGTTTGGGAGATCTGTTGTGTAACAAACTGCATGTACTTAACATTTCATTTCTGCACATTTAAAAATAGTTAGGCTGGGGATTTTCGTGCTGTGCATTCTTACTATTTAAAAACTGGCCAAGACCAAACAAAAAAGTACTCTGTCTGTCTTCACCCATCACTTCGAGTGCCTCCCTGTACTGTTCGCTCCTTCGAACATGCGTCTGTTTCGCGGCAGGCCTGCTTTTTCTACCTTACAGTCTCCTCTGGAAGGGAGAGGCCACAGGGCTGAGATTCCTGCTTTGTTCCCTGGATTTCCAGAAAAAGTGCTTAGCTAGCACCAGGGAGGCGGTTCATAAGAATGTGCCCTAAATTTGGTCACAGCCAGACCCCGTTCCCCAAAGCTCAGACATGTACTTTGAGGGGTTTCTGGCAAGGGGGGTTTCTCTATTCACTAAATTGAGACTTTGCATTTAGGTAGCAGTGCTGTGTGACACGGGGACAGACAGGCGGGCTGTGGGCGTTTTCTCTTTGACCTGGAGCAGTGTTTATGATCTTGAGCTGCTCCTTCACCATTGACTGAGTGAGGATGGGGCAGCTTCGCCCGAGTGAGAATTCCCGCCTCCCTGTAGATGGCAGGTATGTCTAGCACCTGTGCCCCCCACTCCCAGAGGCTAGGGAGGGCTAGGCTTTTACAAATGGACTAGTGTTCCCTTCTCTAAGCCTCTTGCTATAGACAAACGGTCCTCAAACAAGCCTCTGTGTTTTCAGTGCCTTTTCAGATTACAGTACAAGAGCTCTTAGCAACGTTACATTTTGACGCTCAGTCTAATGACTCATTTGGCAAAGGTGCTTGGAGCTAAGTGTTCAGCCAGGCTTGTCGGGTGGCCCTTTTGTTTCTGGGTCCGGCAAAGCTGGGGGTCCTCCTTGTTGCTGAGATCCTTTATTTGCCATCTTGAAGGTCAGAGAGAACTCATGGAAAGCAGGGCAGCGCATGAGCTGCTTTGCCTAAAGGCCTAGGCCTCACACAAAGGGGAATGCTCCAAGAGGTCTTTCAAAAGGAAGTCTCACTGCAGGCGAGAAGCCGGCTTGTGAAGACCCTAATGGATTCTAGAGAAGAAGGAGTCCCTGCGTGAATACTCCCTGTAATATCTACAAAGCCTTGGCAGTGGAACATTTGCATGTAAAACCTCAGCAGTCCACAGCTTGGCAGTGGTTTGAGGAACTGCGGGTTCACAGGGGTTTGTGCATGCCGTGCTACGGCTATTAGAGTGGAGGGCAGATACATTAGTCACTCTGGGCTGCTGCGCAACAGGGCCACGGGCTGGGAGCTTAAACAGCTGACGCCAGTGCCCCTGCTCTAGAGACCGTGAAGTCCCCATGGATTTGGTTCCTCGTGAGGACCTGCTTCCTGGGCTGCAGATGGCCGCCTTTATGCTGTGCTCCCCCCACCCCATGAGTGGGAAAAGCTTCACTGTCTTCTAACACACAGGGTTCCACCGTCATGGCTTGCCTAACCCTCACCTCCTTCCAAAGGCCTCCTCGCCTAACTCTAGTCCGTCGGGAAGCAGAACTCCAGCGATGAGGTGTGAGGGAAAGGCTTAGTCTATAGAGAAAGAGAACGATGGGTTTGTTGCCTGACTGTGGTTCTCTGGCTTTGCATTAGCCCTTAATGAGCTTGAACTGTTTCCACTTCTCTCTCTTGGAGGATTGGTTAGTATTATGCGTTTGTTTGTTTGTTTGTTTGTTTGTTTGTTTTTCCAAGAAATATCATCGTTGTATGGAACTTGAAGCAATGCACTCTGGGACCCTTTCCATGATGAGTAATGCAAAAATGTAATTATTCCCAAGGCAAAGACAACAGGTATCTGTGGGTAGAGCCTGTGGGAGTCTCCAGGGCTTAATCTTCATTACTTGCTTGCAAATCTTGTGGGCTCATTCCCTTTCCTTTATTAACTTTAAAAATAATGTTTATTCACTTTTTTTTTCTAATTTTAGCAATAATATAGATCACTGTGGGAAATTTAGAAACTACAGGTGAGGCAAAACATCTGGTTTAATTTTATAACTGTGTGAGAAAACTTGGCTGGGAATAAATATTCATTGTGTATAGGTATCTTGATTGCAGGATGTGGTAGATGAGTAGTGCAGCATCCCCTTGCTGGATGTATTTTTATAGTAAAGGGGGTGTGGCATGATGTCAGCACACGCTTTCCCAGTGTTGCCTGCCTTCTAGTCAGTGTCCTAGATGGGCTGAGGCAAGAGAGTGGCCTACGTGTGCAAAACTGCAAACCTCTGTTAAGGCCGAAGATGATGGAAGACATCAGTGATTCCCAGGTAGCTGAGTAGCAATGTCACCTTCCTGGTGTCTGTTACGGGCTTCTGGATTGATGGGTCACTGCTACTGCTCTCCTGCCGTCCGGTTGTGAAGATTAGAGTGTATTTCCTCGTGGGATTGTTAGATGATTGGATGAGAAGAGTTTCATCTGTCAGGCATTATAAAATATGGTTTGGAGGCCAAGGAGATGTGTTGTTCAGCAATTTCCTCTGAGATCAAACATTTCAACTTGGAGGGAAGCTCCGTAAGAAACGCAGGGTATTCTATAGGAAGGCTCCTTGAAACTCACGAAATAACCCCAAAACTTCAGGAAGTCCTTGAAACTGACCAGATGCTCTAGTCATCTAGGTTAGGGTTAGGGTTAGGGTTAGGGTTAGGGTTAGGGTTAGGGTTAGGGTTAGGGTTAGGGTTAGGGTTAGGGTTAGGGTTAGTAATAGGACTACTGAGAGCAGTACCAGACAGGACGAGCCACCTAGAAGAGGTTCAGAAAAGCCAAGCTGCCTGGCAGAGATGCTCTTCAACTCATTAAGTTGCCTGCAGGTTGTACAGAGAATTCCAGGTTTCCAGCTCTGGTGAATCATTGTCCGTGCAGATGTGGGCTTTGGTGATGTTGATGGTGTGGCTGTCCTTGAGTCATTTTTGGTTCCTTTAAGTAACCCCAATAAAACTTGCTGGTTTAAGAAATTGTGCGTTGGTGTTTGATGGTATCTTTACTTTGGTCTGTTGCTCTTTCTCTATCTGGGATTTAATATTCCCTGGGAATAGTGTCGCATGACATGAGATGGCTCAGTAGGTAAGAACACTTATTATTCAAGTGTGAGGACCTGAGTTCAGATCCCTAGCGTCTACACACACACACACACACACACGTGTGTGTATGTGCACACGCGTGTGTATGTCGGGGTTGTACATGTGTGTGCTTGTGTGTGTGTATGTGTGTGTGTGAGTGTAGATGCTCCATTTCCTCCACCAAGCCAGTTTTTATCACTCAGAAGTGGCCTGTCAGGTTCCTGGTTGGGACAAAGACTGGGATATTTAGATGGATTTGGGGCAGTTTCTAAGTACAACCCTGTCTAGTATCTCTCCAGGACCTTGCGGATTCCAAGATGTGCATTCATTTACACAACGGCATGGAATTTGTGTAGAACCCTTGCAAATGTTCTGTTTCTTATTAAACCATCTCTTGATGACTTATAATATCTGATATGTAGTAAATGAGTGTAAACAGTCATTCTATGTTGTTCAGGGAATTGATGTAGGGGAAAACAAGCCTTTTCTGTATAGGTGTGACTCAAAAATTTATTTGATTTACATTTGGTTGAAGGGTAAGCATAGATATATTCACATACATATGTATGTGTGTTTTTTACATATGTATGTTGTTGTTTAAGAGAGTGCCTTTCACTGAACCCAGAACTCAGCAATCTGACCAGACCGGCGGCTAGCAAACCCTGGGGGTCGTCCTGTGACCACCTCCTCACCACTGGGATTACAGGTGTTTGCCCAGGGTTATACTTGTGTACTGGGCTCAGGACTTGGGTACTCGGTCTTCCGCGGCAAGCATTTCCCTGACGGAACCATCTTCTCAGCTCCACCTGTCACAATGTGGTCTTCATGTGTACCATTGTGTATTCATAACTCACAGTTTAGTAGAGAGTCCTATTCTTATTTACTAGGGTCTGGCTGCTTAGCGGTTGGTTGTGATGGGAACCTGCACAGCACCGTCCTTGGGCAGCTTCAGGAGGGGACCCCCATCCCCAAATCTGCTTCTGCCAAGGGACCTCTGTGTTTCCCGGGACTGTAAAGGCCAGCTGACAGAGCTGCCACCCACCCCTGTGTCCTCCCCAGCCTTGGGTACCATCTCATGTGCTGGGCGCGGGGAAGGGGCACCAGCATTTCCGATTTGACTGATGAAAAATGCTAACGGTGTGCAGCTGTCTTGCTTAGCATTTCATGAGTTTCTCATGACTGTTTTTTTTTTCCTCTTCTTCGTTGGCATTTGCTCTTTAAAATTCAAATATTTCTTCCACTCAGGTAAAATGTTCTTAATCTAGCTTCAAACAGAAAAGGTCAGAGAGAGAGGCTGAAAGTCCTCAGCAGCTTACATACATAATGCAGAATCATGGCTGCCTCTGCTTACAGATACCTGTCTCAGCCTTTGTTCTTTCTTCAGAGCTTTTCATCTTTTTTTGTTTTTAAAGAACCCAAAATTTACAGATCCAGTTACAGCCTTTTGTCCCTCCTTTAGCCTGGCCTGCCATAAGCAAGGGGGGGTGGGTGGGTATTTCACAGGCTGCATTTATCTGACTCATAGACAGTGGGTAGTGCTTAAAAGAATCACACAAGCATTGTTAACTGTGTGTGCCACTCTGGAACTTGCATTTAGCAACTTGATTTTGTTTAGTGCATCCATCCAGGTTGATTTGCATAAATTCCTGTCTGTAATTCCCCCTGAGAATGCATGTGGCTTTCTATCCGAGGTTCTACAACTGCCAATTCAAACAAATCGGATGAAAATATTTGGAGAAAATAATTGGTATCTCTTCTGAACATGTTCGCATTTTCCTGGCGTTACTCGCCGAACGATTCAGTGTATAAAGTATTTACTTAGTATTTTCCTTACATTCTGTATTTTAAGTCAACTACCAATGACCTATGAATATGTTGGAGGATGTCTACAGGTTCTGTACAAGGACCAAGCCATTTTATATCAGGCACTAGATTACATCTTAGTTTTGGCTATATTCCTTAAATAATTTTCAAATTGTTCATTGTTGGTATACAGAAATATAATTGATATTTGCATATTTAACTTGTATTCTGTAACTTGGGTTTTATGCTTCGAGTGTATGTATATGTGTGTGTTCTTTATAGAGATTTATTATTATTATTATCATCATCATCGTCATCATCATCATCATTATTACAAAGTTGGGTCATCTTCAGGAAGAAATCAGTTAACTTCTTCCTGTCTATGGATGTATTTTGTATCACTTTCTTGCCCATGACTTCTGTATCTGAACAGAACCTCCAGAATAATTCTGAATTGGAACTGACATCTTCACGTTCTTCATATATATAAAATTTTGAGACAGAGTTTCCCTGTATATGCTTGGATGTGCTGGAACTTGCTTTGTACACTAGGCTGGCCTCGAACTTGTGTAGATCCACCTGCTTCTTACTTACGAGTACTGGAACGAAAGAGGTGTGCTACCATGCCTGGCTTCCTTCTTCAGATCTTGGGTGGGGAATCTTTTCCTCCTTCAGCATTGGTGTCCTTTGGCAAGCCAAGGAATTTCTTTTTGTTCCCTGTTGAGTGTTTCTGTCCATGAAAAGATGTTGGAATTGGTCAGGTACCTTTCATCCATCAATTAAGATCGTCATGTAGGCTCGTGTTTTCTTCTGTTAAGAAGCTCTGTTATGTTGATTGGCTTTTGTGTGTTTGGCACATTTCATATCTTAGGAACCAAATCCTGTTTGGTCATGATGAATAAATCTGTTAATATGTATATTAGTTTACCTTCTATCACTCTGATAAAACACGATGAAGGAGGCAATTTATAGAAAGAAGGGCGTGTGCTGGGCTTACAGTTCCACAGCGGTGACTCTGTCACATCATCGCGGCAGCATGGCAGCTGGCAGGCGTGGCGGCAGGAGAGGCCGAGAGCTCACATCTCTAACTGCAAGCGGGACACTGGGCGAGCCAGCTGGGGATGGCAGGAGGCTTTTGACACTTCAGAGCCCTCCTGCATTGACATACCTCCTCTAGCAAGGCTGTACCTCCCAAGGCCCCATGAGCAGTGTGACCAACTGTAAACCCAGTATTCCAATGCCTAGAATATGGGAGATGTCTTATTCGAACCCCCACAATACTATTCATTCTCTTTGCTAATAATTTTACAACTGTCATTTTTTTTCCTGGAGATGTCCTTCGGTTAGCTATTGCATCTGGTCTCATGATGAATAAAGAATTGCCCCCCCCACCCCCGCATGCCTTTTCTGTTAATAGGAATGACCATACCTCCATAAACAGAAATATAAAAAATAGTTTTTTCTTTAAAGATTCTTTTAGACACTAACAGAAAAAAAAAAACCAGCTGGCCATAGTTTTGTTAAAGGTTTTATCCCTTTGTTTAGTTTTCTTGATTAGAGTCTCACTGTGTAGCCCACGCTGGCCTCAAAGCTGTGATCCTCTTGCCTCAGCCTAGTGAGTGCTGAGCTCACAAGCATGTATCATTCATGTGCTTTTGTTGGAGTTTTTTTAAGAAGGTCACCTAATTATGGGTTTCATATGGCCACAGATATCAGTAAGCCTAGCACGTCTCAGTACTCCTTCTTGTCTGTCTTTCCCCTACACTGCTGGTCCCGTCTCCATCCAAATAGCCCCTCTTCTGTTCCATGTCATATATATTTGCCATGGAATAAGACATAGTGTCAGTGTTCCCACTGCCTTCTCTTGTTTCCCTTATCCTTAGTCCCATCTCTCTTCTCGTATGTTGTATGATATTGATGCTTGCATCTCCATCTCATTCCTCTGCATCCTCATCATCTCTGTTCCTTTATCCCATCCCCCTGAATCCACATCGCCTCTGCATATCCATCTCCATCACCACCTACACCTTCTCTCTTACCTATGAAGTTTTAAACGTTTGTGTCTAGTCATTATAATCTTCACTAAGATTTGATTGAATTTTAAGTGGTGTGTGTGTGTGTGTGTGTGTGTGTGTGTGTGTGTGTGTGTTTTGCTGGCGAAGTATTAAGTATTATGACACAGGCTAGAGTAATTTTGGAAGAGGGAACCTCAGTGGAGAAAATGCTCCTACAAGACTGGCCTTTGGGCAAGCCTATGGCAAATCTTCTTTCATGACTGATGTGTGTGGGCACACCCCAGATTTCTGCTACTTAGGAGTGAGACATTGAGTGGAACTGTGTCTCAAAGCAGTTTTTTTTTTTAGTTATGGATGGGTTTGTGCATTAGGGTTAGGACACTCTTGTAGCCTTAGGAATCTTTCATTTCAGTCCCTGCAACTGGGGAAAAGGAAGAGAGGAATAAAGGGTAACATCCCTTCACATTGATGGAGAGGGGTAGATAGCCTTTGGAAGCTCTAAGGTCTCCACTTAGATTCAAGTCAAAGAAGCCACCACCAGGATGCATCACAATCAAGTTGTCAAAAGTCAAGGCAGGCAGGGTGGCTTACGCTGATAGAAAGCCTCTTGAGAAGATCACTTAAGCTCACGAGTTCAGGAGCTTAAGTCCAACCTGTGCAACAACACTGTCTCACAATATAACCATTTATACAGATAAATCTAGACAAATGAAATGAGAACATTCAAACTGTAAATTAATAGTAGCAGAGAGCTTAGGGGCTTGTCATGCCCACGGGGGTGTGAGACTATCAATCAGTGAATTTCTCAGAAAGCTTCACCAGACAGGCTGATGCTGACATAATATTAAAGGCAATGCCAAGCCAACCCAAAGCTTCCAACTAAGGATGGAAGCAAAGCTGTCCTTCAGAAATAGATTAAATGCTTTCTAGATATTAGAACTATTCACATGAGATGTTGAAAGGAGTATTCCAGAAGAAACAAAGGGTTCTCTTTGGTAACAGGAAAACACACAAGTACATAAAACTCACTGGAATGGATAAACAGAGTCCCTTTCAAAGACTCCTGGAATGGTGGCATATGAATTAATCATTAAAAAGAGTTACAGGCATGTAATACTATATGAGTTGTGAAATCAGAAATAAGCGAGTGGAAATCAAACAAACCAACAGTGGCTATATGTGTACCAAACAGAATAGATTTGGGAGGCTATAACAACCGTAAGTACATGTGTACCGAGCTTCAGGGCAGTCAAGTCTATTAAGCAGACATGGGTGGATTTAAGGGTGGAAACAATGCTTTCTGGGCAAACATGGAGACCTGAGGTCATATTGTTAGCACCCACGTGGCAGCTCTAGGCCAAGCAGTGTATATCTGTAGCTCCAGTACCGGGAACAAAGACAAGTGGATTCCAGGATTCCAGCCTGTGCAGCCAGGCTGGTGACTATGGTGAGCTCCAGGTTCAGCAAAGGACCCTGTCTCAAAATACAATAGACAGCAGTAGAGGGGAGTACCTGGGTGGGCCCCCGACTTCCATACACACGCATGCTCATCCACTACAATGTGCACACCCACACACATTTACAATAAAAAGCAAACATTTTTTTTAAGTCAGCACTCATACTAGAAGGTCTTAACACCTTACTTTCAACAGTTCATCAGCATAGAATGTCACTAAGGAAACAGATTGCAGCTGCATTGAAGAGTACATGAACCTTAGAGACATAATAAGAGTATTCCATTCCATGGCAACAGAATATATATTCTTAATATACACAAGAAGAAAAACACAGAAAACCAGCAAAACTAGTTCTTAAAAGATAAAATTGATGCATTTTCTCCCTTGGCAGCTTGCATGGAACCTTCCAGTCCATAGATGAAGGCAGCTCCCACCTCCCCCCACCAACAAAACTTTTCTTTTTCTTAGCAGAAGATGGAGAGACAGAAAGATTTACACCCCATCAAAGTGTAGATAGCACATGATTATGTGATGCCCAGTCTTGAATGGGTGTCTATTACACAACTACAGCCAAGGCTTAGGGATTGAGATCCTGAAGACTAGGGGCACTCCTGCCTGGCAACAGGACAGGGATGTTACTCCAATGAACAGTGTGGTTACCTGCCCAAGACCTGCACAAGCCACACCCACTCACACACCAACATGAGTGGAGGGAAGTCCCACAAGGCCCTTATGCCTGTGTGGAAAGCTGTAGGCCAGCAAAGGCTGATGAGGGAGAACCAGGGTTTTTTTTCCTTCAGGAATGAGACCCCAGTTTAGATGGTTAGCCCTAAACACATGCAAATAAGGTCCAAAGAAATCTGACGTGTGTGTGTGTGTGTGTGTGTGTGTGTGTGTGTGTGTAATATAGAAGAGGTCATGAATTCAAGAGGAGGTTGGGGGACATGAGAGGGGTTGGAATGGGGAGAGAAGGAAATGATGAAAATACAGTATATTTGTTAATGTTTGAAATCGTCAAAATAGAAAAAAAAAAGCTAAACATCAATACACTTTAACTAGACTAAGAGAAAGAGAAGATTCCAATAAAGTCAGACGTGAAAAAAAGATGGCAGCTGATACCACAGAGATACAGAGGGCCAGAGGAGAGTGCTGTGAGCAATTATACCCCCACAGATTAGGTAATCTACAGGAACCGGATGCATCCCTCAGCCACAAGCTGTAGGCAGTGACTCAGGAACCACACAGCTGAGCAGAGTGAAGGACTGCGTTGGTTCACTAAGAACCGAGTGTGCCAGGACTGCCGGCTTCATGGAGGAGTTCTACAAAAGGCCGAATCCAGACTCACTCTGGAACTTTTCAAGTCTTCCACAATGGAGAGGGGAGAGCATGTCTAAGCTTCCTGTATGAGGCCAGCCTTATCCTGATAGTGAAGAAAAAATAGGCCATTATTCCTATGAGCACAGTTCAGAAATCCTTCAGAGAGTCCTGGTAAATTCACTTCAGCTACACCATGATTTAGAGTGACTTACTCCTGGCCAGGAATGGCTCAAGATGCACAAATAAAGACATAATGCATAAACATATGAAAGGGAAAACATATCGTCATCTCAGGAGACAGAAGGAAAGTTGAGCAAAATCTTTTCATGATTAAAAGTCTCTTGCAAATATGTACATTGCCACAGTAAATTTGTTAATGTTTGAAATTGTCAAGATAGAAAAAGGTTAAATATCAGTACACAACTACACACACACACACACACACACACACACACACGTCACATACATGAGTCCCATCTAGCATCACACTCATGGGTGAAAGAGTTTCTGCTAAGATCAGGGACAAGACCCAAGCCAGTCTCATGGTTTCTGCTCAGCACAGGGCTGGAAGCCCTAGCTAGAAGAATCACTTCAGTTGCCAAGGAAGAGATGGAAGTGCCTGTTTCAGATGACAACATCTTGCACATAGAAAATTAAAGACATGACAAAAATGGTTAGAATTCATAAATAAATTCAGTAATACTGCAGAATTCGAAGCCAGTGTGGAAGAATGGGCTATGTCTCTATGAAGTAACACTGAATCATCTGAAAAAGAATTGAAAAACAAATCTATGTTATTAGTATAGACATAACAAGGAACTTATGGGTAAGTTCAGGGAGGAGGAAGAGGCAGCATGCAGAAGTCTAAACCGTTAGTGAAAGATACTGAGGACAGACAGGAAGAAGCCTGTGCTTAAGAATCAGAGGTTCAGTATTGTCAGATGTCCATACTGCCCAAGGTACAGAGTCAATGGAATCTTTACCATGTTTTAATGAGGTTTTTTTTTTTTTTGGCCTTTAGCTTGTATATTATGGTTTCTAATTTTGTGGTTTTTATGAATTTTGGTTTTTTGTGTGTGTCTCTGTGTGTTTTTGTTATTGTTGTTGTTGCTATTGTTTGTTTATTTGCCTGTTTGCTTACTGAAGAGAGAAAGAAAGGACATGGAAGTGGGGGTGGGGCTGAGGAGGATCTGGGAGGAGTCGGGGGAGGGCAAGCTGTGATCAGAATAAGGTATGAACAATTGTCAGCAAGAAAGGTTAAAAAATGAAATGGAAAAAAAAATTACCCAAATCATATAGAACTTCAGAGCCTTCAAAGAACTAGCATTTCTTAGTAAACAGAATAAAGATAAGTCATTCTATTTACTTCATTTCAAATAGAGTGTGAAGGTGTGTTCCTCGAAAGAGGTTAATAAGACCACGAGCATGGAAAGCACACAGAGCCCGGAAGCGCACAGGAAGGCCAGCAACAACCCACGGGTGACCCCAAACCCACACAGGGAAGGAGGGTGTCTTTAGTACACACAGTTGGGAAAACTAAACATATCATTGAAAAATAAAGTTGCACCTATCTAATGGAGTACACAAATATAGACAACTAATCACGTGACCATAATCCTTGAAACCACAACAATGCGTGTTTCTAGCATGTGCGTAGGTGACGTGTGGATGCTGGGACCTAACGGGTCCTCTGAAGAACAAGTGCATTGCGACCTCTGAGGCACCTCTCAGGAGCCATGCTCTCTTGTTTCTGTGTGAACATCGTGTTTGTGTTGAAAAGCAGACATTCTTATATTATAGAGTAGAAGCTTTGGAGAGAAAACTATTTCCCGTCCTTGGTACTTCTTTTTGTTTACCATAGGCCAGGACCTCTCATTGCTTACTGTAGACCAGGGCCCCTGTAGCTTACTGTAGACCAGGCTCCTCGCTGTTCACTATAGACAGGTCCTCTTGGGGCTCACTGTAGACCAGGTCAGGGCTTCTTGAACTTTTTCTTTTTGTGACCCCCCCCCCTTTCGCCCAAGACATTGTCATGTTATTCTGGGCATATAGGTATGTGGAACAGGTGAGCAAATCAAACGAGTACTGATAATAAGTCATAAAGAAATTTATTTTAAAACAATTCTTTGGTGGTCATATAATTTTACCACTTATTGAAGATAAAAAACCAAACTTGCATACTCATAAGGTAGAGGCAATCATTTGGATTTTTGCACGAAGGAATTTTCACATAAAGAGTTGGCTGCATATTTGGTACTGCAGGACACGAAACATCTTCAGTGTTTTTCATAGTTGATCAATATTTTGATTTTTTTGATTGTTATTCCTGAGAATGCTGCTTTGCATAAATACATAATACCAAACAGCAGGCGTGTGTTTAGGGCCATTGTAGAAATTGTTGGAAATGCTAACCTAATCCTAAGCCAAATTGTATTTAACAAATTTTCTTTATGGAACTCAGAGAATGGTTTCTAAAATTAAACGTTCCAACACAATCCCATCCAGAGATAGACAATTCGATCCTTGCGTGCTGACGAGAGACAGAAGGAAAGTCCTAAGAAGTCTCTGCTTCTCTGCTCCCCTGCCATGTCTCTAGAAGAGCAGAAAGTCTGTACAGTGTAGTAATGGCAGTCTCTAGATGACAACAGTCTGTGCCATGGTGCTTCCCACAGTTCTTGCGCCCTGCGAGGCCTGAGGTGTGCACAGTGCAAAGTGTGTACACTGTGTGTTCAGATCCAGGCTGCAGTGAAGTCACGACTCAGCATGGCTGACCAGTGGAGATCCAGCCCCATCTGGTTATCTGATTCCTAATTTAGTTCTGCTTCTTGGACTTTCAGATAGATTTTACCATTGTCGTGTGTGTGTGTGTGTGTGTGTGTGTGTGTGTGTGTGTGTGACTCATTTCCTGCACCCAGCTATTTGACCCATATGGGTCACCCTATGCTATGGCGACCCACAGTTTAAAAAGCTGGGCTATAGGCTATATCACTGTTCTTTTGTTTGCTTTTCTTTTTAAGGTCTGTGTCCCTTGTCATTTCTGGTCTCTGAGGTCTCTGTGTTCATCTAGTATCTTCAGAGAGTAGGGAGGGAAGAGAGTTGGAGGGGAAATGCAGGCCTTGGGGTCGGGGAGAGTGGAGGCAGGCTGATTGTGCTGACAGTGGCATACCATTTGTGGGCCATCAGCTAGCCAGACACACGGCTCCGCCTGAGCCCTTACTTGCTGTTCGTACTAAGCTTGCCCGTCACACCTTCAGTGTTTTCTCGGCTCTCCTGAGTATAGATCCTGCCTTGGGCACACACAACCTTTCTGCCTTTCTGAATTCTTCCCTCTCCACTCTGTGAGGTTTCCTTTTATGGCCTCAGCACCCTCTTCCCCAGGCGGCTCAGTGCTAATCCTCTGTCCCAGGTGACTGTGGGTTGTGTTTGTCTGGAACACCTGCTACTCTCTTCCACCCCAAGTGAGTTCTGTTTTGTGAGACAGTGAGGTCCCCATCTTGGGTCAGTCTTACATCAGTCTCCCACAGGTCAGTCCACAGATGCACAGCTCCACGTGAGTCTTCTGTGTGCCCTCAAAACCAAGGACCAGGGCCTGCACTGGGCATTCGGCTGCTGCCTTCAAGAGCCCCACGCCCCTGGCCCCGGCCCCACCCCCCTGGCCCCAGCCCCGTTGTGCGTTCCTGCATTGCAATAAACAAAAACAAAAGCTCAGCAGTGACCCACAGAGGGTTTCTTCTGGTTTAACATTTTTTTTTGTTGATTCAGCATTTTTGTGGTGACTGTGAACTTTTTACTGTTTTCCTGGCTTCTGACAAAGTTGATAGTTTCTGTGAGTTGTTGATGTTTCTGCCGAGAGATAGCCCTTAGAGATGCCTAGTCGGCCTTTTTGCTGATGTTTCTGGCCAGAATCCAGATATGGTTAAGTGTTGTCAACAAAATATGGTTTTGGCTTGCAGAGTGGGGCTGGGGGTTAAAGCTTTTAGATTTTAAACAGAGTAACTGTTCAATAAAACCCAATAAACAATGGAACAATAAAAACAGCGAACTTATAACTTGCTCTTATGTCCTTGCTAGAGCCCTTTTATTTTGTATCTTTAGGCATGAAGATAAGGTTTTCAAAGGCTCTTAACTCCATGTGGTAGTCAATAGACACTTTGTTACTTTAGCTCATATTTCATTTGGTAAAGAATTTATTCCACAAGTATACTGTATGAGATGAGATATGGCATGCTCTGGGAGGTGTAAATTAACAGAGCAGAATGTGGCAATTAAAAGAATGTTTTTCTGTTCATGTTAAGTTTGTTTTTATAGAAAAATATAAGCAAATAAAAAGCATGTGTATATCTGTTTTTCTCTGTGTGTATGTCTGTGTGTCTCTGTGTGTATCTCTGTTGTATATGTATGTGTTCCTGTGTGTGTATCTCTCTGTGTGTGCCTGCTTGTATGTCTGTGTTTATATGCGCGTCCAGGTATGAGTGCCTGTGTATGTATATCTGTGTGTCCGTGTTTGTGTGTCTCTCTGTGCATGTGTGTATCTCTATGTATCTCTCTCTGTTTGTGTATCTGTGTGCGTGTTTGGAGTACAAATGACTCACGTGACTCCATGTTGTGATATTTTAACCTACTGATAATGATTCAGAAATTTATATATATATATATATATATATATATATATATATATATATATTCCATAGAACTTTGAACCCTGACCCTAGTGATCTGTGATGTCCTGCTCTGCTGACTGAGTAGATCCTAGACACTCATGGGATGCTGAGGAAGACAGCTGTCACTCTGATGTGTTGTGTTCATTGGTTTTCATCTTAGGATGGGCGTGTCTGGGCAGACCGCACAGTAAGTCAAGGAACACCGGCACTTTCCCGTGATAATTTCTGTATTTGTTATAGTTTATGTTATGCTGTAGACAGTTTGGGGCCTGATGCTTGAAAAGCACCAACGATAACTCTTTGTACAGCCCTGTTCCTAGGCCTCCAGAGTGGGCGCGGCCAAGGGCAGTGGCTGAAGACTGACTCCTTTAGGACCCAGGAGAATAGACATGGAAACAAAGGAGAACGCCGAAGCCAGAAAGTTCCTGCTGCTCAAGTGATGACCTGGGCAGGGCCTCCCAGGGTACTTGATGTCCCTGTGAAGGTGCGCAGACAAGTGTAGTGCTGTGAAAGTGGGAGACATGGAGAGCTTCCGTTATAACTGAATTCTTGTCATGATGAGATGTACGGTTTAATTTTTCTAGCCCTGGAAGGAACGTGTTTTCATTAACTTGAGTTGTAACAAGTTAAAACATGTAGAAACACAAAATCTTGAAGCACATGTTTCCTTGCTCCTGAGCTTTAAAATCTAGAGGAAACCCTGTCTATGCCTCAGGCTGCGTGTGCTACCCATGCAAGGCATACACATCTCACAGGGACCCCAGTGCCATGGAAGAAGCTATAGCAGTACAGTGAGCAAACCAGGAGATTTTATATGGGATTAGAAACATTTTAGAGTATATATTGTATGTCTATTTTTACAAGAGCTGAGATGTAAAGTATACAACTTTATATTAATATACATTAGTATCAAACATAAGCTATATAATCCCTGTATATCAATACAATTTTCCACAGATTAATGCGATCACTTATCTTACGGTTATTCAAGACTGTCACTATCAGGAATTTGAGACGGCTCTTTTATGGTTGTCGGTAAATGGCTTGTGAAGTTACTGTGGTGGGCCGAGGACCCAGAACAGTGGATCGGGCAACGAAGGGGAGAAATCAAGGCAGAAAGGCCGCGCTGCCCGCTGTGAGGCGTATGGAAAGGTGATCATGACAGAGTGTTGATGGAGAACGGACAGACCGATCGCTGGAATGGATCAGAGTCCAAGAATAGACCCACTCGATACAGCTAACTCATCCCTGACAACGGGACCAAAGCAATCGAGTGGGAAAGAGACAGCGTGTTCTTTGACAGACTGTGCTGGACATCTGCATTCACGCTCGTCACCAACATGAACTGTGGATCTCAGCCACGTGCAGAACCGCACTGTGCAGCATCCCAGGAGTTCACAGGAGAACATTCAGAAGACGTCAGCGGCGACTCTTAGATCAGAGGGATGGTACGGAGGAGAAAGAAGAGGCAGGTCAAATGCCATTAGAATTGATGAGGGGTGCTCTGTGGAAGGCCCTGTTGAGCCACAGATGAGGAGAAAATGCTTGCTGGAGTCATAGCATGAAAGACTGTCGCCAAACTTATACAAGGCTCTAACAGCAGAAATACAAAGCCAGACAGCCACGTTAAAGCTTTGGCAGGGGATGGAAACAGATCCCTGGCGGAGATGATACACAGACGGCAGAGAGGCCATCAGGACCCACACGACGTGGCCCTAGGGAGTGTCACATTAAAGTGACAGGCCCCTCTGAATGCCAGGAGAACACGCAGACTGGACCCTGGAGACCGTGCCCGACAGCAAGACCCCATGCTCTCTGAAGGAAGAATGCAGGGAAGTTCAGTTCGGAGGATGATCTGCAGTTTCTTTCAAAATAATCCCTTTTTCTTTATGACACGTAGCCCAAGCTAGCTTCAAATCCATGGCCCTCCTATCTCAGCCACCCACAAGTGCCATGCCTGGCAAATGCACTGTATATAGTAACTAGCCTTCAGTTGTGATAAAACAATCGAGGCAAACAACCTAAAAGGATAAGAAGTTTGTTTGGACCCATGGTTTTAGAGCTGTCAGTTAATAGTGTTTTGGGTCTGTCACTCTGGGCTTGTAGCAAGGCAGGGCATTATGGTGGGACAGTCTGACATGGGGAACATTTTTACCTACAGTGGCCAGGCAGCAGAGAGGACAAAGGGCCATGGTCCCATTATCCCTCAAAGTCACCTTTCAGTGACATAACGTCCTCCTACTAAGCCTGACCTCGAGAAGGTTCCATTAACTTCAATAAGCCATAGGCTGGTAACCATGTCTTTACAAAGTCTTGTTTCTAAAGAGCGTATTAGATCCAAAAGCCTTTATCATTTGATCATGTGATCACAATTATTACGATTTACCAATGTGAAGTGGAAACCACATGCACACAAAAACACATGTGTGTAGTATGAGTCTATATTCACATGTATGTGTGAGTACATGTTTGTATGTGTACCGTATATGGAAGTACATGTTTGTGTGTGTATGTGTGTGTGTATGTACATGCATACATGCATAGATATATATACATATACACACATATATGTGTATATATACATATACACATATGTATATGTATATGTGTGTGTGTGTGTATACACACATACATACATACATGCATGCACTTGAAAGCCAGAACTTGCTTTTAGGTATCTTCCTGGTTGCTTTCACTTTACGGTTGAGGTAGAGTCTTTCACAGAACATATAGCTTGCACACTGAGCTAAACCTGCCGCCCTTCAGTGTCCCCAAAGCCTCCGATCTTCTCTTCTCCAGTGCTGGGATTACATCACACACCACCCTGCTCAGCAGTTCAGCGGGTGATGATTCAACCTCTGGTACTCGTGCGGGGAGGCCAGCGCTTTCCTGACTGGCCTGTCTCCCCAGCCCTGCATAGGTGTGCTTACAGCATCCTTATTCATAGTCGAGGAACTGTGACGCACTGAGGACGTCCTCCAGGGGTGAGCGGATCAATGTTCCACAGTCCATCTGAAGGCGGACTGCGATTCGGTTTGACTAGGTGACAGGAGCTGGTTCGCAAAGGCCACAAAACAGACAGACAGAGCTAGTCAGATAACACAGGCAGCGGGGATTCTCAGGAGCTAGAGCAAAGGGGATGCTTGGGAAGGAAGAAGTCAGGAGTGCGGAGGCCAGGAACTCTCTTGTGATTGATACTGTGGGGGTGAGAAGTCTCAGGAGCTGTTCATCCAGAGACACAGAATGGATAGAACTGAGGTAAGCCACTGTGTGAAGAGTGGGTGTGGACAGCAATGACCACTGTCCCCTGTGGATTCATCACGGGTGTGTGTGTGTGTGTGTGTGTGTGTGTGTGTGTGTGGTGTGCATGGCTATGTGATGTATGCATATATGCATGCAGATGCAGGGGCACATATGGAGGTCAGGGGTCAACACTGGGGGTTTTCCTTCCTCTTCACCTTAGTTTTGAGGGAGCTTCTTTTTCTACATTTATTTTTATTATTTTAAATGATGTGTGTGTGTGTGTGTGTGTGTGTGTGTGTGTGTGTGTGCGCGCGCGCGCACATGGATGCAGGGGCCTGGAGAGACACAGAGAGGATGTTAGATGTAGTGAAGGTAGAGTTACAGGCAATCGTGGGCCAACTAATGTGGGTGCTGGGAGCCAAGCTGAGTCCTCTGCAGCAGCAGCAGGAGCAGCAGGAGCAGCAGCAGCAGCAGCCATGCTGGGGCTTTTGTTGTCCTTATCCTTGTCATCCTCATCCTTCTCCTCCTCTTCCTCCCCCCTCCTCTTCCTCCCCCTCCTCCTCTTCCTCCCCCTCCTCCTCTTCCTCCCCCTCCTTCTCTTCCTCCCCTCCTCTTTCTCTCCTCCTCCTCTTCTTCCCCTCCTCTTCCTCCCCTCCTCCTCTTCCTCCCCTCCTCTTCCTCACCCTCCCCCTCTTCCTCCCCTCCCCCTCTTCCTCCCCTCCCCCTCTTCCTCCCCTCCTCCTCTTCCTCCCCCTCCTCCTCTTCCTCCCCCTCCTTCTCTTCCTCCCCCTCCTCCTCTTCCTCCCCTTCCTCCTCTTCCTCCCCCTCCTCCTCTTCCTCCTCTTCCTCACCCTCCTCCTCTTCCTCACCCTCCTCCTCTTCCTCACCCTCCTCCTCTTCCTCCTTCTCCTTTTAATGTACGCATTGGGATCTGAACTCTGGACCTTCTTTTGTGCAGCAAGCTCTATATTTAACTGAGCCACAAATGTTCCTCTTTGGTGGGGGTGCGCTGAAGAGGGAGGGCCAAGTATTTGTGTCTGCCTGTTCGTGTGAAAGTATATATGCGTGTATGTGTGTGCTTCTGTGTGTGTATGTGTATGTGTGTGTGCCTATGTATATACCTGTGTGTGTGCCTCTCTGTGTGTGTGCCTCTCTGTGTGTGCTTGTGTGTGCATATGTGTGTGTGCCTTGTGTGACTGTGTATGTGCCTGTGTGTGTGTGTGTGTGTGTGTGTGTAACTCTGTACATTTTGTTTCTTTAATTAAATACATTCTGAAGAATGTGATGTTCAGCAGTGTGTCGGGGAGACGGATCTGCTTATTCATCAGATCTGAGAGTGCTCCTAACAGGGAAGGTGCTGTCCAGGGCTCCGTGCCATGATTTATGGAGGAAGACGAAGGGACCACTCTCTTATTTATGGCCGTATCCTTGCTTCAACCCCCAGAGTGTACTTAACCAGGCTATGTGAAGCATATAATTTAATATTTTCCATCTTTATGCCTTATAAATGTTTCCTTCAGAATTTTCATTAGATTACATAAGTAGGTATTACGGAGTTCCTGAGTTTATTCACACTGAGCGCAGATGTGGAGGGAACACTCTGCTTCTTTAGTTTTTCATTTTTATATTGCCGATCTGCTTCAGAGGGGGGATGTGTGAGGCAGGATGTTTTAATTCTGTTAATTCAAGCAAGTTTCCTGGGATCTTTCTCCATCAATGCACAGCCCATATATCGGAGTCCTCTACATCTGCAGGGCGTGTGTGTTTCTGGGGAGGGGGGTGTTAGACGTTCAAGGTTTGGGGTCTCATCTAGAAGATCAGACCCCCCGATATTTGTATACATAGGTGGGTATGGAATATTCCCGTTGATCCCCTCAAGTTTCTCGGCTTCTCTGGCTCCCTCTGTGCCTTTCAGACCCCTCTCCAGAGTGGCACCAAGTGTGTGTGTGTGGGGGGACGCTGTGGCTCTCTGACCTGGCCAGAGCCTGGGAGTGGGAATATGGCCGCCTCCTGGGTCTGCTCCAGAAGCGCTGGGCTCCTCGGCCTTTGGGCTGAGTTCCCCACTCCCTCCCTCCCTCCCTCCCTCCCTCCCTCCCTCCCTCCCTTCCTCCCTCCCTCCCTCAGTCACTCACTCCTTGGCTTCTCCAGGTCTTTCTGTGCCTGATGCTTTCCCAGCAGACGCTCAGAGCCCCCTTTCCTGCTCACCCTAGAGGTTCCTTGTCTCCAGTTTCTTACCTGCCGCCTTCACGCTGTGGTGGTGGCCTTTCTGGGTTCCACCCGGCCTCTGGGAAGTCAGAGAGATTTGGCACTCCATGCTCTATCCCCTCTGGTTCCCCATGGCACCCCATGACAAGAGTGAGGCTCTGTTACCTGAACACGCCCCTCCCCTTGCTGGTGAGGGGCAGACAGCCCTAGTCTACCTCCATGCCCCAGGAGTTCCGGGCTCACAGCTTTCAAGGGAAGGAGGAGTCTCTGGTTCAGTTTGCGGAGTTCCAGGTCCTTGCAGATGGATCCTGTCGCTTTGGGGCTGGAGTGATTCATGATGGCGTGTGCCTGGCTGAGCTATTTGTTCACCTCATGGCCAGGAAGAGAAGAAAGAGAAGAGGACAGGGTGCCAGTGTCTCCTAAAGGTACCATTGCATCCCAGCAAGCTCCACACTAGGGACTCAGACTTTAACATATGAGGACAGGTGTCCCAGGTGTGACTGTGTGTGTGTGTGTGGGGGGGCATATGCCTGTGCATGTGGAGGTCTATGGTATTGAGTATGTTCCTCCACATTCTATTTTGAGGCAAGGTTTCTTGCTAATCTTCCTAGGGAGCTTGCTCTGGTGATGTCATAATTTGACCTCCCAAATGCCAGGATTGCAGGCAGGAAGCCACGCCCACCAAGCATTCAAGCGGGTGCTGGAGACCTGAACTCCTGTGCAGCAAACGCTTTAACCTCTGAGCCATCCCCTGGCTTCCGAGTTATTTCCTGGTACATATTTGTGTTTTCTCTTTATATTGTCACGAACATTTTTCCCTGTATACTTTTGAATACTTATCTGGTTATTTTGTTTGGATGAACCCGAGAGTGAAATCTTGGCCTCAGAAGAGGTGCAATACTTTTAGTTGTAGATATATTCAGGCGTGCTATCGAAATTATGCTAATAACTAGAACCAATATGAATAATACAAGCGTAATATGAAACTTTAAAATCACCCGAGAAAACAAAGCGCAGACGATCTGAATAACAAGGTTTACTGTTTAGTTCTGTTTTAATCGAAAGTCACACCAGTGCAATCTAAATCTGTTAAATAAAAAAGCAGAAAATCTAAACGTAGGGTTAGTGTGTCTCGATGCAGGAACTCCTGCAGTGTCCAAGAGGCCTGGTTTCTCCCCTGCCCCCCCCCCCCCCAGCCTCCTCTTTGTCTGCCCTCACAGCTCCAGCACAGCTGTAACACCCTCAGGTACACACACACACACACACACACACACACACACACACACCGCCCGGACTTCAGCTCAGTGGGAGAATTCCTAGAATGGGTTCAGTGCCTCCTACTGACTAGACCCCTGCAGTGAGGACAGTAGAACACCCTGGTTCTCAGTGGGGATATAATTACTGCATTTCTCTTGAATGGTGTAGCCTAGAGAGAGGCCGTCATGGTTTTCAAAAGCTGAACAGTCGTCTGTATGGACCTCATCCACTGCTTCCCTTCCTGTACCTTGGGAATGCTCAGGGATGCTTCGGGTGTACTTGCCTCCTCCACCAGGGGGCGCTGCAATCAACTTGTCCAGTTGGGACCCTGGGCAGAGTTGGTGTGAAGATTCTCCTCAGCCCTGATGGGGGGTCTGTGGCCTGCAGAAGAGGTCTTTGGGAGGGGCAGCTCTTAGTTAGCACTTGTAGTGAACTCGGGGACTGTGGACTGGTGGAGGTGATAAGAGTCCATAAGCTAGCAAGGCCTGGTAGGAAAAATTCCCAGAAAAATCTCCTCAGAGCTCACTGTCTTCATTCACCAGCTCCACAGGCTAACAACAAAAGCCCAAATCTTGGGTTCTTTGTCTCCTAGCAACAGATTCTCTCCCTAGCCCTTAGCTGTTTTATTTTATTTTTTTTTTAAACTTTGTGTTGAAGTCTAACAGATATGTAGAGAGCTGAACAAATATTTGAGAACACAGCTTAATATGTTTTTACAAGGCGAGCCTCCACGTAACCAGCCCTCGTAGATCAGAAAGCCGGATGTTACCTGTTTCCCGGAGCTTCTTCATCAGTCCCCAGTCATGGCCTTCCCCCCAGGAGTCCCGGGTTCTTGTCTTTAGCAGCACGTATCCATTGTGGCTGGTTTTGAATTTGTCACCAGGGAATCACACACGTGGTATTCCATAGTGTCTGACTTCTTCCACTCAGTGCTGTCTTCTGAAAGCCTACTGTGTTGTGTAGCTGTGGCTGGTTTGTGCTCATTGCTGGATGGAGGAGGCAGGGTTGGATCCGCTGTTGATGGACGTCTGGGTAGGTCGCAGGATGTTCTCTCTGGCTCGACACTGCCGGGGGCATTCTCGTTGGCAGCCTCTGGTGAGTGAGCACATCTCTGTGGGTGGCTGTGCTGCCTCTTCTGCTGACACACATGGAGGCTGTGGAGTTTCACCCAAGGAACAAGCTGGAGACTGATGGACAGAGAGCAGTCTGTCCACAGTAAGGGGACCTAAACCACCTGTAGGAAAGAGAAATGCAAGGTGTTTTGGCTGGAACCAGGAGTCTTAGTGAGAGGTCCACGGCCCTTGTAGAGTCTGTGGGTACTTCTCTGTCCCTTCCCATAACTGCTGGCGTCACCCATGGCTTCTAACGCAGGGCTCTGACGCCTCGTTGTCACTTGCTGGAGAAGTTTTGTTCTCCCCCTTTCTGTGTGTCTTCCTGGCGCTGGCGTGGGCAGGAGAGAGGAATGCCGGTGAACCGCTCTGGTGGAGCGCAGGCCTCAGATTGCCAAGGAGGAGCGAGGTGCGCAGGAGCAGCAGTCGAGACACCTGGACACAGTAAGCTGTCACCCAGGGAGCTGCTGCCACCCGGGGAGCTAGCTGCATCACACGCACCCTCGCCCAAGGAGGGCAGGAAGGTGAAGCTGACGCCCCTGCGCTAACAGCAGCAGCTCCTCTATTGCATTAGGTTAGCTCAAATAAAATTTATCCCCGACCTTTAACAAAGCAACATGGGTAAAACAGAGACCAAGGAGGGTTAAAAGTAATGAGCAGAGATGTATAAGGACGAGCAGGCCAAGCACTGACAGCGAGAGAGGAGGCACCAAACAGCCATGCCACGGTATTTTATGCTAACAAAGGTGCATCCTGCAATGAAGAGAAAACAGACTCACTACAAATGCAGACAATAAAACCTCCTAAAAGCAGCAGTAAGAAACCGACAAGGCCACAGCTGTCTGGAAGTTGCGCATTTTTAGAAAACACGAAACAAAGTGAATAATCGCGTGGAGTACGTGGAATGGTGTGAGGGCCGAGGCATAATCTAGTTACACACAAACAGTCAATTCCACCAACACAGACTTACCATGCGGTTCAAGTATCAACGAGTCGCTTGAACACCGATGGCAATCTAGGACTCAGGGAAAACATCAGCTTCTTTTAAAATGTTGAAGTTGCATGTCTGTGATCGCCATTTCATAAAGCTTCAGTCAGTTGGGGGTGAGTTGGACAATGAGTTGTTTGGTTAATTAGCTCTACAATCAGGTAGACACCTGGTCAAAGTCTTAAACCGTAGGAGAAACCCATGTTAGGCTCTCCAAGAAGTGACATCACCACCCTGTGGCAAAACACGCATACATGTATGCGTACCTATACAAAGATGCTTACTTATCCATAAAGGCATATCTACAGACTTAGTTCTTTTATTGCTAATCAAGGGAAAAAACAATTTTGGGGTTGCGGAAGTGGCTCAGCCGGGCCGGGTAAGCCTGCTGACCTGAGCTCGTTCTCTAGGTCCCACAGTGGAAGGAGAGAATCAAAAGCTGTCCTCTGACCTTCACACACGTGCCTTGGCATGTACATGCCTACATTCATATACACACACCACACACAGGCATACACACAGACACACAAACCCCACACAAAACACAGGATGGCATTTAATTGGGGTTGGCTTATAGTTTCTGATGGTTTAGTGTTGTTGCTTAATGTTGTTGTTGTTCCCGGGTTTCAGCACCATTGATGGAATATAAAAGAGAGAAAGGGTATTAGGGAGTATGGCATGGCGGCGTAGGGGAAGGGCGATACCTAAGCAGGCCCATGCCTAGGCATCCCTTCCCCCTCAAGGACCACGCACACACCGACATGGTATAGAATAGAGTTTATTCAGGGAAGAGGATGAGAGTCAATGGTATAGTGGAGACAGAGAGAGAGAGAGTAGAGAGGAGTGGAGGCCAGCCATGACCACGTGGAGAGAGGGGGGGAGGGGAGAGAGCCCAAGAGGGGCAGAGAGGTGAGAGTGCAATGGGAGAGCAAGAGAGAGGAATAAGAGAAAGAGGAGAGCGAGGAGGGGCAGGCAGCCCCTCTTATAGTGGGCCAGGCATATGGGGCGGGGCATGCCTGGCTATTGCCAGGTAACTGCGGGGTGGAGCTTAAACAGAATCCTAACGGTTTCAGAGGTTCAGTCCATTATCTTCGTGGTGGGAAGCCTGGCAGCCTGCAGGCAGACACGGTGTTAGAGGGGCGGAGAGTTCCACATCTGGATCTGCAGGCAGTAGAGGAACTGTACCACACCAGGCATTCCTGAACACAGAGGCCCTCAAGGCCTGCTCTCACAGTGACACATGTCCTCCATTAAGGCCACACCTCCTAACAGTGCCGCTCCCTATGGGCCAAGCATTCAAGTCTACGGGTTTCAAGCCATGAGTCTGTGGGGGCCACACCTCTTCAAACCACCATAATCAACAAAAGAAAACAATTAAAAAAAAATACGATGAATACCCTACCACTGTAAACAAACTAGAAAAGGAATACAGTAGTCCACTCCAGGAGTCTGTGGGGACAGCACTGCGAGAACAGTGGAGATGAAACAAAATGGGACCTGACGTCTGAGCCCAGGAACTCGTTCTCAGAGAAGGTGAATGTGACGAAGACCGCGTCTTCATCATCTTCCTCCCCACCAAGCAGACGTCGAAGGAAAACGCTCCGCGTTGAGGGGATGGACAGTGGCGGGAAGAGTGGTTACCCGCGCAGTGTTTAGCTGCTCCAGGGTTTCCAGAAATCAGATTGAAATGAGGTGAGGGGTTTTTCTCTGAAAAGATGCCATCACATGTTCGTGGGGAGCAGCAGCCGCTAAAGTGAACCACCGCCTAAGAGGAACTGGAAAAGGCGCTGCTGAGGTATTTATGACGAAAAAGGAAGCTGGCTCCAGCCAGCTATTGAAGCACATTAAGGTATTTCACTAAAATTAAGTGCCGGTAGGATGCTCTGAGGAAAGCTTGCTCAAGGTAGGAACCATATCCAAGCCTTAACAAAATGTCTAACAAATCAATAACAGAAAATGAATAATGGAGTAGAAAAGTCAGAAAAAAAAACAAAAACAAAAAACAACAACAACAAAAAACATGTACTAAATATGTAGTTTTAAAATGGAGAAACATACCAGTGAAGAGTAAATAACAAATAGGATTTGAATCTTCGTAAAACTTGACTTGCCTGTAAAGCTGTGAGGCTTGTAAAGACGGCTGGTCCTGCCAGCACCTTCTGGAGTGGGATGAATGCAGTCTTGTGTGGTGTGCCCTCGGCCACCTTCAGCTTGTGGTTTGGGTCATGTCCCCTTGGTTTTCCAAACCTCAGTTTTCTCATGCACTAGGTGGGCGTCAACATTCCTGACTGGGCCGTTCTGTGAGAACTGTGTACAAAACTCTTAATACCACATATGGGCCTCGGCAGGCCCGCTATTGTTACTGTTGTCGACAGACCCCAGAGGATTTGAAGAATGGTAAAACCCATTGTTGGTGAAGATGAAGCAATTCCGCTTTGTTTGAATGTCTTCTGGGGACGGCGGCAGCGGCTGCCTTCTTGATTGTGCCACTTGGATCCTCACAGGTGCTATTGATCACACATGTCAGGCCATGCTGGCCAGTCTTTGAGGGCATTTAGAAGCCTGATTCCAGAACCTTAATAATGCAGGTATTGGACTTAGCGGTTCTACTTCTCAGAATTTATCTTGAGCAAACATCTCCCCGCAAGAGTGGGGATAGCCGTGTAACCGGGTCTAGCCACACCACGAGCGCGCCTCTCAGCGGAGTTAGGCCGCTTTTCTGGCAAGAGCGTTGCAGCTCCTTGGGCTACTTTGTACCCTCACAAGACAGGCATCACAGGTGCCCCTCCTGCCAGCACCAGCCCCACAGTGCCCGCAGCATGCTTTGATCTCGGCAATAACCACGGCACAGCAGGAAGGAACTCGGAAAGCTGTTGCTGTGGTTGGGTGTGAAATGTCCCCTGATATAAGGCTTTGACCCTGGGCTGTAGTGCTGTTTCTGGGGAGATGGCTCAGTGGGGAAGATGCTTGCTATGTAAGCAAGAGGACCTGAGTGTGAATCCACAGACCACAAAGTTAAGCCAAATGGGCTAGTGCGGGTCTGCAATTCAGACTTCCATGCGACCGTGAGAAAATCCCAGGAAGCTCATGGGCCAGCTAGCCTGATGTTTGCAGCTGTAAACAACAAAGAGACCCCCATGTCAAATGAGGTGTAAGGCAAGACTGACGCTCAAGTTTGCCCTCTGACCCCTACATGTATGTCATAGCATGTACCTGTGCTCACACATACGATTGGATTGTGCTCACAACAACATACACACATGCAGGAATTAAAAAAGGCAGGAGGCAGGCAAGCCGTTAGGCACGTGCCCTTGGAAGGGATACTGGCCTCCAGAGTCTCCTTCCTCCCCCTTTTCCTCCTCCCCTTCCTCTCCCTCCTCATTTCCCCCTCCCACCTTCTCCTCCCCGCTCTTCATGTTTCTCTCCCACATCCACTCCATCCTTCCTTCTTGACTGATTAGGAATAGACAGTTCTCTTCCTCGTGGTTCTGTGGTGACTCCTGCACCACCACCCGCTCAAAGTAAAAGGGCCTAGAGACAAACTGAGAACCAAAATAACCTTCTCCTCCTCTAAAGCTGATACGCCAGGGCTGTTGCTCCAGTAACAGAAGAGCAGTTAGCACAGGTGCTGTGCTGTACCTGCCGTGGAAACTGTAAGTGGTCACGAACTATCCCGAGAGCACTTTCCTTGGCATGGAAAGTATTTGTGACGTATTAAGTGAAGATAACTTCATAAGAGGGTATGCCTGGGAAGGGCCTCTTTAGTCAACATGCATTTATTTTGACGCTCGGGAAAATTCTCAAAGAGTATTTATGTCGAGGAAGAGATGAGTGGTTTGTAGAGGCTCGATGGGGGAGGGGCGCTTGCTCTGCCAACCAGCATGGCGGGCTGTGCGTTTAACAGTGACCATCCACCCCTGCAACATGCAACCAGCATGCGACAGCAGCCTGGGTCCATCAGTCCCAGGAGCCTGGCCCCCAGCCTGCTCCGCAGTATGCTCTCTCTGCTGTGACTGCTCACCTCTGATCTCAGGGCCAGGGAGTAGCAGGCAAAGGGCAGCTGCTAGGACCCAGCAGGGCCTTTGGTTGGTTGTGAATGTTGGAGGGAGACAGAGAAGCAGAGTCTATTTTAGATCCCGGGTGGCTTCTAAGCTTCTTCCTTGTGGGCCACACAGCTTGTTGACACGGTAGGAACTCCTTCCCTCTGTCCCTGTCTTGCTTAGTTAGCAGAGAATGTAGCAGCTTTCAGGATTAGAGGGGAGCTGTGGGGTACTGTCTGCTCTTAGGTCTTCATAAGAATAGTCAAGGTCCAGAGACTTGGACCTGGAGAGGAAGGGGTGTTCCAGGGCCAGCGATGGTGCAGCAGCTGACACATGACGAAGGCCAGTCCCACCTGGGCCACGGCTCCTTAGGGCTGGAGCATGCAGATATGTAGACTCTCCTTCTCTGAGGCCCTACGGAGACCTTGCTGCCTGGGGTAGAAGGTGCTCAGTATCTGATTGGGGAATGACAATGCTGGCGTCATTTCTCCTGGATTCTAAAACAATATGAACCCAGACCTTTTTCCTTTTGCAGTGGCGGTGGTAGATAAGCTGGTAAGTCTATTTCAGAGTGGTTCTCATTATTGTAATCAATATCATAAGGTATAAAAACTACCTCTTCAAACTAACCTTAGTATATAAAACCCAGCTCTGTGAGAAAAAACAAAAACATGTTTTAGAATAAAAGGAATTTCAGATTTCCATTGATAGAACTAAGGCTTCATCTAGAGTCCCCCCTACATGCTAACCACATTCTGCACATGCTTGTCACGTTCAGGCCAACAGACTCATATGTATCTCTCCTGTAAGCCATTTGTCTTTGTTGACGATTTTTGTATGTTCTTTAAGTGAATTCTTGCAGATATTTCTGAATGCCATTCTGACCCGGGCGGGCAGGGGCATCTCTGAGATGGGGACTAGGGGACCTGTGGCCCTCCTTCTGGTAGACTATGATTGCATAGAGTCCAGAGGTACACAGCAGGGAGGGTCAGCAACAACCAGAGACACGAACTTGTGTCACTGGGTTCGATTCTCTGCCTCTTGACTCTTGGCTTTTGTTTGTTTTTAGAGGTTTGGGGTTGTGTGTGTCCATGTCTCCCACTCTTCCTGGCCAGCCCCATTACCCACATTTTAATCCATCAGCCTCAGTGGGAGATGGCCTCAAACTCTAGGGTTCAGTGTAGCCCATGGTTTTTGAGTTTCTGGGCCTTGCAGACCCTGTTCTGTGTCTGGGACCATGTGAGGTCACCGAGGCAGACAGACAGAGCCAGGATATCTATTAACAGCACTGGGCTGACAAGACTCAGCTACATGGAGCGTCATGTTCAGGTAGGAACTTCCCAATCCAGCCAGCAGTAATAGCAACACGTGGCACCCCACATGTTTCCCTAGATTGAATGCTCGCTGGGCTCCTGAGGTTGGCTGAAAGTGCCAGTCACCAGTGGGCTCTTTGGAAGCAGCTTCTGCTATCAGGTAAGAACTGGAGTGTGGACAGGCTCGGCCAGCAGGCCATGCTGGTCATCCCCATTCACCCTGCCTCTCTGAAAGAACTCCATGCGTGCTGCCCTGTGTGTTCAGTGGGAACACGTGGCTTTGTGGAGGGTCAGAGCCTAGTCCAGATTACAAAATTTAGGGCATGCGGGTTTTATAGGTCAGTAATGTTCCTATGTCCACAAGAAGGAAGGTCCTGGGTACTGACATAAAGAGTCCTTATAAAAGGCTTTCTGGCAATCATTGTTTGCTTTTAAATTTGTATCTTTTTATCATGAATAGACTTGTTATTTGGAGAGAGGGTACAGGCATTTGAGACAGTCTTTCTATAGTCCTAGCTGTCCTGGAACTCACTGTGAGTTTTATTTAGCTGCTGCAGTACTTAATTTCTTAATCAGATTTATAATCCCAGCATTCCAGAGACTGAGTCAAGAGGATTATGAGTTCAAGGCGTGTGTGGCCTTGAGGAAAATCAGTGTTGACACAGTGGGGGTGGGCATGGGGACCACTGCTCCTCTTTGCCTGGGTGTAAGTGTGGGGTAGGGGACAGAGGGTGGCAGGGCTCCAGTGAGTGCCGAGAGACATTTCTAGCCCATTCTGGTTCCTTCCTAACTCACCCCTCAGGAATCACTGTGAAGCAGTCAGCAACTGCCGTCAGCTTCACGAGCCAAACCTCATTTTCATTTGCCTCCTGCCAATCAAATGTAGACTTGTGAGCATAACATGGCTCTGCTATTTTAATGTAGCTGTAACTGTTACAATTAATGACACGAGTTGTGTTATCAATAGATCTACTGAAGCCTAGATGCCTTGCCTAAACAGCTCACTGTTTAGTGCCATCTTTGAGGTAGCTTTAGGTGACTTTTAAAACCCGTCTCTCCCAGGCTGCGTTGTGCCTCCTGCCCCTCACCCTGGGTTGTTCCCGCTGACATTGGTTGAATTAGATTAGGGACCCAGCTTCAGCAGTTGAGCTGTCCCCGGGGATGGAGAAGGCGAGGCAGTCGATAATGTCAGGAGAGATTTGTCTGAAACATGAACGTATTGAGGTCGCTGGCCATGGTCCCTGTTTGCATGCAGCTCTTGGGCAGATCTAGAGAAAGACCGAGAGAAGCACATTGGATAGATGCAGCCTGCCCTGCAACACCCCACTGCAGTGCTTGCCTGTCCAGGCGGAGCCTGCTAAGGAGTCCACTGTGTACCTTACTCTGGGCTGTACCCATCTCTCCCTGCCCTTGGGCTCTTTGCCTGTTGTCTGACAGCCATCAGCCCTGAAACAGAGCACCCCAAGCTGTTGTGTTCTATAAAACTCGGCGTAATGCGGTTGGAGAGAGCACCCCAGCAGGCCAAGCCAAGGTGCTCTCCTGAACAATCAAGCTATGTGACAGCAGGCTTAGTGTGATGGTTCACTAGGGGAAGAGAGCCAGGGATCAGATCGGGGACCCGGATTACTAGGTAGCTTTTGGGCAGAGCCTAGAGGGATTACTGACACTCACACCTGCATGATACACACTGGCTGCACACCCTTGTCTACACCTTCTGAACCTGGTCCCCCTGCTGGAGCTGCACACACCCGTTTCTGGGTGTTTGAAGGAAGGCACGGGCAGCCATGCTACAGATGTTTTCCAGAAAGCTCTCAGGAGAAAGAGAAGAACTGGGGAGCACTGTTTGGCAGACTCATACTGCATTTCCAGAGAGCGCCCGGGGCCTCTCTCCACTGGGCCTGTGCTGTCACACTGTGGGGGGTGGGAGTGGGGTGCAGACTTGCCCCTGTCTGGTTTGTGCCTTGTCCCTGTCCTTGTCCTGTTGCTGGGGTTTTGCTGGGCATCGGGGCACTGGCGGAGCTGTGACCCTCTGGTATTCCTTGCTCCCTGTCTTCCAAGGAGCGGCCAGTCTCTGTCCATCTCTCCCATGGCTCCTCTGTCCTTGCCAAGCCCCCTGCCCAGTCCCCCTTCTCTCTCCCACACTGACTCTCCCAGCCCCCTGGCCCATTGTCTCCTCCCTCAGCTTCAGCCCTCCTTGCTTCCTGTCCCAGCTCCCTTCTCAAGGTGACAGAAGGATTATTTCCTTTGTCCTTCTGTAAAAGGCTGCCTCCTCAGCAGGGGGTCATCGAGGCTTCATCTCAGGGTCCCAGGCTTCCAAGTTTAGCAGAAACCTTATGGTTCCCCCCCCCCTCCCATGCCTGGCGCCCCTCAGGCTCTGAGATATCTGAGTGCCACACCCTGAGACCCTCACTGTTTGATCCACCTCTGCAGCATCAGGGTCTCTGGGCTGCCTAAAAAAAAAAAAAAAAGCTCCCTGGGGCTTTCCTGTCAGTGTGCACAGTATATTAAAATCTGGAGGTGTTTTGTTTGTTGTTTCTTTGATTTTTTTTTTAAATTCTGTAGACAATGGAGCCTTTTCTTTCTTCTAGTGAGATCTTACCAGATATTTTGTTATGGGAAAGTGGAGTTTATCTGTTTGTAGGTAGGGCACAGGCCATACCACGCCTGCTCCCCCACCGCCACCTACCAACTCTCTCCTGTGGGGCTATAGAGTTCTCCCATAAGTCCTCTGGGGTTCTGTGGGGATCCACTGATAGCCACCGTCCTAGGCCAAGCTCCCCCTGGTGAATTTAGGAGAAGGCAAGGGCGTCTCAGTGCCACTCCTTCAGCTTTGGTTATTTTCAACAAGCGGGAACCTGAGACACCAGTACGGGCCACTTCTGGCCTGCGGAGTCCCAGGAAGGAGGCCTTGGCTTTAGGGTGGACATTGAACAGCGTATGCATTTGATAGGGGCCGGACTTCTGGTTTTGAGTTTTGATCTGTTCTGGAGCATACAGCACAAGCACACTGCTATCCTCCGCCCAGCTTCTCGTGGTCAGCGGCGCCATTGTGAAGGCCGGGCCGTTGAACATCTCTTAAGGTGTTTCTCGGCCATCCGAATTTCTTCTGGTGAAAATTCTTTGTTTAGCTCTGTGCCCCATTTTTTGATAGGGTTATTTGTTTCTTTGCGGTCTAACTTCTTGAGTTCTTTGTATATATTGGATATTAGCCCTCTGTCGGATGTGGGGTTGGTAAAGATCTTTTCCCACTTTGTTGGTTGCCGTTTTGTCCTTCGGACAGTGTCCTTTGCTTTGCAGAAACTTTGTAATTTTATGAGGTCCCATTTGTCGATTCTTGATCTTAGTGCGTACGCTATTGGTGTTCTGTTCAGGAACTTTTCCCCTGTGCCCAAGTCCTCCAGGGTCTTCCCAAGTTTCTTTTCTAATAGTTTCAGTGTGTCTGGTTTTATGTGGAGGTCCTTGATCCACTTGGAGTTGATCTTAGAGCAAAGAGATAAGAGTGGGTCAATTCGCATTCTTCTGCATGTTGACCTCCAGTTGAACCAGCCGGCTGCGCCATTGTGAGGGCCGGCAGCGGGTACTTCATTCACGGCTTGCTCACACGTGGTGTTTTGGAGATGGTGGATCCGAAGCACAGCTTCATATGACTTCATGATATTTTACATTATTAAAGATCTTGTTTTTCAGTGTTATAATTTTCTTTAAATTAACCCTTTCTTTTTCTTACTCACTTTACCTTGCGCTCGCTGTCCCCCTCTGAGTCATTTTACATTTAAGTGAGTACATTGGGCTCTGACTTGTTGTGAGTGGAGGTGCATCCATTACAGTGGTGTAATGGTGAATCTGCTAATGTAAAACAAGAAATAACATTTGCCAGAAGACTGTGGGAACCCAGAGCAATTTTAATTGTGATTTGCTGACATTAATTCGCAATTTAATAATAAACTAATCTAGGAGCAGAGACAAAGGAGGATTGCTCACACTCGGGGTTTGGCTGTATCTCATTGCAAACATATTGTGTGTGTGTGTGTGTGTGTGTGTGTGTGTGTGTACTGAGGACTGTAACTCGGGGCTTCAAGCATTCTAAACTCTACTCCATCCTCTTGGACATCATGAAGGCAGAATATTCTCTTTTGTCACAGCTGCTGAGAGGTCACTGTCCAAGACAGTCACGGGTGTCACCTGACCTGTAGGTGTTCAGTGCTTGATTGCAAGTCTGGTAGTTTCTGGAAGATTGTAAAGACATTTCCTGGGTGTTTGGACTTCTGAAATGGTGCCTAGCAGAATCAGCCGTGGTGGAGGGAGGTGGCTGGAGGTGAGGTGAACAGAACTGGCCGGGCAGGAGAGGTGGCCGCCCAGGGGAGGGTGGGAGAGGTGGCCGCCCAGGGGAGGGTGGGAGAGGTGGCAGCCCGGGGAGGGTGGGTCGAAGTTTGCATAGGAGTTAGTAGCAAGGCCCTGGGGACTAACTGATGGCCTCTGACTGGCTGACATGGCCCGGGATCTTTTGAATTCACTATCCAGACTCTCGGTGTCCCGCACCTCACTGTCTACACATAGTCATGGCAGCACACTGGGGGGTGCATTGGGGTGCTTCTTCCCCCACCCAGAGGCCTCATTCTTCCAATAGCCGTGTGTGTGTGTGTGTGTGTGTGTGTGTGTGCGCGCGCGCGCGCGCGCGCTGTGTGTGATTCCCTGTGGTGTGATAGATAGAGAGCTTTTCTTTAACTTGGTACCAACACCTTGATCTTGTCATAGACTTTTTAAAAAGTGATTCAAAGAAACCCATTCTTCAGTTTTCATAATCTTATTGGCTATCACATAATATTGAACTCCTATTGATTGCCGAAAATCAGTGTTTAAGCACTTCTGATTTCTCACAGACATGGACTCTGAGAAAGTAGCAAATGACTTCCAGGGTGGTGAAGAAAGTTAGCTGTAAAGAAATATAGAGGCGGTGACTTTTCTGTGCGGTTTTGTGACTTCAGCCCGTGTCTCTGGGGATGCATTGAAGGAAGCCTTCTGAGCTGGAAGAAAATCTTGTTTTAATAAAAACTTTAGTGCATTTAAAGGGCTTTCCTCCTTAAACTTTATTTATTTATTTATTTATTTATTTATTTATTTATTTATTTATTTTTGGTGCTTAGAATGAAAGGGAGAAAACAAGGGTCTCACACGTACATTTCTTCTTCCACTGGCCCTTCTTTTTTTGTTTCAATAGCCTGACTAACAGAAAATAATTGTGGTCCAGGTTTAAGGTGTAGTCCGTGTGATATTTCCGTCGTACAGTTTGTACAGGTAAAATCAGGCTGCTTATCATATTAATCTCTGTTCTTTGTGTTTCAAATCTTATTATATTTCTCTTCCGGTCATTAGTAAAATATGTTGTCTAAAAAAAAAAAAAATTGTTGTCACCATGGTCACCAGCTGTGCTGCAGAACAGTGGGCCGCATTTACTCGCATGTCTTAAAAGGCTGTCACTGTGGTGAGGTGTGCAGTGTGAGTTCACCGTCTGAACCACTCTGACACGCACGGTGCATTCCCAGTGCAATGGTCTCGCCTGCAAGGCCTTCTCATCTACCTCAGTGGAAACTGACTGTTACACTCGTCAACCTTCTGCTAGCCTGTGGCCTCCCAGTCCAACACATGAGTGTGTGTGTGTGTGTGTGTGTGTGTGTGTGTGTGAGGCGCTTCAGAGTATGAGAACTTCCTGTCCTGGCTAGTTTTATGTCAACTTGACCTAAGCTAGAGTCATCTGAAAGGAGGGGCCCTCAATTGTGAGAGCACCTCAATCCGTGAGATCCAGCTGGAAGGCGTTTTCTTAGTTAAGTGACTGGTATAGGCGGGCCCACCCTATGGTGAGTGGTGCCATCCCTGGGCTGGTAGTTCATGGGTTCTATAAAAAAGCAGACTAAGCAAAGCCATGGGGAGCAAGCCGGTAAGCAGTACCCCTCTAAGGCTCCTGCATCAACTCCTGTCTCCAGGATCCTGCCCTGGTTTGCGTTTCTGTCCTGACTTCCTTCCGTGTTGAAGCTTGCAGTGCAAGTATAAACTGAATAAATTAAACCCTTTCCTCCTCAGGTTTCTTTGGTCATGGCATTCAGAATGGTTTCTGGGAGGAAAGCCAAAGCCAGGAGAGATGGTTGGAAGGAGTTAACTCAGCCAACAGCAGAGAAGGCCCCTGGGAGCTTGGGACCCCTGAATTAGGGTGGGGTGATAGAAACAGAACACATCCAAGGATGTAGAATAGGCCAAGCCAAGAGAGTGAGGCTGGCCAGTGTGTGCCCTACCGGGCCACGGAAGTCTTAATTGGGCTGTGGACATTCACCTTTTAAATCTTTACAGTCCCTGTCCCTCCTGTGAGGGATGATGCAATGGGCGTGGAGGGTGTGGTCCTTTAGCCTGCAGTCTCTTTGTCTCGAATGCCTCTGCCTGCCTTAGAAGGTTCTCTAACTAGGACAGACCAACCACAAAACCCCGCAGACTTCAAATGCATTGTTGTTCATCTGTATTTCACACTGCGTCTGCAAAGAACACCCATACTCAGTGTGTGTGTGTGTGTGTGTGTGTGTGTGTGTGTGTGTCGAGCTCTTTAGCATTTTAACTGAGCTGCCATCCAGGAAGCAGGCTAATACTTTATTCTGGACATTTTGTCTCCGCGTGTGACCGGGATGTTCTGCCTTTATCTACCTGTGTTGAGCAACAGATAAATAGGCGACAGGCTTGCTGCACTCGCCTCTGGCGAAAGGAATATCGCTCTTACCCAAGCTCCCACGCCTGAGAGGCCCCTCAACTTCTTCTCTACGGCCTGCCGGTCTGCCCTGCCTGTTTGCCTGAACACACCCAGGGCTGCTCCCTTCTCTCCATCCTTACCTCTGCTGCTTTTGTTCAAGTTCCTGGGTCTCCCTTGGGGACCTTCGAATCCTTATTTGATATCACATGACTTTTCAGGGGGTGGGGAAGAGAGGCTCAGAAATGTCTATTCTCTCAGTAGCCCAGAGAACCGATTTGATCCAAACTCAGCTCAGTGAACTAATGAGTCTACGGGAGGTGTGGGCGACACTGGTCAGAGCAGCCTCCCCGGCTTCAGGTGAATCAGCCTGGGCGGCTGCTCCAGTGACGAAAGCCCACGCCACCTTGGCGGATAGCTCAGAAAGGCTGCAGGAGGAGGGCTGGGACTTGTCAGCCTCCCACTTCCTCTGCACCCCATCACCCACCCCCCCAACAATGAACCCTTCATAAACTCAGGACGAGGGAAGCCGCCAGTTGGCCCGGAAGGCCACCCTCTGTCTGTGAGAGGATGTTAACAGGCTCAATCCTCGGAGGAGCCTGTGGATGATCATGGATGCTCGGATCCAAGACTGCAAAGATGATGTAACATCTTGAACGAATGAACAGCAACACCACACCTAGGCTGTCACCTGAGGTCAGGGTGTGGTCTTCTAGACCCTCGATGGGGTATAACAACAACCTGGGGCTTGCAGCCTTCTCCTCTCCTGGGCTCTCACCTGAGGACCACGATAGCCCCACCTAGACAACACAGCATCCTTCCTGGGGTCTCACTTGGGTGTCACAGCCTCCTCCTCTGGGAGAATCATCCCCTGGGCTCGCATATGTATGTCACAGCAGCCTCCTAGGGACTCCTGCCTGTGTGTCACAAGCATGCTTCCCTGGGTTCTCTCCTTTTCTGTTTGCATCCTCAGTGGTTTGTGCATTTGCTGTCTTCTCTGACCGTCTTCCCTCGAAGATCTGCATAACCTCTACAAATCCCCAACCCAGACTTCAGTGTGCTCCTGGGTTGTTGCTTTCGCTGCTTTCCCTCTCCGCTGTTTCCGGTGTGCTTCTTGCCTTCTGTCTAGGCCCCTGATGGAAATGCTCTCACTGGCTCTTCCCCAGTGCACTCCTGCTTTGCTCCACCATGTCCTTAGGTTAATTTTCCCCGTCCTTAAACTGGATTTTTCTTGGCTAATGGGGTCACTGCCCTCTCTGCTCACATTTAGAGCAGTGCCTGCACACAACTGATACTCAGTAAATATTTGTTGCATAAATATTCAGCAGAGTCAAGCCTGGCCCAAGCTATCAGCTATCCCAGGTCCTATGCGGCAGACGCAAGGAACGCTCTATTTAAGCAAAACCTCACTGACTCTGAAATGGAGTCACATCACTTGACAAAGGTGCCAGATATTCCCACTGATTAGCTTTTAGTGATAGGCAATTAGTTTTCATTTGTTTGATTTTGGTCTTTTTATTTTTGACATATAATAATTGTGCATATTCATGGGCTACAATGTGGTATTTTGATTCATGTGTGCATTTTATAATTATAAAAATCAGAGCAATTAGCATATCCATTGCCTTAAACTTTTATCATGTCTTGATGGTGAGAGTATTTGAAGTCATCTGTTTCAGCCGTCCTGTGATCCACTACACTTTCCTGCTAGCTTCATTTAATTTCATGTGCGATTGCTATAAGAACAGCAGGATTCATCCCTCCCGGGTGGCTGTAGGGTTGTATCTCTTGAAGACAAGTTACTTTTGGTTTTAAATTGATGAGTTTACAATGGAAACTTGAGCGGAACGAATTTTAAAGCTTTAAACACGACGATTATCTGGAAGAGCTCACGATCTACGTTAAACAGCTTCATGAGTCCCTGCTTTGATCCTTGGCTGTGGCGACGGTGGGCAAACAGAACCAGAGACCTACAGAGAGACGGATGCACCTCGGAGGGTCGGGCGGAGGCAGCGGAGCAGAGTGGAAGATGTAACAAGGGATGCAGTTCAGGGCGGAGGCAGTGCTTGATGACACGCTCCAGGCCTGCCTTCCAGCCCCAGCAGTTCAAATCCACGGGTTACAAATATAAGCTGTTATTCTCACGGCTGCCCTTACTCTTCAGCTTAGGGCATCAGAGTGCATTTGCACTTTATTCAAGCAGGACGCCCCCCGGGGGTGTTTCCTGGACTCTGTGTGAGCCGCTGTGCGTTTCGGCACAAGACTGTCAGATGAACTATTTTGCCCCGTGACTAAGTTACCCTCGTTCACGCCACAGAGCTGCACATTCTTATTAAAGTCTTATAAGTTGGGGAAACACTTCCACATCCACTCTCCGGGGAGCTCTTTATCTACTTGTGCACTAGAAGGCTTGCCATCACCCAGCTCTTTTCTTCTGGCTTCTGGGCTTAGTGTCCCTTTTGGAGGTGGTTCCATCACTGCTGAGGGGGAGGGGCGTTGTTGTCAGACACTGGACTGACAGCCTCCTCTATGGAATGGGCAGCTAGCACCCGTACTAGCTCCCCGCCCCAGGAGGAGCTGAAAGCCCTTAAAACTCCCGTGCCTTCTCTCTCTCCACCACAGGCTGCTATGGTATTTAAAAAATTTGGTACCCAAATGTAGAACATTTGTATCTTGGGTAAATTCAGCTGTTCATTTTTAAAGTCAGCATTCCGGCCTGTTGAGGTGATCTCCTCGAAATTTGGTGTCTCGCTCTGATGTCATAATCCTTTTCCGTGACTGTGCCACTTGGCTGGCCTTGAGCTCTGAGTTCCGATAGAGGACACCTGCTGTCTCCCAGGCTGGGTCTCCTGCCAACCCCTCCCCATCTCCCGCCGTCCTCCCAGGGCACACAAAAGACAGTGTTAACATCATATTGAAATAAAGGCCCTCCTCATCTGCTTAGCAATCCTCTAATATGCCAATCTCGTAACCTTATTAAAAGAGAAAATGAGATGAGTTTGGCCCGGCACTTGCTTCCTGAAGTACTCAGAGCCTTCTGCTCTGATAATCCCCACTCGGATCTAGCCCGTGATTGACAAGGGGTTTATTGGTGTGCAGCTTTTATGCTTTTTTTTTTCCTTTTCATCCCTACTGTCCTGTATTATGTTTTAAAATTAACACTTAAGAATCCACTGAGCACACGGCACAGTCGAAATCAAGTGGTGATAGTAAGCGGGGGAGGAAGGCACACCCCAGCCCAACCCTGCTCCCCACTTACACCCTCCTGAGATTTTTGCTTTCTTGTGTGCTTGTGTAAACTAAGATAATTAAAAATAGCATTCCTAATTAATGTTATGTCATGGTAAAATAGTCAAGTTTACTGTACAGCCCCTTCTGAATATGTCCAGAGGCATTTCTGCTCTCCGTCTCCAGGTCTCAGAAACCCTGGTTAGGCACTAACATACCCCTATCCCCAGGCCTCAGCCCCTCACAACTGCCATTCTAGTCCGTCTATAGGAATCTGGTGGCTTGAGGCAGCTCTATTAGTGTGACTGTATACTCTTTGCCCTTTTCTGGCTGGCTTATGTCACTTAGCATTCACTGGGGGTGAAAATGTCCCCCAAGAGTCATGTGGTCTGAAGCCCATCCCCGGTGCAGCACTGGTGCTCGCGGTGCGCCTCGTGAGCAGAGGGGTTACTGGTATTACTGCAGGAGCGGCTGGGTTGATCGCCCAGTGCGTTTGTTACAGACACCTTCCCCTCCTTGCTCTCGGATCTCTTGCCCTTCCACATTCTTCAGTGGAGGACATAACCCAAGTCCTTGACCACAGGCCAATGCAGTGCTCTTGGGCTGTCTAGGTTCCCATACTGTAAGTGTTAAACCTCCTATCTATGTGAGTACCTAGTCCTTGGTTTTTGTCACAGCAGCAGAAACTGGACTGGTTGTCCTCGAGGCTCATCTGTGTGTGACATGCCGGGTTTCCGTTCTTGTTTAAGGCCGAATTATGTTCTTCGTATGCCAGTTTGTTTGTCCGCTCACCCACGGATCGATGCTCGGCTTGCTTCCACCTTCCGTTATTGTAACAGTGCTTTGGTGAACCTAGGTGCACACATAATTGAGTCCATGTTTTCGATGATTTTGATTGTGTGCCTGAGTGTAAATGCTGTACTGTGTGGTAACCATTTAAAGCTTAAAACTGGCCAGGTCTTGGTCATGACTTACATTTAACCAGGTTGAAGGGACAACATCGAAAGCTTGCCTCTGTCATCTCTTTGCCTTTATTTTGATGAGTTATACTCTATAAATCTTATCATTATCCCACGGTAAATGCACGGCTTGGTGGTTTTACTAAATGATATGGTTTGGTGGCCCACTTACCTAGTGTAGGGGTGATCCCTTAGGTAGCTGCCTGGAACCTTGATGGAGAGTCCTTGGGCCTAACCCCCACCTCAGCCCCAAACCTCTCACTTCCCAGGTTACATGTCAACAAAACAAAACAAAACAAAACAAAACAAACACCCCCACACAAACACAATACAAAAAACATACACATGAAAAAAACCAACCAACCAACCAAACAAATCACCCCTGATCTTTGGTATTTGTTAGAGCAGAACAAGGCCATGTGGACTCATGGGATGGGCGGGGCATCTGTGACCTCAGCCAGTGGGTATCTCTGCAGCCTGCCTTCCGGATACCCCGCGACTCTGCGATATAATCTCCTTGTCCTTCAGGGGAGTCGAGCTGAGCCTCCTCGGTGCCTCCTTCACGTGCACCGGCCATCCCACACACTGTGTCCACGCTAAAGGAGCTGGATTCCCTGGCCTGTGACTGCTCTGTTTTTCTGGCCTTGTGAATCTATTGCCTCTGTGATTTCAAGAGGGAGAAAGGGGCTAGAAGGTCAAGTAGTCACTTAGAGCCAGAATTTCTTCATTCTACTAAAAAACCCCGCTGGCTTCAATGGGACCAGAAGCCATGTGTTTTAGAGGTATGTTTCTCTGAGAATGTGAAGGATTCTTATGGCTGGAATGTCTGTTGTTCTGTGTAACTGGCACCACCTTGCCTGCCTGGCTCAAGTATACTTGGGCCAGCAAGGGTCATGCCCAAGAGGAGGCTGCATTGTCTTTGAAATGGCAGGACTCCTGGTGGCTCCAAGCATGTGACTTACTCAGCCATCAGACTTCGTCCTGAGGAAGCCGGATTTTATCTCTAAAACATCAAATAAAGAATAGATTGGTGGGTCTTTGTGAGGATTAGACAGAATTCATTTCTATGGGAAGAACTGGGAGCAGGGATGTGAGATGTTTGTTCACCAACGCCCACAGCAGTCTTATCCCCAGTAGTCTGAGGTGCTTATGGAAACAAAATGTCCTGTCTTTGTGTACTAGAATATTATTCAGCCATAAAGGGAAGGGACTTTTGATACAGGATGACGTGGATGCATCTTGAGGATATTGGCCTGAGTGAGATAAGCCAATCACAAAAGATGAAGACTGTGAGATCTTCATAGTATTCAGAACCTCGAATGCAAGGGATAGGGACAGAAAGTATGGTCTGAGCTAAGGCACAGGCAAAATGGCAGGCAAAATGGGATTTCCAGGCTCTGAAGAATGGTTCTAAACCCATGTTCACATAGAAGGTGCCAGTTAAACCCACAAAACAAAAGGACAGAAACATGGGAATGGGGGTGGGATGGGTGGCTGGAAAGGTAGAAAGGAGAGATTAGAGAAGTCAAGGGAGAGTGCAATCACAAAGCAACACACACACACACACACACACACACACAAATTTGTTAAAGAACAAATTTAATAAATAAAAACATTTTTTGAATCAACTTACATTTTCTTATTTACCAGTAATGATCAGACATTATTTCAAAGCACATTCTAAGCAATTACATCTGGCTGAAAAACTTTTACGACAGAAGATTTAAATAAACTTGGCCTTTAAGTAACGAAGGGAACGAAAGGCTAGAAAAAATTCTCTGTGACAACATGTTGATCAAAGTGACCGCACAGGCCAAGGTGACACAGTTACAGAGTGCGGTGACAGGCTTGTCCAACACCTGGGGAAATGGGTAAAATAGATTTCTTGCTGCCAGTCTACTGTTGATGCCAGTTATTGTCTTGAGAATATCCTATCTGCAGGAAATAAATGCTTCATAGCAAGGCACCTGGGAGAGAGTTGTAACTTGACAAGTTGTCCATTAAATGAAGGCCAGCAAGAGATGCAGAGATGCACATAAAGGTGGATGGCATTCGTCCTGTCAGTGTATAGTTGGTAGAAGATTGACCCACAGGTGACCTTCACTACCAAGCACTTATTAATTGGAAACAGAGTAAGAATAGCCTGCATATTACTTTCCTTTATGGTGGTTAGCTAGAGTCAGATTTTCAATTGGAAGTTGGAACCGTAGCGGTGTCTGCATTTCTTTGTAACCACTAAATTTCTGAAAGGTTCCAGTGGGCTGACTCTGGCCAGTCACTTAGGAATGATGTCTGACATGTATATTACCTTATAGTTTGAAACTTAACGGTAGAGTCTGAAATGGCTGTCCTTGGATGTTTTTATATTGGTGCAGAAGATAAAGATGGATTCCTTCCATCTCCTAAGATAAGGGGTAACTGTAGCAACATAGCTTGCAGGAAGTGATTTTGGAAACAAAAGTAATTCATCTACCGAGCAAAGTCACTACTAGCCCAGTTCACTTCAGCGCCTAGGGGAAAGCATCTGTCCCCAAGGAAAGATGACATTCATGTTGTTTCCCCACCACCAACACCATGTCACACTAGACCTTTGTGACACAACACACCACCACCACCTATAGCCAGATTCTTATTCCCTCCCACCATTTCTTGCTCTGTTATGAGACTCTTAGGAGAAGGCTGGGTTGACCAGAGGGTCTGGGACTGCGACTAGAGGTACTTTGGATGGCTGTGGTAGCATTTATAGTTCCTTGGTTGATCTACTGAATGGGGCAGAATCAGCACATATCCCTTGCAGCCACCCAGGGTAAAGGTCCCACTGGGAACTGTAGTCACATAGCTCTATACCTGAGATAGTGTGAGAACAGAGGTGGATGCTCATGAAATCAACACTTGCGAGCTCTGAACAAGTTGTGCCTCCAGCTGCATCTCATTACCATGGAGAAGACCAACCTAAGGAAAAAAAAATATTGAAAACCAAACCAAACCAAGCTACTACTGCATCAAATAAAAGGATGCTTTCTTGAAGAGTCAGTGATGCCCTCCTCTGAACAAGAGTATGATCCAGAAAAAGGATATTAATCAGAGCAGGGAGCTTTATTTTGCTTCATTGTTTTTTGTAAACGTGTACTCATAGCTTTGATTGCTTGACATTGTGCTGGGAGAAGTTGGACAGGGAAGGAATCCTAGGAGCAGCCATAACACTTCTGGAAGGGATTAGAAGCTTCAAATCGGGTAGAAGAGTTAAAAGGGATTGGACCAGGGCTTCGGAATGCTTAGGATTGCCCCTTTTCTGTGGAATCTAAGGTTCTGTAATAGCTAATGTAATAGCTAGGTATTGACTTGCCCTGGCTAAGGGATGCCCTGCTGGTTGGGAAGACTGTTTGCAAAAGTATCTGTGATGGTGCTGCCTGCTAAAGTAAGCATCTGAGTTGGTAGACTGAGAAAAGACCTGTCCCAGTCAGTATGGCAACGTCAGTCGTATGCTGAGGGCTTCAAAAAAGGGTGAGTTCCTGTGATGGTTTGTCTATTCTTGGGCCAGGGTGTGGCACTATTAGAAGGTGTAGCCTTGTTGGAGTAGGTGTGTCACTGTAGGTGTCCTAGGCTCCCTAGTCCTAGCTGCCTGGAAGTCAGTCTTCTCCTAGCAGCCTTCAGATGAAGATGTAGAACTCTCTGCTCCTCCTGCACCATGCCTACCTGGATGCTGCCATGCTCCTTCCTTGATGATAACGGACTGAACCTCTGAACCTGTAAGCCAACCCCAATTACATGTTGTCTTTATAAGAGTTGCCTTGGTCACGGTGTCTGTTCACAGCAGCAAAACCTTAACTTAGACAGTCTCTTTCTCTACAAAGACAAAACTTCTATTCAAAAACTGATTACCCTGCAGAACTTGTTCCTGCTTCCATCTGCCCCATGCTGACGCTTATTCTTCAGAATCTGGAAACTCCCCCCTCCCCCACCAAGGTCCTTCTGCATGTGATTGGCCTGCAGTGTCTGTAACTTCTTCCATGCTTGGGTGGTAGTCATTTGGTTCATGTTGAGCTGGAGTGCTGTTGAGGTATTTTGCCTGTGATGCTCTTTCTCACAGCGGCTGTAGACCGTGGTACTCTGTCTTCACACATGCCCACCATCCCCTTAACATCACTTAGGGCTGCACTCAGAATGCCCTTGGGGAAGCTGGTTGCCAAGCGACTTAGAAGTTTGGGACAGGTTTGGTTTTGATTGTAGGCAAGCAACGGCCATGGAGTCGTCCCTTTGATTACATTGACTGTCTTTTTGTCCATCTAGCCATCAGTGTTACTAGCTTCCTTCTTTGAAACCCTTTGTTAGAAGCCTCATTGCTCCCACAGGTAATTGTGAACATTTCTCTAAGCAAAGGATCAGATAACATTATTCTGGACAAAATTAAAAACAGTTGTCATGGTGATGGGCCATGATTTGCTTTTGTATTGATAGACGCGGTCAGTAGAAGCAACATCCTCAAAGTCTCAGGGATGATGGAACAAGAGAATGGAATACTACGTTAGACTCTCACCTATTGTCATTTACTGATTTTCCAGCAGACGAGTCAACAAAAACAACCTGGGGCATACTACTAAGAGACAGTCGTGGCCACTGAACTGTTCCCACAAATGTAATCAGAACAGTAACAGTCACAATTACACCAGTTGTTAAATTCTGTGTAACACACCAGCCAAGAGCTTTGTGGCTTTCCCTGACACACACTCATGAGGACATTTAGCATAGGAAATTAGTGTGGTCAGAGGTGAATGTTTCTTTTGTCTAGGCCCTTCGGAGGCTGCTGAGCCTGCTGCTGAGGGCTTCCTCGGATGATTGATAGGTGGTCAGCTGGAAGGGATTGTGGGTCTTGTAGTCTTATCTGTCAGGCTTGGTTCTGGTTCCTTCCTAAAGCAGTGACACAGTTGCATGACAGTGAGTTCCTGTGTGCAGGTGGATTCCAGACTTCTACCTCATATTTGATACTGCTCCCTTGACCAAAGCAAGCCCCAGAGTCAAGCCCAGTTTCAGAGGTGGAAAAGGATTACATTGTTTTATTTCATGGACAGAGTGACAAGCCTTCCTCCCTCCCCGTAATGTACCATAGCTGCTGTTATATGCATTTATGTATAGATATTCCCTGACTTACAATGGGGCTGCGTTCCCAAACCTCTGTAAGTTGGAAATTCATTTAATGTTCCAATAATCACACTGAGAAATTATAAAATAAGCCATCATCCATTTGAACCACTAAGCAGGCACCTCTATATAACACATTAGTTATTTCCTGCTATGTAATAAATGCCCTCAGACTTAGCCACCAAAAACAAATGTTTGCTTTGTTGTTGTTTTTGTTTGTTTGTTTGTTTTTTAGTTTCTGTGGGCCAGGGAAGACAAAAATAAAGAACGGGGCTTAATTATGATACTTTCATACGTTTGTATCTTTGCATGCTGCTCGTACTTCCCCCCTCCCCAGATCAGGAATCTTGACCCAACTTTCCTGAGTGTTTCCGTGTCATCATTAGCTGCCACCAGGGAGATCAGCTCCTAAGATTACTCCGTGGTAACGGGTGCTCCCCTGGCTGGAACTGGGTGATGTGTGAATATCAGAAGGCAGAGCCATTGGGAGTGTCTCTGAGACTGCCTGCCACCTCCCATGTCTGCGCATTAAATGTACTCTCATTATCCTCCATATTCAATCTAGGAAATGGAGACACTGACAGCGAGCGCTGGAGCTGCTGTTGATCCCGCGCTGAAGGACGGTGACACCGCACCGGAGGTGGAAGGCATCATACAGGGAGAGATTGATACAATTGACCACACATCCATTAGTGTGCCGTGTGTGTCAAACACCATCACAGAATTGCCAAATCAGGACACATGCTATCTACCTGCCAATCCATCCTTATTAAACTAAAAGCAGTCATAAATCAATACAGAAGCATTAACATCAAATGGAGAGGGGCCGTATGGGCTCCAGTCCGCTGAAGAAATACGAAAAGGCAAAGAAACACAAAAGAGGAACCTCACCAGTAATCATAGGAATGCAAATGAAAAGCCTCCCCTAGCAGGGTAGAGCTTTGAGAGATCCAGAAACTGGGTAAAGAAACTTAAATATCTGCTGTCAGTAAGGGCGTTCACATCGAGGAACAAATGTGTTTCCAGACAACTGGAGAGAGATTGACGGGTGTAACCTTCTGAAAGTAAATGTTTGTGCCCTTTGCTCCAGTCACCTGCTAAGGGCTTCCATGAAATCTGAGACCACAATAAAACTTTTACAACAAAATACTCACCTGCCTTATTCAGCCGACTATTGCACACTACTCGAAATACCACCAACAGTAGCAGGGTGGTTAGAAAATGCGATTCCCCATGCTGTGGCCATGAAAACCATGTTTTCAAAGTCTATTCAGTTGCCTAGGCAAATCTTCACATTATTTTAAATGCACATAACATAGTTCCTACTAGTTGTGATCAATATGTAGAGCTATGAAAAAGCCAGAACGGAGGGGCTGGGGGAGGTTGCTCAGGATAAACAGTGCTCACTGTGTAAGTGTTCGGACTTGAGTTCAGAGCCCCGGAACCTAGGTAAAAGCCGGTAGGCGTGGTAGCTACCTGTAGGGCTAGCACTTGGGAGATGGACACAGGGCAAGCCAGCCAGCTAGACCAGTAAGAGCAGGAAAGGCAATGGTTCAGGGATGGACTGTGCCTCCGGAAAGTGAAAAGGAATTGAGGAAGACCAGACATCAACTGCCTCTCACCCCATGTTCCGTCATGCACATACCTGTGCTCCCACACATTAGCATACATATACACATGTGTGCATACCATATACAAACACATGCTTCCCCCAACAAAATCTTGAGTGGAAACACAACCAAATATTAAATGTTTATTGCTGAAAAGAGGTGTATTTTATTAGTGTGTGTGCGCACGCACACACACACATTTTCTCTGTTTCCTTCCTTGATTATTTATTACCCATGTAATGTAAAGCGCTGGTTGGAAACACCCGGCCAGCCAGAGAGTCTGACTGCTCAGCATTCAGCATTTCTTTCTTCCCCCACGATGGCCAGAGACCCATGGCTCACGTTTCAGTTAAAGAAATGGATGTTCTTAATCTCTCAAAAAAGACATGAGGTTCACATTGACCTGTGGACCCCAGTCCTTCTGCCACTGATAGGACATAGTTGTGAAATTGTTTTATCCGGGGCTCCCCTGCAGCAGTGCTCTGGGCAGTGCTGGAGATGGCAGTGCTGGCATTGCAGCCCCGGGTGTTTCTGGTTCTCCCTGTGGGTGAGTTTAGCAGAGCGGGGAGCAGGAGGTGTGCTCCTTTCAGGGTTACAGCTCCTGTGGCTCTTCTCCCAGAACTTCCGCTTCCTGTCAGTGTTCCTGATGCCTCGCCCTTACCCCACCCCCACCCCCAAACATGCCCCCTGCTGGCCGGGGCGCGCGCACGCGCTTGCGCGCGCTCTCTCTGCCTCTGACTCCTTCCTGGTACTTCCTCTGCATGTAGCTGCTTTTCCTTTGACCACTCCTGCTCTGGGGTTTGGCTTCGAGTGTTAAGTGAAGACATCAGCTATAGGCCTTCAAATATGAGAAATGCAGCCATTACTTTAAAGATGAAATTGCTCCCAATAGTAACAAGTAATATAAAACAAATACAGTTACTAACAAAAGGAGGCTTGGCTTGTGGGCAGTTCCACACCCTGAATAGGAGCAGCTGTCCTTCCCTCCCTCCTGCCCTCCCTTTGTCCTTCCATCCATGCTGTGTCTATCCTAGGGCATAAGGTGGGCAAGGCTGTGAATGCGGTACCCTGTCCTTCCCTTTCTTGCTCAGCAGAGTGGAGCAGACAGGGCCTGCAGATGGCCCATTCTCTTCCCCCACCTTCTGTCTATTGAGCACAATCTAGTATGTAAGCCCATTCCTTTCAAGGTATCAGGAAAGCCTTCCAAAATCAGAGGCTGTGGATTCAGGACGTGGGCATAGCTACCTCTCTCCTATTAAAACCATAGCTGCTTAGGGATTTCCAGCGTCCACTCCCCTACTATCTGCTCCAGTGACAGAGAGGAGGGCACAGAACTCAGTGCTCTGAAACGAGTGGCTCTGAGCTGGTCTTTTGTGCCTTTTTCTAAATGAACTGTTATTTTCCTGGTTCTGGCTTGCAATTAATTTAGGGTTGCCTAGAAAAGCAAATCTGCAAGACAAGCCCGAAAACAACGTAGGCACGAAAAATCAGCACCGTATGCTTCCGACTCCTTTTTCTAGGAGAAAAGTTTGAAATCCATTCTGTGATGGATGATACTTGTAATTGCTTTTTCAGCAGTTTCCTGAGCCAGCCTCTCAGGAGCAGGTGAAGGTTGTAGACTCTTAGGGGAGCCCTTAAGGAGGCAGGCAGGGAGGGACTGTTCTGTAAAGGCAGTGATACCTTCAGTGCTAGGCAGCCTGATGCTCGGGTGGCCTTTAAACCTTTGTCAGACACAGCATCTTCAGCTGCTAGCCATGCGTGTTCTCTGCCTACCTCCCTGTCCCCTTCACTCCCGCAGAAGCTCTCAGTGCAGCCAGGGTTGGGGACTTGGCCTCTGTAAGGGGTGTGTGTGTGTGTGTGTGTGTGTGTGTGTGTGTGTGTGTTTGGACTTGAGTTCAGCATCCAGCATGGACCAGAGCAAGGCTAACGCTCTGGCTGGGTCTTGGGGACAACCCTGGGTGCATTTGGTATAATTTATCTGGAGCAGCCAGCACTGTGTCATGAAGAGTGCGTGCACAGAGGAGTCCTCTTGTCCTCAGAGGTAAGAAAAAAATACAGGTTCCCTCAGCCTTACTGTTTTTGGATGTCATAACTGACCTTGTGAACAGGGTGGAGGCAATGTGTATTCAGTAGATTTACACCTTCAAGTTTGAGCTCTTTGTGGCTAGTGACATGAGTCTTTTGTGATGGTGATGGCAGGTCCCAGTGAACACAGACCTCTCTGGGCACTGTGCTGTGGGGCTGAGCTAGATGCGAGGCATTAAATGCATTTTCCCTCCACCCCGGCCCCAATACTAGTGATTGAGATTCTGGCCTTGTATATGCTAGGAAAGTGCTCATCTACTGGAATATGTACGTCTTATTACTATATAATTATATATAACTACCTAATTATCTGTACATATATACATATGTATACATATACATATATGTACATATAGTTAAATATATCCATCCATCCATTTATCCATTGATATCCTTACAGGTATTCCCCATTGTCCCTAGTGTACACAGTATTGGAAATAGAACCCAGAGCTTCCTGAATGAAATATATATATATATATATATATATAAAATCAAGGCAACATGACAGCATCTGAACCCAGTTCTCCAACAACAGGAATCCCTGGATACCCTAAAACACCAGAAAAACAAGACTTGGATATAAAATCACTGGTCAGGATGCTGGTAGCTGAACACATAAAAAAAATCTCGTAAAGAAATAGAGGAGAAAATGGATCAAAAGTTAGAAGCCTTTACGAGGCAAATACAAAAATCACTTCAAGAAATTCAGGAGAAGATGGATCAAAGAGAAGAAGACAATAAGGAAGAAAGACAAAAGTCACTTAAAGAACTACAGAAGAACGTGGGCCAACAAGTAGAAGCTATGAAAGAGGAAGCACAAAAATCTATTAAGGAAATACATGAAAACACAATCAAGCAAACGAAAGATCTGAGCACATCCATCCAGATACTAAAAACAGATGTAGAAACAACTAAGAAATCACAGAGGGAGACAACATTGGAGATAGAAAACCTGGGGAAGAAATCAGGGGCCTTAGACGCAAGTATCAACAATAGAATACAAGAGATAGAAGACAGAATCTCAGAAGCCGAAGATACCATAGGAACCATTGATTCAACAGTCAAAGAAAACACTAAATGCAAAAAGGTGGTAACCCAAAACATCCAGGAAATCTAAGACACTATGAGAAGACCAAACCTAAGGATTATAGGTATAGACGAGAGTGAAGATTTACAAGTTAAAGGGCCAGCTAATATCTTCTATAAAATTATGGAAGAAAACTTCCCCAACCTAAGGAGAGAGATGCCCATGAATATACAAGAAGCCTATAGAACCCCAAACAGACTGGACCAGAACAGAAATACATCCCGTCACATAATAATCAAAACTCCAAATGTAATAAACAAAGAAAGAATACTAAAGGCAGAAAGAGAAAAAGGCCAAGTAACATATAAAGGAAAACCTATCAGAATAACACCAGACTTCTCACCTGAGACCATGAAAGCTAGAAGATCCTGGGCAGATATCATGCAAACTCTAAGAGAACACAAACTTCAGCCAAAACTACTTTACCCAGCAAAACTCTCAATTGCCATTGATGGAGACATCAAGGTATTCCATGACAAAACCAAATTTGCAAGATATCTCTCCACAAATCCAGCCCTACAAAGGATAATAGGGGGAAAACACCAAGACAAGGACGGAAACTACACCCGGGAAGAAGCAAGATAGAAACCTCCTCTCATCAAACCCAAAAGAAGATAACCTCTCGAATATAAAAAATAAATAAGATAAATAAATATAATTTCAAAAATGTCTGGAGGTAATAATTACTATTCCTTAATATCTCTTAACGTCAATGGACTCAATTCCCCAATAAAAAGACATAGATTAACAGACTGGATACGGAAACAGGACCCTACATTTTGCTGCATACAGGAAACACATCTCAGTGTTAAAGACAAACACTACCTTAGAGTAAAAGGCTGGAGGACAATTTTACAAGCAAATGGTCTCAGGAAACAAGCTGGAGTAGCCATTCTAATATCAGATAAAATTGACTTTCAACCTAAAATCATCCAAAGAGACTCAGAAGGTCACTTCTTGCTGGCCAAAGGGAAAATCCACCAGGAAGAGCTCTCAATACTGAACATCTATGCTCCAAATGCAAGGGCACCCTCCTTCGTAAAAGAAACCTTACTAAAGCTTAAAGCACACATTACACCTAACACAATAATTGTGGGTGACTTCAACACCCCACTCTCCTCAATGGACCGATCAGGAAAGCAGAAACTAAACAGGGACACAGTGAAACTAATTGAAACTCTGGACCAATTGGATTTAACAGATATATATAGAACATTTCATCCTAAAGCTAAAGAATATACCTTTTTCTCAGCACCGCATGGTACCTTCTCCAAAATAGACCATATAATCGGTCACAAGACAGATGTCAACAAATACAAGAAGATCGAGCTAATCCCATGCCTCTTATCAGATCACCATGGAGTAAGAGTGGTCTTCAATAGCAACAAAAACAACAGAAAGCCCACATACACATGGAAACTGAACAATACTCTACTCAATGACACCTTGGTCAAGGAAGAAATAAAAAAAGAAATCAAAGACTTTTTAGAATTCAATGAAAATGAAGGTACAACCTACCCAAATCTATGGGACACAATGAAAGCAGTGCTAAGAGGAAAACTCATAGCTCTAAGTGCATCCAAAAAGAAACTGGAGAGAGCATACACTAGCAGCTTAATGGCACACCTTAAAGCCCTGGAAGAAAAACAAGTTAATTCACCCAGGAGGAGTAGAAGACAAGAAATCATCAAACTCAGGGCTGAAATCAATCAAATAGAAACAAAGAGAACCATACAAAGAATCAACAAGACCAGGAGCTGGTTCTTTGAGAAAATCAACAAGATAGATAAACCCTTAGCCAGACTAACCAAAGGACACAGAGACAGTATACAAATTAACAAAATTAGAAATGAAAAGGGAGACATAACAACAGAAACTGAGGAAATTCAAAAGATCATCAGATCCTACTACAAAGGTCTATACTCAAAACAACTGGAGAATCTGGAGGAAATGGACGATTTCCTAGACAGATATCAAATACCAAAATTAAATCAGCATCAAGTAGACCAGCTAAATAGTCCCATAACCCCTAAAGAAATAGAAGGGGTTATAGAAAGCCTCCCAACCAAAAAAAGTACGGGACCAGATGGTTTTAGTGCAGAATTCTACCAGACCTTCAAAGAAGACTTAACACCAATACTCTTCAAACTATTCCACAAAATAGAGACAGAAGGGACACTGCCCAACTCATTCTTCGAAGCCACAATTACGCTTATACCTAAACCACAAAAAGATCCAACAAAGAAAGAGAACTTCAGGCCAATTTCTCTGATGAATATAGATGCAAAAATACTAAATAAAATTCTTGCTAACCGAATCCAAGAGCACATCAAAACGATCATCCACCATGATCAAGTAGGCTTCATCCCAGGGATGCAGGGATGGTTCAATATACGGAAATCCATCAATGTAATCCACTACATAAACAAACTGAAAGAAAAAAACCACATGGTCATCTCATTAGATGCTGAAAAAGCATTCGACAAAATTCAGCATCCTTTCATGCTAAAAGTCTTGGAAAGAGCAGGAATTCAAGGCCCATACCTAAACATAGTAAAAGCAATCTACAGCAAACCAGTAGCCAACATCAAAATAAATGGAGAGAAACTTGAAGCATTCCCACTAAAATCAGGGACTAGACAAGGCTGCCCTCTCTCTCCATATCTTTTCAATATAGTACTTGAAGTTCTAGCAAGAGCAATTAGACAACATACGGAAGTCAAAGGGATACAAATTGGAAAGGAAGAAGTGAAACTATCATTATTTGCAGACGATATGATAGTTTACCTAAGCGACCCAAAAAACTCCACCAGAGAACTTCTACAGCTGATAAACAACTTCAGCAAAGTGGCAGGTTATAAAATTAACTCAAGCAAGTCAGTGGCCTTCTTGTACTCAAAGGACAAGCAGGCTGAGAAAGAAATTAGGGAAATAACACCCTTCACAATAGCCACAAACAACATAAAGTATCTTGGCGTAACTCTAACCAAACAAACGAAAGATCTGTACAACAGGAACTTCAAGTCCTTGAAGAAAGAAATCGAAGAAGACCTCAGAAGATGGAAAAATATTTCTTGCTCCTGGATTGGCAGGATCAATATAGTAAAAATGGCCATCTTGCCAAAAGCAATATACAGATTCAATGCAATCCCCATCAAAATCCCAACTCAATTCTTCATAGATCTAGAAAGAGCAATTCTCAAATTCATCTGGAGCAACAAAAAACCCAGGATAGCTAAAACTATTCTCAACAATAAAAGGACTTCTGGGGGAATCAATATCCCTGACCTCAAGCAGTACTAGAGCAATTGTGTTAAAAACTGCATGGTATTGGTATAGCAACAGGCAAGCAGATCAATGGAACAGGATTGAAGACCCAGAAATTAACCCACAGACTTATGGTCACTTGATCTTTGATAAAGGAGCCACAACCATCCGATGGAATAAAGATAGCCTTTTCAACAAATGGTGCTGGTTCAACTGGAGGTCAACATGCAGAAGAATGCAAATTGACCCACTCTTATCTCTTTGCACTAAGATCAACTCCAAGTGGATCAAGGACCTCCACATAAAACCAGACACACGGAAACTATTAGAAAAGAAACTTGGGAAGACCCTGGAGGACTTGGGCACAGGCGAAAAGTTCCTGAACAGAACACCAATAGCGTACGCACTAAGATCAAGGATCGACAAATGGGACCTCATAAAATTACAAAGTTTCTGCAAAGCAAAGGACACTGTCAGAAGGACAAAACGGCAACCAACAAAGTGGGAAAAGATCTTCACCAACCCCACATCCGACAGAGGGCTAATATCCAATATATACAAAGAACTCAAGAAGTTAGACCCCAAAGAACCAAATAACCCTATCAAAAAATGGGGCACAGAGCTAAACAAAGAATTTTCACCAGAAGAAATTCGGATGGCCGAGAAACACCTTAAAAGATGTTCAACATCATTAGTCATCAGGGAAATGCAAATCAAAACAACCCTGAGATTCCACCTCACACCAGTCAGAATGGCTAAGATTAAAAACTCAAGAGACAACAAGTGCTGGCGAGGATGTGGAGAAAGAGGAACACTCCTCCATTGTTGGTGGGATTGCAAAATGGTAAAACCGCTCTGGAAATCATTTTGGCGGATCCTCAGAAAATTGGGCATGGCACTCCCAGAGGACCCTGGCATCCCACTCCTGGGCATATACCCAGAGGATTCCCCTGCATGCAATAAAGACATATGCTCCACTATGTTTATAGCAGCCTTGTTTATAATAGCCAGAAATTGGAAGGAGCCCATATATCCCTCAAAGGAGGAATGGATACAGAAAATGTGGTATATTTATACAATGGAATACTACTCAGCAATTAAAAATAATGAATTCATGCAATTTGTAGGTAAATGGTTAGACCTGGAAAATATCATCCTGAGTGAGCTAACCCAATCACAAAAGAATGCACATGAAATGCAATCACTGATAAGTGGATATTAATGAGCCCAGAAGCACTAAATACTCAAGACACAAATAGCAAGTCAAATGATTCCCAAGAAGAAGAAAGGAGAGGACCCTGGGCATGTAAAGATTGCATCCAGTTTAGTAAAGAAACTGAGGGGGGAGGGGGAATGATTGGGGAATAGTTGGGGGGAGAGGAACTATGGGAACTATGGTGGGTGGGAACTGGGAAAGGGGAAAGCCCTTGGAATGTAAACATAGAATATAGAAAATAAAAATTAAAAAAAAAAAAAGAAAAAAAAATTTACATACATGTGTCTGTTTGTGTGTGTGTGTTTGTGAGTGAGAGAGAGAGAGAGAGAGAGAGAGAGAGTCCCAATGACTTACAGTTATATACTGCTAAATATATTTTCCATTTAGATTATTTTTGGTTTATAATGGGGTTATTGGGATAGATTCCCATTGTAAGTCGAATATATATATATATATATGTATATATATATGTATATATATATGTATATATATATATACATATATATATATATATATATATATATATATATATATTAAAGAGTTCCCATGCCATTCATCATCTTTTTCAAAATGTGTGGTTGATTGAAACCATACATTGCTCTGGGACGTCCACTGAGGATGGTCGCCATGTTGATCTGACGATGAAGTGTAACTAGTGCCATGGTACTGAGTGTTACTCGCCTTTCTACTTGAGTGTATTCTTCTGTAACAGGTGGCTTTGGGGTATGTTGATGTTTTAATTAGTCTTGCTGAGACTTGTGTCCTACCAAAGGAATGAAGGGACATTGTTCACATTTGGTCCCTCTGATTATTTGTGTCTGTGATCACCTGTCAAGCTCCTTCTTCTTGTCATTTGCCATTCAGGTAGCGACAAGGTTTCCATCATTTTGAGGAGTGCCCTGCTCCCTGGACTCCTCTGAGCTGCCCCTCAGAGCACCACGGTCATTGTCCTGTTTTGTGCTGGCTTTGGGCACTGCCTTCTCTCATCTACTCTGCTTTTCCTTATCACTTCTTCATGACTGCAGACATCTGTAAATGTCGCCCTCTCTAATTAGAGCTGGCTTAGTCTCCTCTTCTTCACTCTGACCATTCTGTTCTCCTTATTCTGTTCCCTTAAATAAAGGGCAGAGTAGCTTACCATTGCTATGATGAAATACTTGAGACAATTAACCTATAAAGAGAAAAGACTTGTTTGGGCTCAGTGCTTACAGCTCATGATGGGTGCTCATTGCAAGGGCCTCAGACTAGGTAGCACCTGATAGCTGGTGTACATCATGGAGCCGACCATTACCTCATCAGTCAGGAAGAAGTGAAAGAAGACACGCCAGGGACTGCTCGTTCCCCCTGAGAGCATGTCTACAGTGACCCAAGGGCCTCTCAAAAGGCCTGTCTTCATTAAGGCCCTACTAACTCCAAATAGCACCACTCTGGGGGCCTGCCTTCAACACATGAGCCTCTGGGGACACACTGTACATCACACAATAACAAAGGGTGAGCTGAGTCTGCTGATTATGCCTTCCTCACTTAGCTCGATCTGCAGTGACTGTAAGATTTTGTCTTCTCTCTTTTGGGTAATTTCAAGCATTGAAAATGTTTTGTTGAAGAACTTTCTTGACCCCAGGCTGGGAAACTTAGCGTCTTGAGGGTCACGCTGTGCTCATAGCTCAGTCTTCCTGGACCTTCTGCAGGATCCAGGTTCTACTTGTTTCTTTTATATTTTCAAAGTTGTCTTTGGATTAATTTTTCTCAAAGCAATTTCAAAGAAGGTAAGACTCCAAGAAAACAGGATGGAAAGAGCGGCTCGCGATTAAATCGCCTCACCTGGTTGAACAGTCTGATTCTCGTCTCTGCTGATGTAATGGGATATTTATCATCCGGAGGAGTGCTCGGAGCTTGCGTATGAACTATTTTATTATTCATTTGAAAAAAAATGAGCCTCTGCATTATTCATTCATCTGATTCTCTCTTGGAACAAAGCCTGTGGCCTGTGGCCTGTGGCTGCTTTCTCTGACTAACAGGAAGTATCACACTTAACATTCAATAGGTCAGTGTCAGCATCCTGTGCCAGGACCCCACAGGAGCAGTCTGTGTGCAGTTAGCATTTGGTTCAGAGTGATCTGACCTGGCCTCACTCCTCACAGCAGGGCCCAGGGCTGCCCTGCGACTGTCCAGTGTGCTCGGCCTCAAGTCCCAGAGGGAGGGGAATCCCGCACTGTGAGGACCCCGAGACTGGAGCGGAGGGAACTAAGGGCTTGGTAGATAACGTCAGGATCCTTGGGATCTTTGTTTGAAACCCACAGGACCCCACTGTCCATAAGTGGTTTGAGCCTTAGGGACTCCCCTCCGCTTTCTGTGTATACAAAGGGTGTCTAGAGGCACCCGTTTAAGAAGCACAGCTGGTGCCTTTAATTAGCAAGGTGAACCATCCTATTAGGGTTACTAAATAAAGCAGCTGCTCCTCAGGAGCTGCAGGTGTCGGGCCCAGGACCCCCTGAGGATACCCAAATCTGTGGCTGCTCAGGTCCCTTTCTCTCAGAAGTACTCATCTCCTACTTTGTCTTTCGCCTTCTCCCTGGTTGCGCGGGATGCCTGCTGCAGTGCGCATGCTCTGTAAATCGCGGTCGTCCTGTGTTAGGAAACGATACCAAGAAAAAAGTCTTTCCGTGTGTAGTATGGATAGCATTTTTCTTCATGTTTTGATTCTGCTACTGGTTGAATGCTCAGATGCGGAACCCATGGATGTAGAGAGCCAGCTCCAGTTGAAAGGTGTGAAAATGGTATTTTTCAAAAATTAACTGGAAATATTCAAGGCTCTGGTTAACATTTCATTTTGGAGGGGAGGGTGGGGATGAGTTTGAGGCAGGGTCTTGCAGAGTGGTCTGGTACATGCTATGTAGCCCCCAACAGCCACCAATTCAGGGCAGTCTTCTTGCCTTAACCTCTTGAGCGCTAGGACTACAGTAAACCGCCATATCCCTCTTGGTCCTGGATGCTTTTGATGTTAAGCCTGAGCTCAGACAGACACACAGTGAAGGAGTATCACCCTGACTAACGTAGGGATGGCTGTTGTGCAAGACCTTGCTGATTTCTTTCAGTGAGAGCTCACAGAACTCCCTCAAATAGGCAGACTTGGTCCAATTTCGTCTAAGGTGGAATGATATATCTCTTTCATGAGAATCTCAAGATAGCTGTGTTGGTTACTGCTATATTGCTTTGAAGAGACACAATGACCAAGGCAGATGAGAAAAGAAAACCTTTCATTTGCAGCTCGCTTACAATATTGGAGGGTGAGTCCTTGATCATCATGGTGGGGAGCATGGCAGCAGGCAGGCAGGCATGGGGCAGAAGCAGCAGCTGAGAGCTCACAGCTGCTCCACAGGCAGGAAGCAGAGAGAACGAGACTGTGCCTGACTGTGCCTGACATGGATGTGTGTAACCCTAAAGCCTACCACCAGTGACACGCCCTCTTTAGGAAGGCCACACCCACCTCAACAAGGCCACACCTCCTAAATCTTCCTAAGTCCAGCAACCAGAGACCAAACACTCAAATATGAGCCTATGGGAGCATTCTCATTCAAAGCACTACCGTAGCCTTCTTGATTCACAGCTTAAACTTTTGTTGGATCATTAACACTTTGAAATATTGAATTTAAAATTTTAATTGTAATTATGGGATTTCTGTCTCAAATTTTAAGGGGAGTTTGCTTGTTACGTATATGTATGGCTAGCAGAATATGGCTTCAACATGTTCATGTTTTAGTATTTGAAACCTGCTGTGTTCTATGGAAAGGAGAAATTAAAGTCATAGATGCATAAGAAGGTATACCTATTGAGTGTACCCAATATACCCAGTACAAGGATGACCTTGTACTACCTGGTTGGGTGGAAGACAGAGGCAGGAGTTAAAGAGAGAAGATACGAGGGTCGAGGACTTGCCATAAAGGCATGTGTTACTGGTGGTTTGGCGTGGAGGGCCGAGGGTTTGTGTGGAATGCGCACGCCACCAGGAAACTAGGAAGTGATGCTTCTGGCTTCATTTGTGAGGCTCCATGGTGAGACTCATGTCAGACACTATAACCTTAGATTGCTTTCAGCTGCTTAAAATTATGTGGCCATTTGCCATGATAGTTATAGAAAACAAATGTTCAGCTGAAACAGTATAAACTTCTATAAGAAAAACAGCAATCCAACCCAGCCCCTCTCCACAGGCTCCTCATTTCTCCTTGCTGCCTTTAACATGCTGGCTTTGCCTCAAGCATATGCCCACAGTACCACTGTCTCTGGAAGAATCATATCTGTCTTCTAAGTAGCAGGAACTGGGGGTAGAAACAAGTAGAAGCCTTCACAGACACACACCCTCCCATCCCTCCCGTGGTCAGAGACACCATGACCAATCAGGCTTACACATATCCCGCTGTCTGAAGTGGTGCACATGGCATCCAATGGTACAGGTAGTCTGAAAAAAGGAGAGCTAATTGGTGTCTTAGTAAACGTGGGATGCTATAACAAAAAGTCCTTGACTGGATCTAGTTGAGACAGTTAAAAAAAAATCGTTGCTTACAGATTTATATGTGAGAAAGTCCAAGGTCAAGGTACCTGCAGAAGCACTGTCTGGTGATGACCTCCCTCCCCAGAGGCTGTCTCAGTTAGGGTATCCATTGCTGGGCAGAGACACCATGACCAAGCCAACTCTTGTGAAGAACTATATTTAGTTGGGGCTGCCTTACAGGCTCAGAGGTTCAGTCCACTATCATGAAGGTGGGAGTATGACAGCGTCCAGGCAGGCGTGGTGCAGGAGGAGCTGAGAGTTCTACATCTTGTTCTGAAGGCAAACAGGAGAAGACTGGCTCTCATGTGGTTAGGAGGAAGGTCTCATTGCCTACGTCCACAGTGATACACTTCCTCCAACAAGGCCAGCCACACCTACTCCAACAAGACCACATCTAATAGGGCAAGCATCCTCAAACCACCACAGAGGCAGCGCCTTCTAGAGGTGGAAGAAGTGAGCTAGCTTTATAAGGAAACAGCTCAAAGTGGTTCGGTACTCTTACTTTCAATATTGAATGCTTCGTCTCCGAACACCAAACCACGTTTGGACTGACTCCCCACCAATGAACGTCTCTGGCAGACACCGACACGATGTCTTACGATTCAGTCTGGCTCAACCTGCCTGCCTGGCCAGCATTGCCAGCTCCCACAGACTGAAGGCACAGCCCGTTCGAAATTCTCACATGTAACCTGTGCTTCTGACCTGCCAGCGCCTCTCAGTATCAGATTTGATTAATTTGTCAGGATAGCGCCAGACCTCAGGGAAACACTCTACTTTATCCATTTACTGTAAAGGGTATGTAGATGTGGATGCCACACAGAGGGCAGAAGGGGCAAACGCTGCTCTCAGGGCAAGGCATGTGGGAAGGGAGCGGGGCTGCCATGTCCTCTGAGAGTGTGCCATCCTGCAGGAACCTCTCGTTTTTTTTTCAATCTTTCGAAACTCTACATCCAGTTCTTTTTGGAGATATTGGTTAAAATATTGGCTCTTCTCTTTTGAGGTCAGATGTGACCCTAAGGCCCTACCCTTCTCATCACATATTTGGCTTCCTGATAAACATCCCCCATGTGAAGACACCCAGAAGCCCCAGACTACAGGTCATTGACTCAGCAGCATACTGAGACTCCTATAGTCTATGCCTTAGTACTGTTCAGGAGGGTTCTTTCATTTAAATAGTAGGAGGTGGGGCCTCTAATAATCTCCTAGAAGCTGTGCCTTCTAATATTTAAACATGTGAATTAGAAAAGAGAGTAGGTACACAAGCATCTTGGTACTCATTGTGGTACATCTTGGTGTCTTTTCTAGTCTTTTCCCCCAGCGTACTTTATTCATGCTTAAATCTCATTATCATCTACTGTTTCTTCCTCTTCTGAAGTCCTGGTCTCTGTTTCAGAGGACAGGGGTTGATTGGCAAATCAACTACTTATCTCTCAGTCATCCTCACCTGTTGGTTTTCATGGTAGAACACAGTTTGATCAAGCCCCAATGTTGCCAGAGACTCTGGTCACCATTGTGATGCCCAGGCTGTGTCTTGGCTGGGTCTCTTCTCATGGGCTAACTTGCAATCGGTTTGTCCTATTTCTCTGTTCTTCCCCAACTTACTAATGCCCCAGCAGGCTCTTTCTCCCTGGACATCTGATGTACATTTGGTAGCACCCAAGTTTTTTTTTTGAAGTCAGTACAGAAAGTCTTGGGTCTTGAAGGAACTGGTGAGACCACATACTTCCTCAGCTTTTTGGGTGTTTGGAGGATCCTTCAATAGCCATTGGTTATGGATTTAAAGTGTGTGGGTGATAGGCAGGTATACAGCCATGCCTGGAGGGTGACTATATAAGTGGTGGCAAATAGGAAGGTCAAAGTTCAGAGTCCTCTGTTGCACTGAAAAGCCTTTTGCCCAGGCAGTCCTGAAACCTGAGACACTGCCAGGTCTGGGTCACAGCTTACTATGTAGTCCTTAGCTTCTAGGACTAGGAAGCTTTCTAGAGACCCTGTCTTCATAGTAGAGAATTGAGATGAGAAGAATTTGTTTATAGACCCTAGTTTTGTCCACTGAAGTTCAAGGTTGCTGACCTGACTGTGCTACTTTGGACTAGCTGCCCCTGGACATCCTAGGGGTGTCCAATATTTTTGCCTTTAAAGATTGCGCAGTACCACCAGCTAGTAAGAACATTATTTTTCTGTCTTAATTGATTTCTCATTATTTGGTCACGACAACCTAAGAGCTGGGACTCTGGAAGCTGGACCATTGTTGCTGTGCTAAGCCTTCTTCTGGCCCATGAAATCTTCAGCCTGGTGAGATTTATGTGGGGGTGGGGAATGGGAATGATGTTCAGAAAGTTGGGTGAGCACGTCCCCTGAAGGAGCGTCCTGGGGTAGAGGGATCAGCAATGGTAGAAGTTGAAGGTCTAGATGATCAGAGACTCATTCAACCATTGAGCGAGGGGGAGAAAGGCTCCAGCATAGCTGGGAGGAACCTGTTGAAATGCATGATTGTTGTAACTTCATAAGTACAATGTTAACTCAAGGTTATTGCAGAGAATTTTATGATTAATGCATGGCATTCTAGTATATGCAGAGTAAAAATTGTTTTCATCACACACAGGAGTATGTGAAATGACATGCATATTCTCTGGAACCAGTTAATCAAATGAGAAAAGCAAACTAGGTCACTACTGTAGCAATCATTTAATTCAGCAATGAGGAAGGCAGGGCGATGGTTCAAAATCACCCATAAAGAAAGGTAATAGTTTAGGACTCTATTTATAGAAAATCTGAAAATAGGCAAAACTAATTTTCAGCAATAGAGATACAAGCAGTAGTTGCTGTGGGGTCGGGGTTGATGGAAAGGTCATCCTTAGATGCTGACTTTGATGGTAAGTTTTACCACAGTAGCCTTTGGTAACAGTGAAAAAGGCCATGTCATGGAATTATGCTACCCTTTCAGGTCCTAGACAACCAGAAAGACACAGAGAAAATGATGTTTAAGGGATATTGTAGTCCCAGAAATCACACTCTGCAAACTTAAGATTCTTTTGAGTTATACAACTTTAAGCATACATCATGGTTTGAATATGCTTGGCTTAGGGAGTGGCACTATTTGGAGGTGTGTTCTTGTTGGAGTAGATGTATCCTTGTTGGAGTAGGTGTGTCCTTGTTGGAGTAGGTGTGTCCTTGTTGGAGTAGATGTGTCCTTGTTGGAGCAGGTGTGTCCTTGTTGGAGTGGGTGTGTCCTTGTTGGAGTGGGTGTGTCATTGTTGGAGTGGGTGTGTCATTGTTGGAGTGGGTATGTCCTTGTGGGAGTAGGTGTGTTACTGTGGGTATGGGCTTTAAGACCCTCATCCTAGCTGCCTGGAAGTCAGTCTTCTCCTATCAGTCTTCAGCTGAAGATGTAGAACTCTCAGCTTCTCCTGCTGCATCATGCCTGCCTGGATGCTGCCATGTTCCCACCTTGATGATAATGGACTGAACAGCTGAACCTGTAAGCCAGCCCCAATTAAATGTTGTCCTTATAAGAGTTGCCTTGGCCATGGTGTCTGTTCACAGCAATAAAACTCTAACTAAGACAACATAGTAATGACAGAAGGTAGATATTTGAAAAAAATAAGTTGCTGAGGTGGGGTTGGATAGAGACTACTTGTGTTTCTGTCTCTCTCTCTCTCTCTCTCTCTCTCTTGTATGTGTGCGTGCATGCGTGCATGCGTGCATGCATGCATGTGTGTGTTTGAACCCCCTGAGATCAACCAAGTAACAATTACAGTAACAAGCACAAGTACCCATCTAATTGTGGCTCACTTGGTTGGCCCTGTTACTTTGGGCCTTTGATGAACTAGGAATCAAGTGTTGGCATGAGTACTGGAGAAAACTGCTCATCCCATGGCGCCCAGGAAGTAAAGAAAGGAAGAGGAAGATCAGGGTCCCAATAGTCATATGTTGTTCTGTTTTCATTTCTTTTGCTCTTTGCATTTTCTATTGATTAAGTTCTTCCTTTGACAGTTCTATCACACATATCATGCATTTTGTTTACTCTTACTCCTACCCTCTTATCGCCTTCCAACCCTTGCCATCTGTGGTGGTTTGAATAAGCTTGACCCACGGGAAGTAGCACTATTAGGAGGTGTTGCCTTGTTGGAGGAAGTGTATCACTGTGTGGGTGGGCTTTGAGGGATCTTAGTGCTCAAGCTCCACCCATTGTGGAAGAGACCTTTCTCCTGGCTACCTGTGAAAGATACAGTCTCTTTTTGGATGCTCTTGGCTCAAGATATAGAACTCTCAGCTCCTTCCCCAGCACCATGTCTGCCTACAGGCTGTCGTGCTTTCTGCCATAATGGTAATGGTCCAAACATCTAAAACTGTAAGCCAGCCACAGTTAAACATTTTCTTTTATAAGATTTGCCTTGGTCATGTTGTCCCTTCACGGCAATGAAACCCTCAGACAGTATCTCTCTCTCCTTCCCCCATCCAGGCCTTTTTCTTTTGTTTGTGACTCACTGGCTTTAACTAAGACTGTCTGCGTGGCCACATGTTTGCTACTATACACTGGTGTCTAGTGGGACCATCAGTGCATATACAGGTGGAGGAAATGACCATTCCTCTCTCAAAATCCATCAGTTACCGATAGTTCAGCATGAAGGGGTGGAGACCCATGAGCCCCTCCTTCATCTGTGATTGACTCTCCAGGTACAGGCAACCACAGCTGCTGTGAGATCATGTTTGCAGTGGCTATGCCATATCCTGAATGTATAGCATTTCACAGTCGTCTCCCTGTCTTCTAGCTCTTGCCTCGATATCTTGATTAGGGCTAAGCACTTAACTGTCATTTATTCCAGGTATCTCAAGGGTCATGAGAGTCTGTGTTTCTTGCTGTTGGCTGCAGGGAGAAGCTTCTCTGATTAAGGATGAGCATAGTGTTTGTCTGTGGACGTAATCATAAATACTTAAAATGTAACTTGGTACCACATAAAATTAGCTGCACAAAAGTAGTGAGTTTACTCGTGTGAACCTAGGGCCTGGGACACCCCCAGCCATGGCATTTTGACTGAGCTCACAGTGACAGGTATGTATTACCTCCTGCAGAATAGGCCTCAAAGCAAGTCAGAATATTTGGTTGTCCCAATAACATTTATGACATTATTGCACCAGTGGGTACATCTTGCCTGGCATATTGGTATTATAGTTGGTAGAATTCACAGTTGGGTAAGTAATAACATTGATACCTTATCTACTCCAGCAATATAGAGAATGACTTCTGGCATTGTGAAAGCTAGCCAACAGGAAGGAAGATTCCAGTTCAGTTTCAGGTTTCTTCCTATATATCTTGCAACCAAAGGGCATGGTGTGTTCAGCAGTAGTCTCATATCATCTAGTTATAGTGAACATCAAAAAGAAATGGCTGGAGCCTGTATTGTTTAGAAGATCTCTGGGTCTTCTCTGACAAACAGTTCCTACAGAAATACCACAAATACAAGTCTAGGTTTTATGTTTGAAAATAGCGGTTTGTAGGAGCAGTATTGTTCTGTTCTTGGTTCTTACCAACAGTCAACCTTAAGATTATGAACCTTGGATTTTGTTTTCTCATAGCAGATATTGGGTAATGTAGCTACCACTGCTCAGCTATATTTAACAGTTTTTTTTAATCTGATATCTTATTCATGGACATGTGGGCCCTTTTACACATTGTTGCTATTGTAAACAGCACCCTGAAAGCATTCTCCTGTTAGTCTCCAGGTACAGGTGTCCATTGGTTTTCTGTGTTATGTGCCCAAGGGTCAACATCTGGGATAGGATTGCAGATGTACAGTACCAGATGATGCTGTAGTCTTTCTGGGAGCATGCCCTTCAATTTATCCCACCCCCTCCTCCAATTCCTACATCTACCTTCACAGTCTCTAGTCCCAGCTATTGTCAAGCTTTAGTGTTTCCCTGCAATGAGATGAATATAAAAGGATTTGGGGTTTATATTCTCTGGTCATGAGTGATGGTCACCATCTGTTTATGCATCTGTTGGTCATGGGTCTGATGGTCACAGGAATTAGTGGACATGGTTACTCTCAAGTAGTCCTTTCCATGCTCTCTTGAATTCTTTTGCTTATAATTGCTCTTTCTTTTCATGGACACTGTATCACTTTAAGAGTCTATTAGAGCCTTCTCTTGATGCACTCTTCTCTGACAGGATATTTTGAGCTCTCTATGTTAGTAGATGTCCCTCTTCTGTGACTTCTGTCCTTTGCCTTCCTGCTGCTGCCTCTCGTGTGACTTTGATGGTGATTCAGGATCTCGTGTTCATTTATAGGTGGATTCAGGAATTTTAAAACCAACAAACTCCATTACTAGAATATTGACAGTGAAATTCTCATTCACTGTGGAACCAGCTAATGTGATTGATCTCAGAGGTACAATGTCTCTTTACCACTCTGAGATTTGTTTAGGTACAGACACAGAGGTCTGTCCTAAGATGTGTCCTTAGGACATAACCAAGGTATGTCCACCAAAACAAACTACCTGGACTAGGCTATGGTTGGATTTCTCAAATGGTTTTTAGTGTACTGTTACTTTATCATCATGACTAGTCTCCCTAATCTTTGATAGTTCCCTAGTCTTTGCTTGATTTTTATAGCCTTGGCACCTTAAGGAATACTGCCTATATATTTTGTAGAAAACCCCCTGGCCTGTGGTTTGTACTTCTAATGCTTATTTGTGATTGGACTGGGCTTGTGGACTGCAGAGAAGAGCATCACCGAGGTAAGGCACTCTCCTTAGTCTGTCCTATGGTGATACTGCTGGTGATGCTCTCCTCCCTCATCTGGGCAAGGTGGTACCTACGGGCTCATGCTCTCTTTGTACTTGCTATCCTTATCCTTCCGGTATTCATTACAAGCCCACTGGGCTAATACTCCACAGGAAGAAGAGTAAGGGCTGCTTCCCAGAGGAAGGAACATCACACAGTCAAGGGGCATATGTTAGCACCCGGTGGTTAGTAACAACTCAGGTGAGGTACTTTTAGTGAAATGCAAATGCTTCTCCTGAGAATTCAAGAATTAATGTTAGCACCGTTGAATGTGGACCTTGACTCAGCAATTACCACTGTGGTGGTGTTCTGACAGGAGAATTGTTATTCCCTCCCTCCCTCCCTCCCTCCCTCTCTCCCTCCCTCCCTTCCCTCCTCTCTCCTCCCTCCTGCCTTCCCACTTTTCTGCCTTCCTTTCCCCACTCCGTCCTCTATCATTTTCTTTCTTTTCTCTTCTGTTCTGTATGTGAGAGTCATGGCCTTACTATATAGTCCAGGCTGGTTTTGACCTTAGCTCCCTTACCTTCCTGGGTGCTGGAAATCTCGGCCTGGCTTTTGTTCCTTCTTTATACGTTTTATCATTTTGAATTCTTCCTGAAGGTTGATTTGTCCCACCTCCCCTATTCCTTTGGCTGTAATTTGTATATTATCATGTGGCTCACGAATGATAATTTTATTTTTAGATCGTAATTCAGTACCGTGGTTATTTGTTTGGATGTCTTTATTGCGTGACTTCTGGCCACTTGGCTCTTGTTCCCCCCAGCATATCTTCTCCTCTATTTCTTACACACCTATTTTTTTCTTAACAATTTCTCCTTCTCTGTCATTGTAGGAGTCTTTGGCCTCATCTTATGTTTCCTATGCCCCAGCCCTAACATGAGTTATTTATCTATTTCTTCTTTTATCAGAAAATCTTGTTGGAAACTACTGGAATATAATTGCTTCTAGGCTCTCTTAGGGGACCGAAGGAGGAAATACACATGTAATTAGGTCTAATTATTTGAAGCTGTTATGTTCTGTAAAATCTCAAAGATTCTGAAATAGTGAATGTTGCATTGTTCCTGAGGGAAATTCAGGGCCAGATGCCCTCCTCTGGTCATATTTCTGTCAATTAATCAATAATAAACCTTGCTTTATTTTATGCGTGTTGTAGATTCATTAACATTGGCCTTATAGTCAGTAGCACTAACATTCATGCCTGAACTTATTTATATAATATTTTTCTGCACATAGGAACACCATACAGCCCTTCAATACGCTGCTCTGAGGTTTCTTAAGTAGAAGACTCACCAAGTGAAAACTCGATATTAACAAAAAATGTAATGACATTAAATAGGCTTTGAAATAGACATGTAAGAGATACTGGGGAAGGCAGGAGCTACTTTTTCTTTGCTCATGTGGGAACACACATGTTGGTGACACAGGATATTTGTTTCGGCAAGTGTGAACCTGCAGAGCTGCAAAGGGCCTTAACTATTGAACGCTGGGTTGCAAATAAATGTTAGCAAATAGGTGAACTGGCAAGTGTGAAACTTGTGAATAATGAGGCTCCGTTGTATACACACGAGCCCAGAGACACACACACCTCTGTGTCTGTTCTACATCTCTCTATCTCAAGCCGGACATGCGCTCTTACTGACATTTTCAGCTTCAGCCCAGCACTGTGGGATTTAGTTCCCCTCCTTGCTTATTGATGTGAACAGAAGTTCCAGGAGATGAGGCCACATCTACTCCTGCGATTGTGGGGAGCTGGGTGCCAAGGGTCCGGGGCCAACTGGAGCCACCTGTAGCTCTTCAGTATCTCTTCATTTCCCACCTGTGTATGACCCAGTATCCATCTGTGACTATTAGGCAAGTCCCTTTGAGACATGCAGACTTCTAGTGTACACTAGTCCAAAGGCTGAGTACGTTGCCCATTCCCAGCCTACAGCAGAGAACCCCACCTTGCCTATATGTTCCCACAGGTGTATCTTTACAATATCTTGATTTATAAAGTTCTTTGTTCGTGAAGCTGTTACCATGTTGGAGTATGGCATTTGGGGTAACCTGGACTTTTGTTTCTGGGACATGGTCATCCATCTTCGGCTCAAGAATATGCTATTTCTTGAGAGTTTTGCTTCTACCTTGATGTTTCTTTTTGAAAAAATAAATTAATGACACTTATGTATTGACTGCTAGTTTGTGTCCTTGTGTGCTTGATCCGTGTAAGTATGTGTGGGTGTATGTGTGCATGTGTATGTGCACATGCATGTGTTCACAAGTAGATGCCGTGGCGTGCGTGAATGCAGATGTTAGGGGACAGCCTTGGTTGTCAGGCTTCACCGTCTACCTCATTTCAGACAGGCCATTGCCACTAGATAAGACAGGCTTGTTGGCCCGCAGGCATCTGGGGAGTTCCTCCATCTCAGCTCAAAGGAGAACTGGGATATCGGATGCTTTCGTGTACCCTCTGTAGATTTTAACTCATCACGTCAGTTCTGTGGCACCCACTTTAGCCACTGCACCACCTCCTTCTCCGTGCTCACATGTTTAAATTCTAGTGATGGCAGCCCATTGTAGAGATGGGGGAGGTGTGGCCAGTTGCCCTGTAGGAGGTCTCAAAATTCTAGGTGGCTGTAATCACCTCCCAGTGCTGATGTTTGACCCGCCCTTCGGACTCTTTGCCACCCCTGAGTTCCACATTTCACTTTCTAGAGACACTGAATCCATGGTCTCTATAAGAGCAGCCATTCCTGGAGGCCCGTGCCTCCTGGAGGCCGAGTGGTCTCTCCCATCAGTTGTCTCTGTCTCGTGGAGGGTTTGAACTGCTCACTGACCCTCCAGGGTGACACCTGGCAGCTGGAATTTTTTTTTTTTAAAGCTTGCTGACAAGGTGACTTTGGCTGTCCAAATTTGAGTTGAATTCTTTTGCCTTGCAGGGTGATTTTGTATTTAAGTGACAAAGAAATACCAGTATGTGAGCCAAGGTGAAGTCTGTGATGAAGCCCGTCTGTTGTGGTCACTGAAGGGCTTTAGAGTGGCTGCTTGTGACTGGATGGGAGAGTGAGTTCTCTTCATTCTCAAGGACACCACTCATCTCCCTCAAGAGCCAAAGTCTTGATTGCAACTGTCTCGAGTAAAGCATTCTGGGAGTTTGCGTCCTGCAGCATCGCCAGGGAGATCTGTTCTTTGGAAACCCATGCTCATTTTATCTAACCCACGGGCGCTAATGAAGAGCTAATGAACTGCCGAGCTGGTTCAAATAAATGATTACAATTGACAAGAGAAGTGCAAACAGGGCCCTGATGGAGGATAATCAAGAGTGGGTGGAAAGGGAAGATTTTATTAATTAGCCAGACCCAGAGCCGAGTCTCAGAACTGTGACAAGTTACAGAAGTTTGAATGAGAACATTACAGTATACCCTTAGCAGGCCATGCGATATAGAAACAGCGTTTTTAAAAATTCATCTTTGACATTTATGTATTTATTTTTGCCTTTCAACGTGGTTACTAATTTCTGCATTGAATCTGTTTAAATGAGCTGATTTTTATAATGTACGTGTTTACCAATTTATATTTTTTAGTTAGTTGGAAACTGCTGCAGTCATCATTGTGATTTAATCCTGGCCATGGTAGAGACAGCTTCACAGTCCACTGCAGACTTGGGAAGTCACTATTTCCTGGAAGGAACCACAGATCACCTGGATGCGCTGATTCCACACCAGTCTTTGGCGTGGCTGGCACACACTGGCAAGCCACGGGATAAACCAGGAACATCCCCTTTGCTGGATGGTTACTGAAGCAGGATAGAAACTCTAAAAGACAGTATAAATATCTTTATTAATTACATAATACATATTTCATATAAGACACTACTGCTCATCTCTATTCCCCTGCCCCCATATTTAAAATACGAATTTATAAAATTGATCGCCACTAACCAAATACCCACTATTGGATGATTTGTGTATTTGAGCACATAGGGCCACTTTAGGGCATAGAAATGCTCACACACTCTGAAAACTACAAGCCAGAGACTGAAAAGGGGTTTTATTTTTGTTGTTGTTTGTTTCAAAGCTTGTCTGTGTTATCTGAGGGCCCAGCATAGCACCTCCTCATAAGTGGGTCTACTGAGAGTGGGTGTTTGTGTGTGTGTGTATGTGTGTGTGGTGGGGGTATATTGCTCACTGGGATTTTAAGGTTCTTGGGACCCAGGACAAGACTAGCATCAGGGATAAATGGTAAGGTAGTATAAAGAGAAGTTGTTTGTTAAGAAAGAGAAAAATACGGGTAAGCCAGTGGCCTGGGGAAAGTCAGAGGGTCAAATGTGCTGTGTGTTCCACAGTCTCAAAACCTTTTCTATACCATTTCTGTAACAACTCGTTTTTTCTAAGTTTGTGTATCCCAGTCTTTTTACCATATGTGCTCTTTTTGTTGTGTGCACCTTGGTGCAGAAAGGTTTCCAGTCTGTGGAATCGTTCATATGTTAAGCTTAATGGTTTCCTCTCCAGATCCCTATCCTCCAATCACAGAACCCAGGCATCTCTGCATATGGCCTAGACGCATGAGGTATTATTGTTGGCATAGGAAGGGAAAAATTGAAAATCTTATACACGAATCAAGCAGCCACACTTCTCTAGTTGAATGTCAGGTGTTTTACAATATGACACCTGACACTGTACAGAAAATGACAAAAGGTGACAACTGAACTCTTGCCAAGAATTTCAATTGTTCTCATCCTAGAAGTGAAATAGTCGGCAAGGACGATTTTGCTGACATCACAGTCTTCTCAGCCCAGAGCCAGCATCTAGCTTGTCACTGCTGGCCGCCGCCGCCGCCGCCGCAGCAAAGGGCTTGATGCTCCCAGCTGATATGCATGCCTCGCTGTCATGTCTCAGTAAATCAGAATGGGCAGCCAGGCCTGAGGGCTTCACGGGATGAGGGATTTCCAGTGGCCAAATCCGTAGCACCATGCCGGCCAGGACGGGCAGTTCCCCCAGGTGTGACGCTTCCTTCCGGTCACAGTGAAGGGGCGCCTTCCAGGTCCTGTGAACATTTGGCACACACACGTATTCCTTGGCAGGATTTGTCTCAAAAGAAGCTGAGGACCTTATTTTTGGGCCCACCCCCTCATTCTCCCATCACAGTGGTGGATCAGAACCAGAGGAGAATTCCTAAACGTGTATTATCGAGATGCTCTGAAAACTTAGGTGACTGTTAGCGTCTAGAGAATACATTAGGAAACATGGATGTTGCTGTGGAACTCTGCCTCTTAAGCATGGCATGGCCATTGTCCCCTGGAAATCAAAACAGTTGTTGCCTACATGAGACCCTGCAGGTCGATCACACTAACCTCCCATTTGCAAGGTGGCACGTGAGTCCCCCCCCCTTTTTTTTTAACAGTTCTGGAGAAGGGACTCTTCCTTAAGGTATAGCTGCCCAAGAGTCATGCCATGCTCCAGTAGGGAGTCCCTCACCTGTGCTCCTGTAAGTAACCCCACTTAAACATATTAGTTCACCCAGCTAGACATGAACAGAATCACTTCTTTGATCTGTTTTTGTTACTATCTGAGGTAAATAGATGTTTGTTTGCTTTGGCCTGGGGAAAAATTATACAATACTTGGCACCCAAACCAGGGATATAACAGAATCTAAGATGAATTTGGGGGAGTGGTTACATCACCCTTGTTTTTGCGGCAGGATGTACAACTGAAGCTAAGCGGTCTGAGGGTGGAGTGCTCATGGGAACAATCCTGGTGTGGCTCTTCTCCTCCTGCCTCTGCCTCCTGAGTGCCGGGCTAGCATGCCTTATTGCTGCAGACATGGTGCTAAGACATAGAGCTGAGGATGCTGTGTCTGAAGCTGGGGTATCCGTGGAGGAAATCTCAGGTTGGCTTTCCTCTGTGTGGTATGGAGTAGCACACCTATCCTTGATGGAGTCAGCTATATGAGTATGGGATACCCCCCAAATGGGTGATGGAATAGAGAAAGTACTGCAATCCCTAGAGGCAGCACTATGGGATATAATTGTAAGCAGGTTGTGGGTAACACGATGAGCTACTGGTGTTTAGATGTCTGTCCAGAAAGAACTTGACCACATAATAACATATGTGGATGACACCCTTCACACTGGTTTCTGACCTGGGAGAAAAAGTGAGTAAAAAGGAGCATGGGGTGAGATGGCCAGGCTGGCTTGCCATCCCTTGCTATTGTGGGTGATGGATGTATAAAGGAAGGAGTACACATTGGATTTGTGTTAAATGTCCCTTCCCAGGATCCTTAGGAAGAGTTGTACAGTGGGGGAAGAGAGCAAGGGTACATTTCAGAGGATTCCCCTGAGGCCTCACTTTTAATATTGCGTAGTACAGGAAACTGTGATTACCAGGGAACACTGTCCCACTGAACCTGATTGATTCCGTGAAGATTTAACCAAGAAGTAAAAGAGGGACATGGGGTCATTTTTGATGAGTTGGAAGCAGAGAAACTGAGTAACATAGTTACCCTTCCCCCTTTGAGACAACAGTTACATAATCTAAGGCAATGTGAGAGGGACCTGTCACTGATGGCCTGAGAGCCGGTGGAGCTGCCTGATTACCTCTGGGCAAAAGTACCAAGGAATGCCTGCAGCTGGAACTGACAGAGGGACAGATGTTATCGAGGACACTGGGTATGCGAGAGGTGGCGTTTAATGCTGACTTTCTGGCCTGCCTAGACCTGTGCTTGCAGAAGCTCCCGCTGTTCTCTTGTCAAGTGGATATGATGCGTCTTTCAAGTTGCCTTCTAAACACTTACGTTTGTCCTCATAGATTTTGATGCCGTTCAGGGGAGTTTCCTTCTGAAGTGGGCAGCGGCTACTGGGAAGACTCATAACCAGTTAACGCGCTAAGAAAAAGCGACTGTTTCTGTGGCATGGTGGCTCAGTGCTCAGCCCTAGATGTTAGAAATCACTCATATATCTGTATCATGCCCTCTAAGGCTCCAGGCTTATTACAGAAGAGGAAGGACGTAAGAGCTGGAGGATGGGTAGAATGTTCTAGAACTCTGTCCTTCGTGCATGGCATGATCTGCTCTGCCTAAAGTCAGAGCAGCTGGGAGCACCCTCATAAGATTCTCACAGAGTTGGCTCGCCAACACTAACTACTTCACAGAAGCCCAGTAGGGCTCATGAGATAGTGAATGAGAGAGCATGTAAGACAGTGTGTGAGCCCCTCCCTCCCAGAATGGATAGAAATGATTAACAACTGCTGGGGTGAGGGCAGAGACTCTTTTTCAGAGGTGATACTCAGAATCAACTAAGGTCCTACAACCTTTCTCTCATGTTCCTGCAAGTAGCCCTAGTTGATAACATTGTTTGTCCAGGTTTGATGTGGCTGGAGATACGTCTTTGGCTGGATGCTCACTCCTCCCTAGGAGTAATACTACAACAGAAGTTAAACAAGTAATGTTGAAGATAACCCTTGCCACATCCTAGCCCCAGGTAGATTGTCTTAGGGTTTTACTGCTGTGAGCAGACACTGTGACCAAGACAACTCTTATAAAGGACACCATTTAATTGGGGTTGGCTTAGAGGATCAGAGGTTCAGTCCATTAGCATCAAAGCAGGAGCATGGCAGCATCTAGGCAGGCATGATGTAGGAAGAAGACGAGCTGGGAGTTCTACATCTTGTTCTGAAGGCAAACAGAAGACTGGCTCCCAGGGAGCTAGAATGAGGGTCTTAAATCCCACCCCTATAATGACACACTTCCTCCAACAAGGCCACACCTACTCTAGCAAGGCCATGCCTCCTAATAGTGCCACTCCCGGGGCTGAGCATATACAAACCATCATATAGATGCATCGCTGACTGCATCTGGCCAGATCTGAGAGAGTTTCTTCTTATTAATATCCACATCACAGATGATTGGTTCTCCAACTTGTGATAATTTGCCTTATCATATTTAAATTAGCGTGATGTCAAAATGACTAGTATTCAGTAGGAGAAATATTTCAGTTTTGAATTTTTGTATTTTCAGAGACTAGCAGTATGTGCTCTGTACCTCTCTGGTGCTGGGCAGTAGAGAAACCTGTATTTCCAGCCAGCCACATAGTCACGAAAGGGAAGCATACTCTATAGTATTATGTCTGGCTAGGATCTGTGGACATCATAGTTTGTGGTCTCACATTTCATCCTGTTTACAAAATGCCCATCTCTGTCCCCCGCCTCTTGTGTTTTAACTAATTCCTGATATTTCCGTTTACAGTGCTTTTTATCAGGGTTTGCCCATGAGTTGAGGAGCATCTGGATGTGAGGAGCATCTGCAGGAGAGGCTGAAATCTTACTCATTGTTCTCAGCCTGGACCACGTCCCAAGCACAGTATAGCCAGTGATCTCTATTCCCACATATTCAATAGCTTGAAAACAAAAAACCCAGACAAAGACATACTTCCCCCAAAAGGACAATGGACAGGAATTTTGCTGACAGGAGAAAATGCCTCTTTGTCAAGCAGAATGGGGTAAGAAGGAAATGCTGTGGAGAGTGGTGGGGAAGAGGGAGAACGTGGGAAAGAAGAGAAAGCGGGGTGCTCTGTAGCAGTTGGGTAAACAACGACATTTGAGGGTGCCAACAGCTGGTTTGAAAGCCCCTTGCAGCTGTGACTCTAACTGAGATTCTTTGGGTCCATGAACTGTTTTGAGAAACACAAGTCATGGAGTCTTCATAACAGTTGGGCTGGGTCTGTCGTGTTCCTTTGTGAATTCTCTTATCAAAATACTATCCTGAACTGTTCATGATTTAGTTATACTGAACAGGGTAAGTTCTTAAGGGTCTAAATCATGAGGTGCCCAGTGTGAAACCTGGCTGTACCGACAGCTGCCTTCTTGCCCTGCCCTGGAGATCTCAGCTTGAAAAGCACAAAATGAGCTCCAGGTAGAATTAATTCAGGTAGAAGCCATTTGCTCATGTTTGCCCTGGGTTGGGCCCACCAGAGTGACTTTCTTTTCTTGGTGGCTTATGTGGCAGTGAGTGGAGGTGCTCTGTGTACCTCTGGACGCTCACTGATGTTCAGTATGCAGTCTTCTCGGGGACCTGGAATCTTAGTTATGATACATTGTTGAGGTTGTGGATTAGCTTGGGACCCTGAACAGGTGGAGGGATGCTGATGAAAAGCAAGAATGTGACTTTAATGATCAGGCTCTCCTGAATCATAAACTATCAGATGTGAGGCTGGTTTGGAGAAGCCGCGAAGGCAATTCACAGTGTAGACCTGTGCACCTGGGAAACACCTTTTTCAAAGACTAAGTGGATGCTGGGTTTAGTATGGAGCAGCAGTCTCTTTCAGAGCAGAAACAATGAGTGAAACGCATCAGTACTTGCTTATACTGCTGAATTCTGCAATCAGGGAAGCCTATAGGACAGCTTTGAAAGATTTCCAGGGAATCTTGATTCTTCAAGATGCACTCGAGCAGCCTGACAGTGAGAGCTGTAGGAAACACAAGCTTTGCACAGTTGGTTTGTTTTTGGTTTTTGTTTCTTTTGTTGTTGCTGTTGTTGTTTTTGTCTTGGCCTTTTATTTCATAAAGTGTATAAAGGCAGACATGGGCTACCTTGCCAGGGTATGCGACTTTGAGTTAGCAGGAAGCACTGAGGGTGGCCCACTCTAGGTAAGGATGCGGTTCAGAATGTAGGGCTAAAAAGTAACTGCCTTCTTCATGATGGCAACCCCATATTAAAGACTCTTTTGGTGTCTCCACAGTCATGCCATGAGGAGTAAGGGCGCTGGAGGGCTTCCCCTGTGGAATCTCTATCTGAGTCCAGATGGGCTCTCTGGCAGGCCCAGAACATCTGATGGTGCCTTTCTTCTACAACTGTAGGAATGAGATCTGGGTGAAAGAGACTTTCTGGAGATTGACTCCAAAACCAATTATTTTAAACTAGCTCTATTATGTGATGCAGAGTAAGATATCATTAAATGATTTAGACTTTCTCTTGGGGGAATGTGTAAACTAACACTCTTAAGATGAAATGTTCAGAAATTGTCAGTGCAGTTTGCAATTGCAAAGGGCTAAGGGGACTTTTGACCGCTCGTTTACTTAAGCATTGCTGTCACCATTTCCTGATGCTGGAGTCCTGACTCTGTTCATCAGTCACTTTACCACCAAGACACATCCCCATGCCACCTACTCCTAGTTCTGAATGGGAAGGAGCAAAAAGGAAAAAAGATACATCTGATACTTCCTGTGCAGGCACAGACTTTGTCACATTACACTTGCCATAGGGTCACAAATCTGTCCTAATACAAATATGTAACTAGTTCAAAGTGTGCTGACTACCCGTGACCTCCAGGGCACGGTAAGTTTCAACAGAACTGCAGAGTGCTGGAGATATTTCCTCTGGTGATCTGGTGGCTTATTGGGGGCTGTGGTTCACTGCTGCTGCTCCACATCCTAAGAATCCATTAGACTACCTAGCTTTAATCCAAGAAAAGACAAAGTTCATAACCCAATATGGTTTCTACTGAGTACTTAATCAAGTCTGCACTGTCATTCAGAAGAAAATAATTAAGTGGAACCATTTTAAGTCAGGGTGAGCCATATTAGATTGTGGTTACTCACTAAGTGGAAAGGAAGCTGTAGTCTAAAAGTTGAGTTAACTAGGGTTGGTTGTGGCGTATCCTACTGGGTTTAATTCACTCGTGTCCCTGATTCTGAATGTAGCATACCATCTCAGCCCCATGCACTGACTCTGGGTTCAGTGTGCTGGCTCAAGTGGATAGCTTGGGTTCTGGTAAGGGCCTTGGGCATGATTGACACATCGTGCTGGGAGAATATGATGAGAACATAGACGATCAATGATTGTCTCCCATTGGAGACTGATGCTCAGGAATGTGTCAGAAGTCAAAAATGGGCCACAGCAGAACTGGCCAATTCTAGGCTTTCAGCTGACATCAGCAAGTAGAAGTGTGTGAACTGAGGCTGGTTCTGAGACAGACCCTCCAGCTCCTGCATGTGTGCACTGCAGTGGTGTTCACAGCCCACCATGGGTACTGTCTGAACTCCAGCTCTTACACTCCTCCATAGCAGTAGTGCTTGTTGGAACGAGTGACCAGACATGAGCTGAACTAGCAAGTGAGAAAGAAGTTCAGGTGGGAGACGCCTCACTTGTCCTATGCACATGTACCATGGTGCAGATGCAAGAAAAGGCGTCAGGGCATCTGTCCAGGCAAACGATCCAGAGGTGATGCTCAGGAGGAGACTGAGACGTGAAAAGGCATCAGCGCCCAGGACCAGACATGGAACTTACTGTGGTTCCAGGTGAATTGACGTTATATATGGGAATGTACAGGCATTGCCTGGAGTGAGCAGAAGTCTTTAAAGTTACAATTAGAGCTGCTGCACAGAGAGAACATGTCATGAATTTTGTGTTTAACGGCCTCACTCTGCCTGTCCGTTGGAAGGTAAGTGTGTTTTACAGTGATACCGCCAACTACAGCCGGAGAGTCATTTTACAGCAACAAAGGATGGAATCTCAGCCAATTTGTCATGGTTTTCCTGACTATCAAAATAGCCTGTTCGAACTGAAAGAAAATGCAAATGCATTGCAGGCTGCTATTATTACAGACTTTCTAACCAGAGTGGTCTTGTGTTCATTTCATTAATTTGAAGAATTGAAAAGGAGGATTCCTACTCCCAGGCCGAGAGGCAATTGGATTGATTTCCTCACGTCTGCCTCCCACTCCTGGCCTTTAAAAACTTGTTATCTAAATTTTTGTGTGTGTGTGTGTGGAAATAGGCTTATAAGATTTATTTTGCTTTTCAATTTACTCATCGAATTTCCTCAAGTGGTTCTGTATATCCTGGACCTGTAGACGCCGGGGAGTATAAGATTCTAATCAAACTAGGAGGTTTACTGCTACTTAAGTCTAAAAATGACTTAAAAAAAATAAAACAAAAAACAAAGGTTCTATATGCTACATCCATTTGGGTCAGAGGGTCCCACAAAGAAAGATTTTATTCTTGGAGTTGTTAGTTTTGTTTAACACATGCCTATAGAATGTCCCTAGAGCCAGTTGTAAGGTTTTATCATGAGGGGAGTGATTCTTCGCAAGGTCAGAGTTGTGAAAGGATAATACGGGTGGATCCCACTAAAGCAAGTCCACAAGGAGCCTCTGCTTCATTCTTTATTATGCACCACGATAGAGCTCTATGGGTTGGGGCTTAGCAGGGAGGAGAATGTTCCAGTAGTTCAGACAGCTGACACCAGGGCCAGAAGGCCCGCTCTGACCCCCAGCCCCTGTTCCTGCCCATGTGGTTTATGCAGGTTTCCTGACTTGTTCCAGGAATCTATTGTTTATCATCCCCAGAATCCTGGGTTGTAATGGTTTGTCCCCCATCAGATCCTTGTGAGGATGGAGTGAGTGAGGAAACAGTTTGGTACACAGTGAGTACCAACAACCCATTAATACAATTTAGACTTTTGGGATAGTTGTATTTTTGGAGCAAGCAACAGAAGCCGGCTTCGGTAGGCTTCTACAAATGGACTTGCTGCTGGGCACTGGGGAGGGTGGAGCTTATACAGGCAGGAAAGGGCCACCCGGAGACCCTGAGCATTTCCATCCAACACTTTGTTGTCTTCCCTTTGCTTACTTTGCCGTATCCAAGATTCAGTGTGGTCATTGGCTCTTTGTGGGGAGGGGAGGATCTCCAGGAAAAGTTGAAGCTAAAAGTTAGGCTTGGTGGCACAGTGATGACTGATGCCACCGCTTCCTCTAGCTTCTCTTTGTATTCCCGTACTCTCTCTCCCCTTCTGCTCTCCCTCCATCTGTCCAGTCACTCATCCATCCATTTGGCCATCTGCCTACCCAGCCACACAGGTGTCTGTATCCATCATGATGCTGTGTGCCTGGCCTTCTCTAGCTTCTGGAGATAGAGGTGTAGGTAGTACAGACTGGGTCTCTGCCTAGTGAGTATTTATTCAAGAATAGGATACTGAGACACGCATTAAAAACAAATAAATTGTAAATAAGATGACATTGCCAGAGCTGGAGAGAGGGCTCAGCAGTTAAGAGCACGGACTGTTCTTCCAGAGGTCCTGAGTTCAATTCCCAGCACCCACATGGTGGCTTGCAACCATCTGTAATGGGATTTGATGCCCTCTTCTGGTGTGTCTGAAGAGAGTGACAGTCTACTCATATACATAAAATAAATAAATAAATATTTTATTTTTTTTTTAAGACTACATTGCCATAGCAGGCACCGGGCTCTGCTTTGAACTGAAGTTTTCCTTGTGCTGATGGCATTTGAACATTGAGTGTGTAGATACATCCAGGCATGGGTGAAGCTGCCTGTCAATAGTAGAAGCAAATAAGTCTCCAGATTATGCCCTCAAAGACTTTTAGCTTTTTCTCATGTCCTGTGTAGTTGAGATCACCAGATTCCTTTTTATTACTGTTTAACTCTAAAAGTCATTCTTTGAGGACTTTGCACAGTACATTTTAGGCATAATTACCCACCCCTTCTTTACCCACTCAACTTTGTATTTCCTCCTATCCCGGCCCTATCAAGCCCAACATGTGCTACCCATGTATGGGTGTGTGGCCTTCTACTAGAACATGGTCAACGTATCAGGGGCTCTTAAACAAAGCTGACGCCCCCTCTCCCAGCAGCTATCAAGTGCCAGTCATTCCTCAGCTAGGGGTGGGGCTTCATGCCCAAACCCCACTTCGTGTTGGGATTAGGCCTGGCTAGAGCTTGTGTAGGACTTATGTGTGTGGTCACAAGTGCTATGAGTTCCTATGTGCAGCTGCTCTGCTGTGTTCGAAGGACAGTGTTTCCTGATATATCCATCCGGTGCTTTTGGCTATTACAGTCTTTCCAATTCCCCTTCTAAAATAATTCCCAAGCCCTGGGAAGGAAAGGATGGGAGGTAGATATCCCATTTGGAGCTGAACATTCTGCGATCTTTTATCTCTACATCTTAGCAGCAGTTTGTTTTCTCCTTTCTTGCCTAGCCCCATCACTCAGGCTGTGCAACACCAAGAAAATCTACCTTGGCCTTGGCTGTCACATCCACCGGGACGCTGGTTCCTTATCAGCTTCTGTGCAGAGTGGTCCCTGGGTAGATGACCAGCACAAGTTCTTGTTCTCTTGTTCCACTTTGGACATTTCCTCAGACTTTGCCTTAGAAGTCAGTTTCTTGGAGAAGTATGCAAGATGCTTGGGGCTCTAACATAGGCTTCGGGTCTTCAGAGAAGATGAAGATTAAGGAGTATTTGCAAGCCTGGCCATTCCTGTTGCCCAGTGGGAGTTAGTGGCCTGTATTATGGTAAAGTGGAGAGATCCTCACATGGCTGTGGGTGGCTTGGAGTGTCTCTTCATCTCGTTAGCATGTCGTCACTGATGGTACAGTTACTTCTGTAAGAACCGTGTGACAGGTAGCTTCAAACCATCGCCATAAAACTGATTTGACCTTTCCCACCAGATCCTGCCAAAATTAGGGCAAAGAGGTGGAAGAAATTCAACTAACAATTATGAGTGGCATTTCTGATGGGATGAATATAATTTAGTTATACACATCAAAGACGTTGATACAAAACTCTCAACCTCAGGCTGATGTAGCACAGCTGGAAGGATGCTTATTTCTCATTCATGAAGCCCCAAGAACATAAATGCTTATAATCTCAGTATTCTAGAGGGTGAGACAAGAGGATTGGTTCGTGTTCCAGGCCAGTCCAGGCTACGCTATAAGTCCCTGGCTACCTTCCCCCAGTCCCGACTTTAACACACAATACTCGGGATTCAAATAGTAGGTATGCATGCCTCAGCTGGAGAAGACTGGCTGATGTTTGGGCAGTGGGCAGCAGGTCAGGAGGGGTCAGCCGAGGTGACTTCAGTGTGGGCACAGGGCACCAGCTGCCCAGTAGCCCTCAGGCACCACTTGTCCTGGTGCATCTTCTGTGCAGCGAATGCTGCAACTTGGGTGTCTGATGATCCATGACTGGATTTTACACATCGTATTTGGCAAGCATTAAGGATGACTGACAGGTGCATTTTTAAAAAGATCCCATGCTTCCTAAATGTGGTGCCGTTCCGCGACATTTTCATTATCCCCCATTTTCTATCTGCCAGTGGAAGACAGCTCAGAAAGCCCCCAATCACCAAACCTGTCAGTTCTGGGGGCATTTAAATAGAAATAGTGACACACGCGGAATATGGGGCCTGGGCTGCAAAGACATTCTTTCTTCTCCCTAAAAATGTCTGTAAACAATTTTGAAATCTTACTTCTTTGATAAAGTAGTTTTAAGAGGAAGTGGAAAAGTAAATCTTTAAAAAAAATTGAAATCTCTTTCAGCTGTACAGAAGTCTTGTTAGCCAAAAAGATTACTATAATAGCCAAGAAGGGATTTATCAGGCCAACCAAGGACTCTTTGTATTTAATTGAGGAAAGTGGACCTGAGTCTAGGAATACATCACCCCAGGTTTTTCATTTTATTCTTATTTTGTTCTCTGATTCATAAATATACTCTTTTTCATAAATTTGATTTCGTACTTGAAATTCAATTCTTGAAGTAGATATGTCTAGTTATATACCATATAGTTTCTTTTTAACTGGGGGGAGGTGGATGTGATCTGTTTATTTTAATGATCATCATAGCTTCACAGGTTTTAATTATTTACTTTTTAAACATTATTTACTTTATATTCTGACTGCAGCCTCCCCTCCTTGATTCCCTCCCAGTGCCCCCCTCTCTCACCTCCCTTCCCCACCCCTCTCACGCCGCCTCCCCTCCTCCCCAAAAGAGGGAGGCCTCCTTAGGGCATCGACCAGCCCTTGTATATCAAGCTGCGGTAAGACTGGGCACATCCTCTTCCACTGAGGCTAGACAAGGCATCTCAGTTAGGGGAAAGGGATCCAACGCCAGGCAGTGTGGTCAGAGCCAGCCTCTGCTCCTGCTTTAGGAGTCCCACATGAAGACCAAGCTGCACGACTCTTACACACGTGCAGAGCGTCTCGGTCCACTCCATGCCTGCTCCCTGGTTGCTGGGTCTGTTTGAATGAGCCCCACGGGCCTCGTTGGCTGACTGTAGGTTTTCTTGTGGTGTCCTTGACCCTCTGGTTCCCTCAGTCCTTCCTCTCCCTCTTCCACAGGATTCTCCAAGCTCTACTCTGTTTAGCTGTGGGGTTTCTGCACCAGCTCCTAACAGTTGCTGGGTGAAGCCCCTTTGATGACATTTATTGTAGGCTTCTGTCTGCAACTATAGCAGACGAGCATCAGTAGTGTCGGGGGGTGGGGGTGGGCTCCCTTTCATGTTCCTTCAAGCTGGGCCAGTCATTGGTTGGTCCTTCCCTCAAATTCTGTTTCTTGGCCGTTTGGCTAACATCAAGTCTAGTGACTTACTTTTAAGGTGAGGGGTTCTTAAAGAGCAGGTTCCAGTGGCCAAATGGTGATGTCAATTTCCGTTCTTCTTGCCTTGTACTCTGTTTGGCCCCACTGAAGGTGCAGGTTTGGGGACTGGAGATGATGCACAGGGACAGGATGTTTATAACATGCTCAGGTCCCTGGGTTCCATCCCTCCCACAGGTAGGAAGGACAGAAAAAGAGAGGGAAAGATGGTGGAATGTTCCTAGGTGTGTAAGCAGAAGTCTGTGTGTTCTCACCAAGAGAACCAACCCATGGATGTGTTGCCTTCTGTGACAGAGGGACAGTTCAAGTGTGGTTAAGTAAGGTGCCCTTGGTACAGATGCTGTTAGGATTATTGAGGTGCCCAATATAGTCACTAGGGCCCATATAGGAGGAAGAGAGATACTGGGGTTCAGTCAGAGAAATGAGAATGACCAAGGCTGGAAAAGGCAAGGAAATATATAGTTCCAGAAGCTTCCACATGGTGGGGTGCAACATATGGGGATGTTCTAACCTCATATGGGATTTCTAACCTCCAGATAAGGTCCAGGCTCACCAGCCCATGTGGGACCTGTGACCTCCAGAAGGACAACATGCTAAATTTGTGTTGTTTCAAGCCCTTGAGTGTGTGGCCATTAATTTCAATAGCAAAAGGACACTAATACACTGACCGTATATCAGGCATACCAAGTTAGACGCTGGGATTTGGGGCTTGAGCCATCTACATTTCTTAATTCCATCCCTATTGTGTTTCATATGAATAGCGGAGTAGGGGAAATACATTGTTCTGTTGTAGTTACAAGGACAATAGTTAAGTCTTAAAATCTTTGAGAATGGAAAAATTAAGAACACATTAATTGATACTTAATGCTTGTAAAGTGTAGAGTCTCTATATAGCAGAAATGTATGGTTTGCTTAAAATATGAAAAAATGATGTAAACTCAAAATTCAAAAGGAAATCGGTTAAATGATACCACAGTCTGCCGCACTGTTATACTGGGAACTCAAATCTCTGCAGGCCCCTTTGGCCTTCCCATGGCACTTATTTCCAGTGGGCATTAGGCAGAGTCCTCATCCTTAATTTTGATTAAACAGTTGTTTTCTCTCTGTGCATATGGAGTACTGCCTGTAGTTTCATGCATCTCACTGATGAATTGAGAGTCATCCAATTCCTCAAGTTGATAGCACTTGTCAATGTTTAGGATCTGTCACTGCCTGAGCCTGCTTCTGTCGTTGTAACAATAGCTAAAACTAGACACAGAATATGTACAGAAAAGAGGGTGATTTTGGCTGATAGCCTGGTGATTTGGGGGCTTGGGAAGTGGATCATAAGGAGGATGTGTAAAACAAGGGCCTTTGTGTGCTTCTCCTCATGGTAGGAAGCAGAAGTCATGGGAAAAGGAGAGAAACCATAGAGGGATGGCCTCACCTTTTAACAGTCTGTTCTTGAGGAGACTAATCTAGTCCCACGAGGATGATAATTCACTTCTTCAAGGAAAGTCTTCATCCATGAGTGTCTACCCTCTCCTAACCCCCCAACAGGCTTCAGTTCCCTAAACAGCATAGTGGCAATCATCTCAACGCAAAGGCAGGCTGGGAATTCCTCACACTGGTGAGGATGAGAGAGGCGGGTTGTGGACAAACCACAGTCCAACCATGACAGTCAAGAGCTGCGGAGCTGGCTTAGTGGGGTGGGGGAAGTGTTTGCTATGGAAGCATAGGGGCTAAAGTTCAGATCCCTCAAAACCAACATAGAAGCTGGCACGTGTGCATCAATATCCCAGCCGCCGGGACACAATGGCAAGCTGTAAGTTTAGTGAGAAACTCTTGTCTCGACAAACAAGGTGAAAAGCTGACTAAAGAAGATAGACATCCTGACATCACCCTCTGAGCTCCACATGCGTCTGCATGAATGAACACGTCTACGTAGACCCATGCACACGTGAAGACTCCCCTCTCCAGACAGCAATTACATTCCAGCTTCTAACCGCTTTGGAGTAGATGTTGTGTGTATAAATAGAGAGTGGAATAAGACTTCAGAAAGCCTGTGGTCTATGAGCTCAGCGAGATTTGAGCGGAAGTCAAACGTCAAAAGAGGAAAAAAACAAACAAACAAACAAACCCAGTGAAGGGTGACAGAGGCAGGAATGTATTAGCGTGGAGAGAGAAACCAGGATACCCAAACTGGATGAGGGGTGTGTGAAGACCAGCCAGAGGGTCACACCTCACACAGAGGGGAGAGAAACAAGGCTGGGAAACCGTCAAAGAAGCAGGGGCTCATGGCTAGGTGCCTTGGCTTTGGTTTAGGTGTTCTAGAAAGTTCTCTGAGTTTTAGTAAATAAATAAACAAAGATACACATCGACAGAAAAGGAAGGGTACTTTACGAGAAAAGCAAAGCAGGTGATAGAAGATTTTGAAAATTGTTTTTATTTATTTATTTATTTAGTCAGTTAATTCATGCTTGTGTGCTTGCTGTGATGTAGTTGTGGGTCAGGTTTTCCCTTCTGCCACATGAGTCCTCAGGTTAGTGGCAGATACCTTTACCTGCTGAGTCATCTTGCCAGCCCGCCCTGGTCTAGCTTTGAACGCTCAAGACCATGAGTGAGAAGAAAAGGGCCCAGTGTTTCCATGTTTTAGAGGCACTTGATTGTCAGGCAAGGATCCTCCAGGCCTCTCAGCTCACCTGTGTCAGTGTGCAAATGAAAAGTCACTCTCAGCAGGACAATGGATTCCGCCTCTGCGGAACACTTCCGAAAGCAGAAATGACTTGAGGTGCATAAGCGAAATAGAAAAATTTATCAATAAAGATAAATCAGGAAGTGGGAGGCGTTGGCATCAATAATGCAGAAGTCAGCGGTTAAAGCCGTCGAATGGAAACTGAAGTTTGAGTTGCAGATGCTAATGTGGTTTCCTTGATAGAATCCGGGGGCGCGGGGGCAGAGTGGAGAGCCTAAGTCAGTTGAAAGCTATGGTATTTGCCGTTGATGTATGTGTAAAAGGCACTGCTCACTAGAGAATGGAAACAACAACCAAAAAAATTTCGTTAAAATAGAAAAAGTCAGAAAAGGTTGGAGAAACAAAGGTTAAAAAACAGGAAAGTCCAAAAAAAAAAAAATAGATGGCAGAATAAAAAAATCAGACATGTTATTTCATCACCATAAAGTGAATTAGTAAAGCACAGCTGTCAATAGGAGATCAATTAGTGTGCAATATGAAGGTATTCTTAATTGAGCATATTCATCAGGCATCTCTAGAGGATGGTAACAGATAGCATGTCTATATAACAAAGGGGATTTATTAGAGAGGCTTGCACCAAAGGTCTGGGGAGGCAGCAATGGCTGTCTATCCTGGGGAGGCTGAGAGCCTGCAGCTGGATGACCCAGCCGCCACAGCTGGATGACCCATGGCCCAGCCGCCACAGCTGGATGACCCAGCCGCCACACTAGCACTGAGGGCAGGAAGAGTCCTGGAGAGTCACTGCTCTTCAGTAGACATCTGAAGACCTTAGAATCTGGGTTCTGACGTCAGCGGGGGAGGCAGACACACGCCTAGAGTCATCTGGAAAGAGACTGCCAATGTGCAAATCACCTTTACCAGCTTGTTCTGGTATTGCCTGTAGAGGTTGTGTGACTTTTAACTCATACAGGAAGGCCTGGTCCACAGTGGGTGCCACCATCTCTGGGCAGGGGATCTTGGCTGTGAAAGAGCCAGAGAGCAAGCCAGCAAGCAGCCTTCCTCCACAGTTGCTGCTTTAGGTTTCTTCCCTGGTTTCCTTCAGTGATGGACTATGACACTCAAGAACAACCCAAATAAATCCTGTGATCAGTGTGTTTATCCCAGCAACCAGAAGGAAGTAGGCACGGTGGGCTGTGTGGAGAGTCCGCTGTGACGGTTCCTCTGGCCTCCTCCCTGCTGATGTGCTCGCTCTCTTTGGGGGAGTAGCGGCTGAGGCGTGCTTTATCCAGTCATGTTCATCCCATGCTGAGCAGTTGAAATGTGTCTAGAAAGGACGAAAGCACGTCTACAGCCCTAGCAGCCTCATCTCCTTCCATGGCAAAGAAAGCCTCGAGTTGGTCACAGTGCAGTCTAGCTACTCAGGAAGCTGAGACAGGTGGATGGCATGTTCAGGACTTCTCTGTGCTGTGCTGAGGGTTCAAGCCTCACCTGGGGTAGTTAGACGTAAAGAAGGCCTGTGGTCGTTACTTGGTGCTAGAGCAATTGACAAGCGGATATAAAGTTCTAGGTCTAGTCCCCAGTCCCCATGTTCCGTAGGGGAAAAATCTCAACATAGACTGTAATATATTTTTAAATGAAAAACTGTCAGCCTTGTCTTTATAAAAGAAACAAATCAAATGAACTCTCTATATAGAATGAACTCTGGCTACGGATACACTTAACTATTCCCATTGATTTTTTTTTCTGTGTCAGCCTTATGAGTGATTTTTATTTTCTTCTCTGTAATTTTTCATATCACCTAATTTTAGCACCATGAGTATGTATTACTTACATAGTCAGAAAAGGATATTTTCATTCTAAAGGTAAAAATGCGCAGTTCTCTCTCCTGGAGTCTCCACTGTAATTTCCCTTCCCAGTATTTTCTGAAGCATGTGCAGTAGTGCCTGCCTAGGAGAGATGTTAAGTATGCATTTTGAATAATAATTTTTGTTAAAAACAAGATCCTTAGGTCACAGTGGGGAGTGGGCCAGGCCTGTGTTCTGCAGGCTGAGCGGTTGCCTGACCGGTCATCTTGAGACTTGTTGGTTATACCAGCATTGGCTTTTCCTTGTGGGGATATCCCCTGCGCCTTGTTTCCAGGTCTCATTGGCTATGGAACATGCTGTATATATGTTCCCTGGAAGCTCATACTATGTGGAGAACGTTTTCAGACACATCCACTTAGAAGCAGTGCTTCTCAGCCTTCCTAATGCTGTGACCCTTTAGTCCCACAGCTGCGGGGACCTCCCAGCCATGAAATTATTTTTGTTGCTACTTCATACTGTAAGGTTGCTACTGTTGGGAATCATAATGTAAATATCTGATATGCAGGATATCTGATATGCGACCCCTGAAGGGGTTGTGACTGACAGGTCGAGAACTACTGCCTTAGACTCTTCACTGGATTCAGTTCCATCCTATTCCCATAAGTCCAGTGGACATACCTGGTTTCCTTGGCCATTGTGTCTAATCCAGCATACCCCCCCTTTTTTCTCCAATTTGATGGGTCCCGTGCTCTTTCTGAACCCTCAGGCCCAGGGCCTCGTTTAGCACTTACCCAAATTTTATATTCTCAAAATAGTGGTTTTGAGTTCTTGTCACTTCCTATCTTGGTCCCCATATATGACAATATCTTTCTCCAAAGAAAAAACAACAAAGCACAAACATTAGTCACTGGAGAGGTGGGGAAAACGCCTGCAGCACAAACATGAGATGCTGAGTTCAGATACCGAACACACAAAGAGAAAGCTGGATGTGCTTACCCATGTCTAGTCCTTTCGTAGAGCTAACAGAGATAGGCAGGTTCTGGAGATCCCTGGCCAGACAGTCTAGCCAAGTGGTAAGGGCCTGGATCAAAACAAACAAACAAACAAACAAACAAACAAAAACCCTTCTCTCAAAACATAAGGCAAAGGAGGATTGAGAAACATTGGCTTCAAACTTCTACATGTATTACATACATGTGTTCAGGCAACTGCAAGCACACACACATAAACCCCCCCCAATTACAGTTAATTATATGTGCACGCATCTGCAAGTACACACACGCGCACATGCACATACACAATATCATATCACATCTATATACCCCACACATACACATTACATTCATGTGTATAGACATCTGCATACACACATTCATATATATACATATACCCACACATGCATTTGTTATGGAACTTGCCAGATCAGGCCACCCATCTTCAACAAGCCAATTAAAATAGCCAAACTGCAAGCAGAAAGCAGGAAAAGAAGATTTATTCAACATGGCCACATTGGGAAGTGGGACAGAGATCTGGTGAATTGCCCATCTGTGTTCCAGGTCCTGAAATGAGATTAACATTTAAATAGAAGGACAAGGACGTGCACAGCTAAGCAGTTTGGTCAAGGTGTGCTCCCACCCAGCACTGACCCAGTGCTGTCTGGGCCTCAGTCAATCCTGTACGGTGTCTGATAAGTTGTTAGAACTCTATGAAGTCTCTTTCCAGATACAAGTACCCCCATACAGCTGGTACCTCGTCCTCGTCCTCGTCCTCGTCCTCGTCCTCGTCCTCGTCCTCGTCCTCGTCCTCGTCCTCGTCCTCCTCCTCCTCCTCCTCCTCCTCCTCCTCCTCCTCCTCCTCCAAGCATGAGATTCCTGGGGAAATTCCAATTTGTTTAGGGTCTATTGTTTCAATAGTCAGATAGTCAGATTAAGAGGCATAGGTGTCTCTTTAGATATTTTCATTTATGCCAGGTTGATTACCATCTCTCTCTCTCTCTCTCTCTCTCTCTCTCTCTCTCTCTCTCTCTCTCTCACACGCACGCACGCACGCACGCACGCACGCACGCACGCACGCACGCACGCACACATCCACACACATCCACTCTTCGTCATGATCTTGTAGGGGAATCGGTACAGGGTTTACTTTGCACAGCCGATAGAGGCAGAGATTCCCAACCATCCATGGTTTGCTTGTGCCTTTCAGCCAGGTAGCATCTTTCAAAGCCTTTCTTGGTTCAACATATTTCATTTCTGTGGCTGTGGCACATATCTTGGCAAAAGACTACATAGGAGGGGAAAGCATTTATTTGACTTACGATTCGAAAATGTCGTTCATCATTTTGTTCCTTAAGGGCAAGAACTTAAGCAGTTAGTGACATCACATCCACAGTCAAGAGCCAAGAGGTAGTGAATGCACCCAAGCTTTATTTGCTGTCAGCTACCTTTTTCCTCTGTTAGACTATTAAGGACTTCTTGCCTAGGGAATGTTGCTGCCCACACTGGGCTGGCCCTTCCAGTCCCGGTTAACCAGTCAGTCCCCTGAAGGCATGCCTAGAGGCCAACCTGATGTAGATAGTTTCCCACTAAGACTCTCTTCTCAGGTTAGCGTGTGTCAAGTTGACTGTCGACTAACCAGAACTGCATATAAAACCTGATGCATCATGCTCCTCCTTGAGATTCCCAGAGCTCGTTACACTGGCTGTTCTTTCCGTTTTTCAGCTCTCCACTATAATTCAGACTGTTAGATTAGCCTCCTTAGCTCCTGTCAGACTGCAGCGGTATTAAAGTCCCAGGAGCAGTAGTTGATCGGTGTATTGTGTCTTTATGTCAGGTGAGAGGCATCTTCCTCAGCCTTTCAGCTGGTGTGTCCTCATTTGGAGTGATTTTCCAGGATTGTGTTGTGCTGTCTTCAGCAGCTGACTGAATCTTGGCTTCTCTCCAGCTCTAAGGATACTTTACTCATGAAATGATAATTGGAGAAACCAGCTGATCTTAATCCTTTTGGTATTTAGTGGTATACAAATATCAGATTTCTCTTTCCTCATGCTGCCATGAAAAATAGAAAGATTTAAGGATTCTGGCATAATTGAAGAGAATAATTTTTTTTTGTATTTAAAAAATATAAAGGGGCCAACAGTTTTTCCAGCGCGATTACAGATGCCAATGCCACTCAATATAGTTTGGGCATAGCGCGTTTTGTGCTACTAAAAGGGAAAAATGCATCCATGCCTACTTCTTTTTAAATTAATGTGTTGTCATCTAGCAAAACAACATAGTTTAAAAAGTCACATATCAAATAGGAAAATATGATGATTCTCTGTCCTAATTTGCCCAAATGTAACTACTACTTTTGACGCTCAGCCTTCCCACCTCTGGGCACCATGGAATCACATTCCTATGAAGGATGCAAATATCTTGATGTTTGATTAATTTTAAGCATCATCTCTGGCCTTCCCTTCTCCTCTTCCTCTTTCAGTATGATCCTGCTGTGTTGCTCAGGCCAGATTTCACATTGTTATCTTTCTTCAGACTCTGAGTAGCTGGTTTTATAGACGTGCACTTCCATACATGGCTTCATTTGGGGCTTATTATTAGGGAGGTGAGCATTTAGCTTTCTACTCCACTGTCCCTTGGGCTTCCTCTTCCTTGCCTGCCTGGATAGGTGTGTGCTTAGTTAACCAAGTGCTTGAGCTTATATCGCCATATCTATACACAAGTTATTTATATAGAGCTTCGTGTATTGGGCTGCATGATTGCGACCTAACTTCTTGTTTTCTTGAAGTTTACAGTTGCCTTCATTTTTCATTGGTTTAATCCAGACCTCCATTTGCAGTAGCCTCTTACTAGAATTTTGTACCAGGTCAGCTTCAGCAGATGTACTAGTCAGGGTTCTCTAGAGTCACAGAATGTATGGGTAGTCTCTAGATAGTAAGGGAATTTGTTGATGATGTACAATCTGTAGTCCAACTCCCCAACAATAGTCAGCAGCAGCTGTGGATGGAAGTCTAAGGACCTAGCAGTTGCTAAGTCCCACAAGGCAAGCAGTCAAAGAAGAGAGAGAAAGTAAATCTTCCTTCTTCCAATGTCCTTATGTAGGTCTCCAGCAGAAGGTGTGGCCCAGATTAAAGGCATGTACCACCACACCTGGATCTGGGACTTGCTTCATCCCAGATGACCTTGAACTCAGAGATCTCCCTGTCTTATTCTCCTGGGATTCATAGCCACTATGACTCAAGATCTCCATGCCGAAATCCAGGTCAGAAACTTGTATCTCCCAGCCTCCAGCTTAGGATGACAGGTGAGACTTCCAATTCTGGATTGTAGTTCATTCCAGATATAGTCAAGTTGACAACCAGGAATAGCCACTACATCTCTTTGGAATTCTCCAGAAATATAACTACAGCAGATTATATTTCTATTTCTGCTTTCTTCTCCAGAATTTATTTATTTCCTTGGGCTTGTGGCTCTTCAGGCATGACACATGCTTCTATTCTAGACTCTTCCTTGACATCATCTCTGGCATTCCATTGACTCGTGTGTGTGTGTGTGTGTGTGTGTGTGTGTGTGTCCACGTGCGCATGCACGAGTAAACTCAAGTTCTTTCTGATTCTAGATATGTTCCCTTGCATTGATGGAGAACATCCTGAATTAATTTAATATAAAAAAATGACTCATGCTAGTTCCAGTGCTGGAGAGGTGGAGAGAGGGGAATCCCTGGGCCTCACTGGCCAGCCACTGAACTTGACAGTCTTCGTACAAGAAATGACTTAAAGAAAAAGAGGTGGGTGGCACCTGAGACTAACCCCCAGCCTCCACATGTACACACATGTACACACAGCACATGCACACACATATGCACCCGTGTGAACACGCACACACAAACATGTGGCGGAGGCAGAAGGCATGATGGGCTCTGCCTCAGTTCTCATTTTTGCTCGTGCTGTTGCCATGCAGATTGGTACCAATCAGTCCCCATGTCACAGACCTTGTGTTTTAAAGCTTTTAGGGCACAGCCCTTTGGAATTCTTCAGGTGAAGAAAGCAGGGGGCTGTTATTCTTTCCCTTCACCTTCATGACTCTGGCCCTTTCTTCCTAATTATTATGAAAAGTAGACCAAAGGTGGTGTCGTCCCGTTGGCCGTATCACCTCATGACAATCAGCCCTGAGAGGTATGAGGTTTGAGAAGGAAAGATCACCTTGCAAGAGTGGAGGCCAGAGAAACTGAGTCCTACAATACCTATGGTTAGACCTCTGCTGACCTTTCAAAGACCTTTGACAAGGGCCCATCTTCTGAAGATTCCCACCTGCACCATGATTGCACTGAGACAGCCTCCACCACACGAGCCTTTGAGCACTCACTCAAATCATACCTACGCCTTTGCAGATGGCCTCTGAATTCAGGGTCCTGCGTTACTAATTTCCTCAAAGCATTCTGGGACCTGTTGGCTGGAAAGTCTCCTGGTACCTGTCTCAAAACTTCATATATACAATTCTTTAAAAATATAACCTAAGTAGATCTTAGCCATTGAAATCCTTCCTGCTTCGCCTTCCCTGTGAGACTTCCCCCAGCACGTGTGGCTGATGATGAAACAGTGCCTGGTGGCTGTAAGACTGGAAGCCACTGCTGCTCTCCAGAGCTCTGACAGAGGGATGGCCACTGTGCTGGTGTCTGCCCTCTCCCATGGGTATGGAAGCCCCATTTTTAACTTCTCTTCATCCTGTGCATTTCCACCTCCCCTTCTCAGTGGTGAACCCTTGACCTTTCGAGTCTGGACATCTCCCACTGTGAGGGGCTGCTCATCCCAGTCAGTCTGCTCAAGCACTACTTGAGAAAGCTCACGCATCCCCGATTGGCTTGGTTGTGTGTCTTTCCTTGATACAGATCCCTCTATACAAGTTAAATTCTCAAGGAGCCCATTAGACCTGCATCCGAGTCCTCTGATTCCTTTTGGATACACACGGGACTGTAGTTTGTTGGTTTGGTTTGCTACTCTTGCTGTGCTGAGATGAATCTGTCTCATGGCTTCTGGAATTTTGGCACTGTTTATTGCCTACTTCCTTCTATCTTTATTCCTTCCTGTTTATCTGGTTTTCCTCTGGGCCATTCTGCTTTGCTTTAGTGCAGCACACATACAGACACGTGCACATACAAACACACCTGCACACATACCTGCATGCACACACACACTTGGATGCACACTTATACCTGCACAATGCACACACCTGCACATACACCTGAGGATAAATTCCACTTTGATTTCCTAAAATGGTCTTTTTTTCCTCCTTTTTTTTTTAACAGAATGTTTTCTTGGGTATAGAATTCTAGGCTGGAGATTGTTTTCTTTCAACACTTAAAAGGTTTTTTTTTTCCCCCAGGGGCTGGAGAGATGGGTCACAATGAGAAGAGAGAACCTGTAGAGACCATATTCAGAAGTTAGGCATAGTTCCCAGTTGAGGGGTAGGGCCACCCACCATTTCAAAAATATTACCAGAGAATTGTTTTTGTCTTAAGGAAATGCAGGAACAAAGCGTGGAACAGAGACTGAAGGAAAGGCCATCCAGAGACTATCCTACCTGGGGAACTATCCCATATGCAGACACCAAACCCAGACACTATTGCTGATGCCAAGAAGTGCTTGCTGACAGGAGCCTGGTATGGCTGTCCCCTGAGAGGCTCTACCAGAGCCTGACCAATACAGATCCAGATGCATGCAGTTAACCACCAGACTAAGTCTGGGGACCCCAGTTGAGGAATTAGAGAAAAGACTGAAGGAGTTGAAGGAGGGTTACAACCACATAGGAAGAACAAAAATATCAACCAACTAGACCTCCCTCCCCCCAAGCTCCCAGGGATTAAACCAACAACCAGAGTACACATGGAGAGATCCATGGCTCCAGCTGCTTATGTAGCAAAGATGACCTTGTCAGACATCAGTGGGAGGAGAGGCCTGGTCCTGTGGAGACTCGATGCCCCAATGTAGGGGAATTCCAGGGCCGTGAGATGGAAGTGGGTGGGTGGGTGAGCTTCTTCATAGAAGCAGGGGGAAGGGGAATGGGATAGGAGGTTTGCAGAGGGGAAATGGGGAAGGGGAATAACATTTGAAATGTAAATAAATAAAATAACCAAAAAGGGGGATTCCATCATTTCCATCAGAGGTTGTCTATAAGACTTTGTCATTTCCTCGAGGGTCTACAGTTTTATACACATTCGTGTGCAGATGTGTGTGTGTGGGGGGCAGATGTGTGTATATGGAGGTGTGTTGGTAGTTTTACAGGTGTGTATACAGGTGTGTGTGTGTGTGTGTGTGTGTGTGTGTGTGTGTGCAGGTGTATGTGTGTGCTAGTTTATGTTCTAGTATGTATGTATACAAATGTGTGTGTGAAGGTGTGTGTGTGTGCAGTATATGTGGATATGTGTGTGTACATGGAGGTATTTTTTGTGTATTCATGTATGCATGCAGTTATGTGTGTCTGTGTAGGTATGAGTGTGCATGCAGGTATCTCTGCAAGTGTGTGTGTGTGTGTGTGTGTGTGTGTGTGTGTGTTTCTATTCCTTTGATCCTTTTAAGATGGTTTCCACTTTCTATTGTTTTCCCTTTATGCAGTTGGCCTGCAGGCTTTGGTGGCTTTTTTGAATATGTGATTTTATTTTTTTAATTCCTAACTATCCTTTCATATCCTTTGCTTCTCTGGTTTGAGTGTACCTCACAAGGCTTGGGGTATTGAACTTTGATCCTCCCGTGAGGCTCTGAAGGTGTGGAAATTTAATTTGATTATGGTGTGTAGAGGGTTTTGTAAGGTCAGTGTGGTAGGTGATACCCCGTCTCTTGTCACAGGGTGTGCTTAAGACAGTCAGCATGATGGCTGTCACCAGATTCTTGAGCTTGTGCCTCTAGAACTCCAAACCAAAGTAAATCACGTGTCTTCCTGACATCATCCTGCCCCAGATATTGTTATAGTAACTGCCGTGTTGGGGTGTCGAATGTCCCCAGATGTCCATATGTTAGGACTTGTTTTCCAGGAAGGTATACTGGAAAGTGATGGAGGCCTTGGGAGGTGGCACCATCTGGCACTGACTCACTGCCTTTCCCTCTTCCCCTTCGTTTTTGTCTAATGAAGTCAATGGTTGGTTTCCTCACTGTCCCTGCCACAGTGTAAGGTCTTAGCTGAAATCAAAGAAATGTGGCCACTTGGTCACAGAGCAGTTCTCCTAGAAGGGTGAGCTGAATAAACCCTTTTTCTATATATGTGATCAGTAGTGTTGCCATGGTGACATAATGCTGCCACAGTAATAAAAACTATTCTTTTTCTCTCTGTCTGGAACTCCTATCTCAGCTTATACACAGGCTTTTCTGCTGGGCCTCTGGTCTTTGCAGTGCTTAGGACAGAGCCCTATGCCCAGGGCATAAGCTGCTCTCCTAAGCCTAAGGCTTTACTTACTCTTTATGTGATTGTGTGTATGTGCGTGTGTGTGTGTGTGTGTGGGGGGGGGGTCATGTCTAAATTTCCCCATCTTCTAGCTTATGAGAACTGCCTTCTGCTGTGTCTAATTTTTATTAAACTTAGGTGTTGAGTTGTCCATTTAGGGAATTTATATTTTTTGGTTTTACTTCTTTCCAGTTATTATTTTTTTAATAAAATTTTCTGGTGAAATTCTTACTTTCATCATTTCATTTATTTCTCCATTTTGGTGTCCGGTGGGCAAAAAGCCCTCTGGGATTTTCTGTAATTTCTCCAGCTTTCCCTCCTCTTCTTGCTGGGGGACACCGACATTCTGTGAACTTCTCTGTGCTCCCTGGAGAGGGAGGGACTGTAATACCACAGAAAGCTTTTCATAAACAGCAGTCAAAGGCAGCTCCACCCCACCGGATGCTGTAGCCGCGTACCTGTGGTCAGCAGGTAGGTAAGATAGGATGTGCCAATCACACTCGAAGCCACGTTCCACAGTCATGGCTAAAGGCTCCCGAGCTGGCCTCCATGTTTAGCTGGAAGCAGTGTGTGATCCACGAGGATGGCTTCTGTGGGTCACGAGAGAGGTGGCCACCGTTTGCTGTGCTTGTTGGTTCAGTGTTTCTACTTCATGCCTTTTAGGCATGTGGGAAAGAACGTTTCAATTAAATGTCTTCGTGCATGGAGAGATGTGTGGCCAGGAGCATGCCGTATAAATGTGTGGGCGTCCCAGTGTGTTTTATTAATTCTGTCTCTGGATATTCTTGCTCTTTGGGGTACACAGCTTAGACTTGGAGTGGACACCACAGCCCTGTCTTTAAAACATGTCTGGGAAGAGGGAAGAGGGCTTATGGTACTTTTGGGGAGGGGGAGTCTAGGAAAGAGGAAATTATTTGAAATGTAAATAAAGAATATATCTAAAAAGAAGAACATTTCTGCTGTAATTTTTGAATAAATTATCCCAGTCATTACTCTAAAATATTCTGAATTTACTTCTATTCTTACAGTTGTTAGTCTGCCACGTATTTTTCCATTCTGATTTTGTTTTATTTGATTTTATATCTGCTGAGCAAAACATAATTGCTTTTGTGGAATGTAGCCTCATTGGTGGTGTAATCAAATGTTAAAAATAGAATTACAGAGTTTTGCAGAAAATGCAGTTGAAGAAGCATGACCGTCTACGCCTTTGCCCCTGCTCATAATGCTCCTTTAGGATTCATGTTATTAGAGAAAATTGAATCTTGGTTTGAGAAAATTTATATGGAAAGTCCTCATGAATTATACTTTCAAGGTAATATGCACCTCCTTATCTACCATGACCATATGAAAGTTCCTTTTTAAAAATCTCAATTTACTGTCCCTAAGCCCAGAGACTTAACACTGTCGCATCCCATTGGAGTGACATTTCTCTGGTGCAGCTCTGCAGGTCCCCACTGTTGGCTCACCCCTGGAATCAACGAAGCGTCTCCATGTTCGCTTCATGGGGTCATGAGATCTGTGTCCTTGGGCAAGTTCCTTCTCACCCTGGAGTAGACGCACTAGCAAAGAGTGAGCTGAGACTGTGGGCTGACGGCAAGAAATTCACTAGTGTGATCTCTGGACATGAGTCAGGACAGGAAAGGGGACTTGGGTAGAAGACTTAAAGAAAGGAGTTAGACATCTGAACAAGACTTTTAGGAGCCTGGAATTCTCAGTGGTGTAGAAAAAAAATAATTTCTCATAACCGTGGCAAGGGTTTTAGTTGGTTTGTTGTTTTATTTTCCAACACACACACACACACACACACACACACAAAACAACAAAAAAGGAGGAAATCCCAATATTTTAGTGACATCACTAAATGTACAAGGAACAGAGCCAGGTGTTTAGAGTTGTCAGATAAAGCTTGAAAATAAACCCCACAGCCACGCTGTCCCACAGCCACGCTGTCCCACAGCCTTCAACCTAAGGTGTGGAGACCAGAAGGAAGTAAAGGCAGAGAGGAGGCAGCAGCATCTCCCAGAAGAATGTTGGCAGTTATTTCATGATCAGACGAAATGTCTGCCTAGAAAAAGTTCACTACTGTACTACACAGATATAAGTTTGTACTTTATATACATCTAATAAAATACTGCAAGATAGCTATTGGAGATGAATTGATCAATCTGCTGCCAAAGGGAAAAATTAGTTTGAATTATATTTTTTCATACAGTATATTCTGATCGTTGTTCCCCTTCTCCTGACTTTCCCAGATCCCTCCACTACCTGTCTACCCAGCTGCATATCCTTTTTTCTCCTTGTCTTTAGAAAATAACAACAACAACAAAAACATCCCACCAAAACTAGAATTTTTTAAAAGGAAAAAAACACAAGAAATAGACTAATATTAAAAAAAACATAAAAACACAACATTGGAAACCATAATATACAAGCAAAAGACCCATATGACAAAAACATGCCCAGGAAAAGTAATGAGACAAAAATCGACAAAAACACTACTGAGTTTATTTTGGGTTAGCCATGTACTTCTGGGTATAGGACCAGCCCTGACGTGTGGTTAATATACTCAGAGGGAGAAAATTTGATGTGTATGTGACCACGTGATGAGCACCGTTATCAAAGTTTATATAATTGACATATACAGAATTATGCAAAATAAAGATATTCTCAATTAAATATGTAATTTTTAAAACTTGACTGTACAGAATCTATAAAGCAAGTATCAAAAATTTTGAAAAAAAAAAAACGACTACAAAGAGATCATCTTCCCTTAATTAACTTACCAAAGGATAAACACACTAGGTGGTCATCCAGTAAAGTGTCTGCCCTGAGAGCACACACAGAGGTGACATTGTATGGACTGAGCATCTTGTATTTATGTACTGAGGGATATAGACCTTTACACATGTGAGTGTAACAACAACTAATTGAAAATAAAAGCCATGAATTTGAAAGAGTGAGGAGAGGTACATGGGGGGATTTGGAGGGAGGGAAGGGTAGAGAGAAATCACATAATTATATTATGATCTCAAAAAATAAAATAACTTTAAAAAAAAGGAACCAATGGATAAAAGGTGAATGAGCCTAAGATCTTCAGAAAGATAAAAAAAATGTACTTGAACGACTCATTAGTCAAATAAGATATCAGGGTAGAAATGAACAGCCTTACGCACTTGAGAAGAAAGACTAAAATTGAAGTTAATGCTCTTATCAACTTTGGGAACGCAAGTGGGTGAACTTAAAGGCAACGACGATACAAACAGAATTAAAGAAGTAGAAAACAAAGGTATGGTAAGGAGACTAAGGCATAAGGTAAAGGTTTGAAAAAATCTAAGGAAAGAGAGGCGCAGTCAGGAGGGGTAAAGAGAATACAGTCACGGTGATGGAAGGAAGATGCGATTGTGTGTGGAGAGGGGACTGAGCGTCCATTAGCAGGGGCATTGGACAGCTCAACATAATGGACAGATTCAAGGAAAGCATAATAAAATGTATTATAGGGAAACAGTAGAATCAGCAGCAGAGCTTTGGCGAGCCGGCTCCATGGGTCAACTTCTCGCTGTGCAAGTCTGAGGACCCAAGCTCCACTCTGGTGTCTATGCAAAATGATAGGAGAGGTGGTTCACACCTGTAATCCTAGCACTGGAGAGGCAGACAGGGCCGTCCCTGGGACCCGCTGGCCAAATAATTGGGCTCCGGGTTCAGTGAGAGACCTTTCCCTAAAAAACAAAAACAAATAAATAAAACCATGGAGAGTGATTGGGGAAGACAACAGTGTTGATCATGAGCAACATGTGTACACACACACACACACACACACACACACACACACACAGAGAGAGAGAGAGAGAGAGAGAGAGAGAGAGAGAGAGAGAGAGAGGATTAAGAAATTAAAAAATGCTGAAATATTTGAAGTTTGTGTTAGGAGTTTCCCAACAGGTTAGCTGGAAGATCAATAAATCAAAAGCCAGAAGCAGACCAAAAATGTAAGTTTAAGAGGAATCATTTAGGCTAGCACAAAACTAAGGTATTTAGATGTAAATCTAACTAGAAGGTTAGGGGCTGGGCCAGATGGCTCAGTAGGTGAAAGAGCTTGCCGCCAAGCCTGACAATGTGAGTTTGATCCCTGGAACTTACATGGCGGGGAGAGAGCAGAAACTTACAACTCTGACCTCCACACACGCATCCTGGTGTGCAAGTATGCATGAACTCACACACAGACAAAAATAAGCAGACAGTTGTGTATGCAGAGAAATTTAAAACTCTATTGAAAGGCATTATGTAAATGTCAGTAATAAGTGAGCTGGTTAGTGGAGCTGGGTGAAGTCCACACCATGAGGATAGCTACTTCTTCTAAATTGATTTGACTCGATAACAGTAATGGGAGGGGCTGGAGAGATCGTGCCATGGTTAGGAGAAGTGGTTGCTCTTGCAGAGGACTGGGGCCAGTTCCAGCACCTACATAGTGGTTCACAACCACCCCAAGTCCAGGGTATCTGACGCCCTCTTCTGACTTCAGCTGGTATCATATATATATATCATGCAGATACATATCTGCAGACAAAACACTCACACCTAAAATAAATACATCTTTAAATATTTTCAAACAGATTCACAGAAGCTTTAACACAATTATTGTTCCAAACTCCAGAGGCTGCTGAGGAAGTTGGGGGACTCTATCTCTGGGCACCCAGGCTCATCTTGAAGCTACAGAAGTGAACATGGCTGCTATGAACATAGTGGAGCATGTATCCTTATTACATGCTGGGGAATCCTCTGGGTATATGACCAGGAGTGGTATAGCAGGGTCCTCCAGTAGTATTATGTCCAGTTTTCTGAGGAACCACCAGACTGATTTCCAGAGTGGTTGTACCAGCTTGCAATCCCACCAGCAGTGGAGGAGTGTTCCTCTTTCTTTACATCCTTGCCAACACCTGCTGTCCCCTGATATTTTAATCTTAGCCATTCTGACTGGTGTGAGGTGAAATCTCAGGGTTGTTTTGATTTGCATTTCCCTAATGACTAATGATGTTGAACATTTCTTAAGGTGCTTCTCAGCCATCCAAAGTTCTTCAGGTGAAATTCTTTGTTTAGCTCTGTACCCCATTTTTAATAGGGTTATTTGGTTTTCTGGGATCTAACTTCTTGAGTTCTTTGTATATATTGGATATTAGCCCTCTGTTGGATGTAGGGTTGGTAAGATCTTTTCATAATTTGCTGGTTGCCATTTTGTCCTATTGACAGTGTCCTTTGCCTTACAGAAACTTTGTAATTTTATGGGGCTCCATTTGTCAATTCTTGATCTTAGAGCATAAGCTATTGGTGTTCTATTCAGGAACTTTCCTCCTGTGCCCATGTCCTCAAGGGTCTTCCTCAGTTTCTTTTCTATTAGTTTCAGTGTGTCTGGCTTTATGTGGAGGTCCTTGATCCACTTGGAGTTGAGCTTAGTACAAGGAGATAAGAATGGATCAATTCGCATTCTTCTGCATGCTGACCTCCAGTTGAACCAGCACCATTTGTTGAAAAGGCTATCTTTTTTCCACTGGATGTTGTGAGCTCCTTTGTCTAAGATCAAGTGACCATAGGTGTGTGGGTTCATTTCTGGGTCTTCAATCCTATTCCATTGATCCACCTGCCTGTCACTGTACCAACACCATGCAGTTTTTAACACTATTGCTCTGTAGTATTGCTTGAGATCTGGGATACTGATTCTCCTATTTATAATAGCTAGAAGCTGGAAAGAACCCAGATGTCCTTCAACGGAGGAATGGATACAAAAAATGTGGTATATATACACAATGGAGTACTATTCAGCCATAAGAAACAATGAATTCATTAAATTCTTAGACAAATGGATGGAGCTGGAGAACATCATCCTAAGTGAGGTAATCCAGTCTCAAAAGAACACTCATGGTATGCACTCACTTATAAGCGGTTATTAGCCTAGAAGCTTGGAATACCCAAGACACAATCAACATATCAAGTGATGTTCAAGAAGGAAGGAGTGGCCCCTGATTCTGGAAAGGCTCAGTGCAGCAGTGTAGGGGAATACCAGTACAAGGAAATGGGAAGGGGTGGATGGGGGAACAGGGGGAGGGAAGAGGGCTTATGGGACTTTTGGGGAGGAGGGATACAGGAAACGGGAAATCATTTGAAATGTAAATAAAGAATATATCGAATAAAAAAAAAGAAGTGAACATGGACATATCTTCTAGGAAATCTGACTCAGTCCTAAAGCACAGCTCTGAGCAGGGTGGAGCAGGTTGGTGCAGGCAGGGGCATGAACACTGCTGAACTGCTGAATGCACCCCCCACTGCTGTCCCCAGCTCGGGAGTACTGCCTTGGTCTGCTGCCTTTACTGTGACAGGGTGTGTTTGGGTGCACACCTGTGGTTCCAGTGCTCTAGAAGCTGAGGTCAGGTGGTCACTTGAACTCAGGAGGTCAGGACTAACTTGGCCAACATACTGAGACTATATCTAAAAAAGGAACAAAAGCTGCTGAGGGAGGGCTCTGTGACTCAGCAGGTCAAAGATAGCTCTGTGACTCAGCAGGTCAAAACACTTGATACACAGGTCTGACCACCTGGGTTCTATCTAAAGCCCTTTTCTGAAGGAGAACCACATCCTAAAAGTTGTTCTCTGACACACACACACACACACACACACACACACACACATATGTTTGCACACATACATTCACATATGCAGGTACACTCAGAAATATGTACACACACATACACACACACACACACACACACACACACTAATACTTTAGATGAACTCACTCACACCATGGCATACAAAAGGCTTCACTTACATATATGCATCATACAAACACAAGTGCCCGTATGGTCAAGAACCAGATTTCCCCTACCTGTGGTGATTTGAATATGCTTGGCTCACGGGAAGTGGCACTAGGAGGAGGTGTGACCTTACTGGAGGAGGTGCAGCCTGGCCTTGTTAGAGGAAGTGTGTCACTGTGGAGGTGGGACTTTGGGTCTCATATATATGCTCAAGTCTGGCCAGTGTGATCCAGAGACTCTTCCTGTCTGCCTGTGAAAAACAGTCTCCTTCTGGCTGCCTTTGGATCAAGATGTAGACCTCTCAGCCCCTTTTCTAGCACCCTGTCTGCCTGCATGCTACTATGTTTCCTGTTATGTTGATAAGGAGCTAAACCTCTGAAATTGTACATCGGCCCCAATTAAACGCTTTCCTTTATGAGAGCTGTCTTGGTCATGGTGCCCCTTCACGGCAGTGGAAACCCTAACTAAGATACTGCCTGTCCATATTTCTTCTTTTTGAGCTACAGGGCCTCAAAAGTTAACTGCCCATGAATCCTTTCTCTGAAAGATAGTAGAGAAGATAGTGCTAAGGAGTTCACAAGTAGCCGATGCAGTAGCACAGAGCACATGCCAATAATCTTAATGTTTTAGGAGGAAGACCATGAATTCCAGGCTAGCCTGGACTACACAGTGAGAGCCTGTATTAAAAATAAAGTCAAAAAAAAAAAAAGCCAAAGGTTCAGAAAAACTCCTTTACTCTAAGAGAGAGGGAAGTTCAAGGAAACAGGAGACCCTGGGAACTGTACCTTCCCAGGCTGGGGAACAGCCAAGATGAGGAGGAGCATGGTACGGACCTCCGGGACTCCGTAGGGACAAAGCCAAGGAGGGCACTTGTAGGTTCAGTCGTGTGTGAGGGGTGGGGTGTGGGGGATGTCTCGGGTCTGTGGGAGAACTCACCACGAGTATTGGCTGATGCAAAACACAAAGCAGTTAGCTGTAGTTAAAATCAGTAGTGCCATTTGAAAAGATATTTTAAATGCCTTTAATTATCAGACTCCCGTGGCTTAGTTACTGGATGGCATTTTTAACATCACAATGTCAGTGCAGAACGATGAAATAAAAGCTGGACTGCCGCTCAGCTGAGGAAATGTGGGGTTCTGCTGCTGCCAGCAGGGGCAGGGGCTTTGGCAAAGCGAGGCCCTGAGTTGTCATGAAGTGTTTGTTGGTATAGAAGATTGTAAACAGTAGCAGGTCCAGCCCCAGTTGTAAGTGGCCATCTCTCTGAAGAACAGCCTGACTTCTCAAGTGGTGATGAGAGTGACTAGGATCGGGACAATGAAATCAAATAACTCCCATTTCTTTGAGCCTTGTCTCTGGGTATTTTATTCACATGTTTTTACTTACATAGCTTTGTGAGTCCAGGCACAAATAGTAGACCAATAGTAGGTGACTCTGGGAGTAAAGGATATTTTCATTTTGACAGTCTACCACTAAGATGATAGTGGTGTGAACTTACAGGACATGAGGTCCTGGTCACAGTGTAGTGAGAAAAGGTGTCTTGTCTGGAGAAGCTGTGTTAGTTCCTTTTCTTTTACTGTAACAAGTAACCCAAGGCTGAGTACTTTATAAAGAAAAGATGTTTCCTTAGCTCACAGTGCTGGAGGCTGCAGCTGTGGTGTTGGCTGCTGAAGAGAAGGGTCGTGGGAGTGGGGGATGGGTGGGTAGACTTGCATTTTAACTGGACTAGTCTATAGCCTAGAAAATAAACTCAAAGCAGCCGGGAGACTTGTGCAGGACTGGCAGCGCAGTTCTGCGGGACGTGATAGCTGGGCACGGAAGGCAGGTCTGCAAATCCGCTGTGGGGTGGTGAGTAAGGTCCGCCTGGTAGGAATTGGGACGGGGGGGGGGCAACTGGGTATGATGCTGGGATTCTGGTCGGCACAGCTGGGCAATGGTCATAGAAGATGCTGAGGGATCGTGAGAGTGGGGTGTGGGCAGATAATGATATAGTTGGCCTATGAGAAAGCATCCAGTAGATACCCCCCCGAGCCAGGTTATGTGGAGGCTGAAAGGTGGAGCTGGAGCACTAGGGGTGTGAACGTGGCCAGGATACCTCTGTGTGAAGGGAGACAGAAGCCTGGAGGAGACAGGCTGGAAGGTGGATACCTTGCCGAAGAGAGGGTATGGAGGTGGGGGCAGGGAGGAGACCAAGGGAGCCAGAGCAGTGTGAATAAGAGGTACTGATGAGGGCTGAATTGGGGGGGGGTTGACTCAGCCACCTGTGGCTGCTGCTGAGTGAGCAGATGGCCGGGTTCTGGAAGGGGCGGGGTTCTGGAAGGGGCGGGGTTCTGGAAGGGGCGGGGCCTACTGCATGGTGGCGAATGGGGCGGGAGAGGAAAGAAAGCTGTCCCAGAGTGCCGAGGGTGGGAAGGAATAAGCGCTGAAGGTCTTACACAGAGGCTACAGAACCAGCATAGGAGAGAGACTGGCTGGTAGAGAAGACGGCTAGGAATCCACCAGTCAAAGCCAATGAGGACTGGCTAGAACCCTGTGCACACACATCAGAAGCATTCTAGAGTGTCTCAAGGGGACCTGTGGCTCATGATAATAAGAAAATGCACATCCCGGGAGGAGATTTCAGATGCTAATGAGATATGGGATATATGAAGTTATATGCAGAATTACATATAGATAGAAGATATGCACAGAGCCCAGGCTATATGAATGACCCCAAAGCCATTAAACTATTATAGAAGTCCCTGTCCTTTGTACAGTGTGGCCCCCGAGCGTCTCAGTATTCTAATCCTCTTATTTCCTCCCTTGGAAGTGAAGTCTCTCATTCTGCTTTCTACTGCCCACGTTGTCTCTACCTGATTCCTAGATCAGGGACCTGGAACTCCCTTCCGAAAGCATCCACTGAACCCCAGTGTCCATCAGTCTCTCAGCGCGGGTGGTGATCAGTGGAAGTGACAAGACCCAGGAACCACACTGTGTGCCTTCTTGCTGTAAGCAAGTCCTGTGTTCCCACTCCCCTCCCCTCCTCTCCCTTCCCCTCTCCCCCTCTTCTCTGCCTCCTCACCCTAGGGGAGAGGACAGAGGGCGTACTCTGCCCTGAGTGTCCTACGTGAAGGCACAGGACAGGCTAGCCTGTGTGGCACACAGTAAGACTCCCAAGCTCTGGAGGCCACTCAGAGAGCTGGTGAATCCAGCCCCTGGGCACCTCACCCCAGGGGAAGAATTCCCAGAAGGGTGCGTCCTTTGGGTTTAGGCATAACACAGCAGTGCCTGTCTGGGCAGAGGTGGCCTCAGGGAGTGGGCCTGCCTTTGGAGTTGCCCCTGTGTGTGAAGATCCACACAGTGGATCTCCATTCAGCCGTCTGGAAACGAAGCGGCTGTTTTTCCTTCAGATAGCTTCGGTTCCTGCTGCAATTCCAGAGGATTTAAACGTTGATGTGGGTCCGTGAGTCTGCTGTTGTAATTATAGTCTGGTCGCTTTTCATTATACATAATGTGATTTTAATGGAATTAATGTTCTGTATCAACAAATACATTGTTTTTACTGTTGTGCAAAGAAAGAGGAGACTTCTAACGTGAGAGAATTAAAATGCTTTGCAGCTCATATAATATTCTTTCCTGAGCTGGGTGATGGGCCCACTTCGAGTTTCTCCAATGACACTGGACTTAGGGAGATCACAGCTACCCAGCTGGCACCTTTCTGGGCCACTAAGGTCTCCCCGGCCTGCCATGTTGCTCTCTGGCCAGCCTGTCCCACCTGTACTACCACAGAGTGGTGATATACTTCCCCACCCCTTTGTGCAGGCCAGTGGCTACTATGACCAGGAACCTAGTCCCACCTGAGTGACAGTCAGGGGCCTTTGCTGTCTGGCTCTGACGGCCCACTTCTCTTACAGGTAACAGGAAGACTTGGGAGTAGTTTTTATTTTTTTTTATTTTTTTTTTCTCCCACTGACATAGGTTTTTCATCCACCTAGGAAGATAGAACTAGCAACCGTCGGCTTGGGCTTTAATAAGGAGCTTTTTATTATATGTAAAGCAGAAATACAATTGGAAAGAGGGGAAGCCAAATGCACCGTGCAGAGACTGTGGAGATGGGTGGAGACACAGTCCTGACTCCCTCGCCTGCTGGTGCGTTGGTATCCAGTATGGACTTGCTCATTTAGCTGGAAATCGAACCGCATTCCCGGCCCTTTGGGACTCTCCTTTACTCTTCTCTGTCTTTCACTGAGAGCAAACATGCCTTTGGGGTATAAGTGCATTTCCAAACCACGATTGCATGGTGGCCATGGGGAAGGGCTCAGAGAACGGCAGCTTTCCCCTCTTGGTAAACACCTACGTTATTTCCAGTCCTCAGATGCAACCCTTTGGCTAACACCAGCAATTACCGCATGTGTAGGGTGGGTGTGTTTATGTTTGTGTGGGGGTTATGAGTATGTATGTGAGTGCCAGGCATCTGAACTCAGGCCATGATCTTTGTGTGGTAAACACTTCTTCCAACTACATCATCGCGTCAAACCCAGGAGCAGCGAATTTTAGGAGTAGTACTATGGTTTTAGTAATGGTATGCATAAATAATGGTGTGTATCAAATCATAGGGCACTACAATTATTATTATAGAATTAAATTAATATTATAGAAAGTTGCACATCTAAAGGCAAGTGTCCCCTCAGCTCTGATTCTGCCTCTCAGGGCTGAATTTCTTGTGCACCTTTCCAAAACGAAACACAGATGTCATCCCATCCCCCATCATTTCTCCCCTTTACTCCAGAGGGAGGGAGACCTTCTCCACACATTCGGCCTTGTCTTGCTTGTTAGACAACCCTTGAGAACCTTGGACATTCAGTGTGAACAGATTTTGCTTTCGGTGCCATACTGCATACATTCACATTAGATGTAAACAGTAATTTAGTTCAGTAGTCCATGGCGCTACATTCAGGGACAGGGATTTTTTTTTTTCTGTAAAAAGAAAAATCCTGTATAATAACACAGTACCCATAGGATAAGTAGTGCCCAGTGGTGGGACCACAGAGTGTGAGTGTGTGTGCACATTCTATTGAAAGGTAGTATGAAGATCTCATGGAGTGGGCCGCACACCAAGGAAGTATACATCAAACTGTACCAGCATCCGTAATGTTTCATAGGGCCTTCTCCATGTGTCCTTATTTCTTTTATTGAAAATAGATTTTTATACAATATAATGTGATTATGGTTTCTCTCCCCAGTCCTCTGTACCCTCCCCTCCATCCCAGATCCACACCCTTTTTGTCTCTTCCACAGGATTTCCTTATCCCTGAGGGAAAGGATTTGATGGAGACATTTCTTCTAGTGTTGAGTGTTCTGGGGTCTCTCACTCTCTGTATAATGTCTGGCTGAGGGCTTCTGTGTTTGTTCCCATCTGCTGCAGGAGAAAGCTTTCTTAGGATGGCTGAACAGGGCACTGATTTATAAGTATACCAGAATGGCATTTGGAGTTACTGCTATGTTTCTTAAGCAGAACAGTCATATCTGGTTATCCCCTAGGTCCCTAGTCTATCTAGTCTCAGATCTTGGCCACTCTCATAGGACTGGGGATGGATTCCCTCTCATTGAGTCGGTTGGTTACTTCCACAAGCTCCATACCGCTATTGCATCAGCGTATCATGTGGACTGAAGGGGTTACAGCAGAGTTGGTAGTGTGCAGGAACCCCCAATACCATAAACACTAGTCTATAGGGGTGAAGGCCCTCAGTAGGAACTCTTTGACTTCTCCAGGTACAGGGAGTTGTGTATGTCCACACTTATGCCCTTTGCCAAAACTTCACCAACAATATTTGCCATCTGATGGACGTAAATATTTATATTGCTGTTCTAACTTTTGAAACATTGAGGTATTTGAAACAGGCTGCTTGTTAGAGGTTTATTCTCTGTTCAAAACGAACATTCTCTGTTTGGAGTTTAGCTATTTTTCCTATTGAGTTGTTCATTTTTCTTATTAATGTTATACACACTCCTTGTAAATTAAGAAAATCAATCTTTTCCATTCTATCCATTATTGATTTATTTTTCCAATTAAAGTTGTTTTTGGACTTTATATTCTTTGAAAATTACAAATTTGCCTTTTGGCTTTTGCCATAAATTATACTACACTTAAATATCACCCCAAAACTTAGTGGTTTGTTCTCCTCTGGGTCTGCAGGTCAGTGTGGACAGCCCCACCTTACACTAGGCAGTTCTAGGGCCGGGGGCTGCAGGGACTGCAGACACATGTGTGAGGAGGAGACCAGAAGGCATGGCTGATGAGGCCCCAGGCCTTAGGGGTGACTGTGGTCCTGCCTCTACCCGGCATGGCCAGGCAAGTCTTTAGCTAAGCCCAGTCCTGAGATGGGGACAGACACTCCACCCACTGACACATCAGAGCACAAACTTAGATTTTCAAGAATGACAGGTCACAGCATTTAATCACCCACACTCATATGTAAAAACCATCAGTATATAGTCACCCACACTGGTGTGTAAAAACCACTAACCACAAACCTGAAAAGTTTCAACACATCAGTCTTTCCTAGTGTTATGTTTAAGGCTGGCCTCGAGAACATTTTAACATTTCTCTCCCATTTTCTTCTAGAACATTTGGGTTTTGTTTTTGGTTCCACAACAGTTTGTTCTCATAAAAAGATTAAAATGGAGATTTAGTTTTGTTGCTTTCCAAGAGACTAAGCTGGTTCACTTTACATTGCATGGACCATTTTATCTCTTTTAAATATTTTAATTAAAATTGCACAGCATATGTATATTACTTAATCTCCTCTATCTTAAAAAGGAATGTTTTGCACCATCTAATAATAAAACCTCCTCCATCTTTCTCTCTAGGATAGCGGCTCTCAACCTTCCTAATGCTGTGACCCTTTAATACAGTACCTCATGTTGTGGTGACCCTAACCATAAAATTATTTTGTTGCTACTTCATAGCTATAATTTTGCTACTGTTATGAGTTGTAGTGTAAATATATGAGTTTTCTGATGGTCTTAGGTGTCCCTTGTGGAAGAGTTGCACACGCGCGCACGCGCGCGCGCGCGCGCGCTCACACACACACACACACACACACACACGCATGCACACACATGCACACACCACTCCTGCCATCAGGGACCCACAGGTTGAGAACCTTTCGTGACACTGCTCCTCCTACACTCCTCTCTGGTCCGCCGGTTCTCCACCATCCTGCCTCTTTGCTTGCTGTTATAAATGGGGTTTTACATTTAATTCTCTTTTCCATTTCTACTTTCACACATACAGGAAAGCTTTGTGTCTGTGACGTAAACACTCATGTCCTCACACACCTTTCTGTGGCAAAACAGGGATAGAAAGTTAACCACTGTGCTTCCCTGTGCATGCTTTTGAGGATGGTCGTGGCAGAGTTAAGATGTACATTCATGGCAGGTGTCTGGCATGCCGCCGATGCTCAATAAATGTAACTACTGACATCATATTTCAACACACTAACTTTTGTCACAGGTAGGATACCGAGTCAATCCTTCCTTCCTGCCTCCCCCTTCTCCCCTTCCTTCCTCCTCGTCCCTCTCTCATGATTCCCATAGACTTTTCAATAAGCCTTGTTTACCTAACAGGAATAGTCTCTCCCTCTTCTTTCCGGTCCTCACAGGTTTCTTTTACCCAGTCAGTGTATCAGCTCTCTGCCTTGGGATGTTGTTGCTGTGTGTCCGAATTCCACAAGCCTAGTGGCTCAGAACACCACAACGTTAGTATTTCTGCATTTCCACAGGTCAGGGGTCTGGGAACTTTGTGTCTGGTTTCCTGCATGGGTCAGAATGGTCTCCAGATTCCTTTGCAGATGTCAGCCTGAGAAGTTCAAACATCAGCTAGCCCAAGAATAGAAAACAGAACAATAAATTTAAACGGAAGAATGTGATGCTTTGGTAGACGTGTTTGGAATTTGGATTCAGCAGTACTCTAAAAAGAATAAGAGCATGGGAGTTCATATCAGGAGTGCAGTGATGCTTCAGGGAGGGAGAAGTTATTAATGATCAGGAACAAATATGATTATTCAGTGGCTGCAAAAAAAAAACAGTTGATAAAACTTAATGTTAAAGATGTAGATATCTTACTCTTAAAATTCTTCCAAACATACTAGTGTAGCTCACAGAACCATGGCCTGGAACATCCTTCCCCAATAGGTACACCTTTATTCAAGCCTTGTCCCTGCATGTTGGCAGGGCAGTGGTTGAGATGGGATCCTTAAGTGAGTGTCTTGGTTAGGGTTTCACTGCTGTGAACAAACACCATGACCAATGCAAGTTCTATAAAGACAACGTTTAATTGTGGATGGCTTACAGGCTCAGAGGTTCAGTCCATTGTCATCAAGGCAGAAACATGGCAGCATCTAGGCAGGCATGGTGCTGAGAGTTCTGCATCTTCATCTGAAGGCTGCTAGTGGAAGACTGACTTCCAGGCAACTAGGGTGAAGGGCTTAAGCCCACACCCACAGTGACACACCTACTCCAACAAGGCCACACCTCCTAATAGGGTCACTTCCTGGGCCAATCATATACAAACCATCACAATGAGCGACACTCTGACAAACAGGAAGGATTTTATCATGTACAGTCATGAGCTCCTGATCCATGGGGACACACGGTGAAAGTGTGCTGGCAGTTCCCCCCACTGAGGGAACATCATGGAGTGTGCACACGAGCCTGCACACAGCAGATCAGCCACGCCACGTGACTACATGTGACTACTCTTTGTTTCTTTCATTTGCTTTTGTAATTGTGTGTGTGTATGTCTGTGTGTGTGTGTGTGTGTGTGTGTGTGTGTGTGAGAGAGAGAGAGAGAGAGAGAGAGAGACACAGAGAGAGAGAGAGAGAAAGTGAAAGAGAGAGAGACAGAGACACACACACACACACACACACACACACACACAGAGAGAGAGAATGAGTTTCTGAGTATCTATGTCTACACTGGCTTCCCCTTCCGTCTTTCGTCCTCAGCCTCCCCAGTGCTGAGATTGCAGGCATGTGTGTCCCCATCCCCTTCCCCCATGGCCTGTTGATCCAGAGGATCCAGATGAACCAGGCTGCTGCTGTCATCTCTGTGACAAGATACACAGCTTTATATTTGTTTACTAATGGTGTGCTTTCTAAAATAATGGTCAAAGAGTACAGAATATGGCTGAATATAACCAGGTTGTGGTGGTACATGCCTTTAATTCCAGCACATGGGAGGCGGAAGCGGAGACAGGTAGATCTCTGAGTTTGAGGCCAGCCTGGTCTACAGAGTGAATTCCAAGACAGCCAGGGCTACACAGAGAAACTGTGTCTTAAAAAGCAAAACAAAGAGGACAGAATATTACACTCCTACCAGTTACATTCTAGAATCTGGAGCATCCACCATCATATATGTGGTCTCTCATTGGCAGAATTGTTTTAGATTTTAGATCAGTTTGGTGGGGCACGGAGCGGTTATCCTGGTGGGCCTAGCCTGCTGAAAACCTTACACCATAACTCATGTCAAAGCTGCGAGGCATGAGAGGAACCCTCTGGGTTTAACTGCTGACCCCAAGGAGACATACAGCTAGGCTGGGATGTGTCTAAGGGCTGAGAGCAGACAGGAAGATGAAGCCCACATCATGTCACCCCCAAAATAAATCCTACCAACAGCCCTGGGACGTGGCTCTCCGCCTCTGTAGGATGACGACTCTGGCTTTCCCAGGATTTTTGCTATATTACTACTTTACCCAATTAACACTTTTATTAATGCATGTCTTCTTCCTGAACTATCTTTTTGTTTCCTACAGAACCCTAATCTTCTTGAATGACAGTGTCTTTTGGTATAGAAAACCTTTTCGATTGCCTGAGGTCCCATTTGTAACCATTGATCTTAGTTGGTGCCTGTGCTATTGTGTCCTGTCCAGAAAGTCTGTTCCTGTGCTGATGAGTTCAAGCCTGTTCCCTCTTTCTCTTCTGTCAGATTCAGGGTACCAGGTCTACATTGGAGTTGATAAGTGACAAATATGGACCAATTTTTATTCTTATAACTAGCCTTCCAAGTTTGACTATCAACATCTGTTGACAATGTTATCTTTTCTCTACTTTGTGCTTTTGGCTTCTTTGTCAAATTTCAGGGGTTCATAGGTGTATGGGTTTGGGTGTGTGTTCAGTTCAACCTCAATAATCAACAGTCTGTTTTCATGCCAATATCATTCTGGTTTTATTACTTCATCTCTGAGTATAACTTAAAATCAGGAATGGCGATGCTTCTAGAAGTTCTTTTATTATTCAGTATTGTTTTAGCTAACCTGTGTTTTTGTTTTTGTGTGTGTGTCTTTGAAGAACTGTGTTGCAATTTTGATGGACATTGCACACACACACACACACACACACATTTGGTTCTATATGAAATTGAAGATTTTTTTCATTATCTTTGAGGAACTGTGTTGCAGTTTTGATGGACATTGCGTTGAATTTGTAGATTGCTTTGGTTTTTTTAAAGAATTATTTATTTATTTTATGTATATGTATACACTATAGCTGTCTTCAGACACACCAGAAGAACACATTGGATCCCGTTACAGATGGTTGTGAGCCACCGTGTGGTTACTAGAAATTGAACTTAGGACCTCTGGAAGAGCAGTCAGTGCTCTTATCTACTGAGCCATCTCTCCAGCCCCTATAGATTGCTTTGTAAGCGACCATTTTTGCTATATTAATCCTACCAACCCATGAGCATGGGAAGGCCTTTCCATCTTCTGGTGTCTTCTTCAATTTCTTCTATGTTTTGAAATTTTTATTTTACAAGCCTTTCACTTGTTTAGTTAGAATTATCCCAAGATTTTTTTTTTTTTGAGGCTATCATGAATGGGATCATTTCCCTGATTTCTTTCTCAGTGTGTTTGTTGTAAATTCAATTGATATTTATGTATCAATTTTACCTCCCACTACTTTGCTGAATCTATCTTCTAACTTATAAGTTTCCTCTTGGCTCTGTAGGATCTTCTATGTATAAAACTGTAGCAGCTGCAGATAAGGAGCCCTTGATTGCCCTCAGATGTTTTATTGCTCTAGCTAAGCCTTAAGGCAATGTATTGAACAGAATGGAGAGAGTGCTGAGAATGAGTTATCCTTTTTTTTTGAATTGTTGGCCAAGGGGATACCAAACACACCTTAAAACATTACAAACTATTATCAGTGCTTGCAACATGTTCATGGTCTTATTGACGGTGTCAGGTATGGGTTCCATCTTGTGGAGTAGGCCTTAAATCTAGTTTTTGTTTTAAAGAGTAGTCGCTTCTCCCCATAGCATCTATGCAGCTATTGCACCGGTGGGTATGTCACACTAGGTCAGCTGTTCTTGCAGCTTCCAAATTCACAGCTGGCTGAGAGTGAGGATGATAGATTCTCCTCCAGTAGCGCCTTCAAGCACTGTGTAAGCCAGCCAATGGGGACGAAACTTCTAGTAGAGTACCAGTTAGATTCCTCTCTGTTTTATAACTCAAGTGTATGGTCTCTTTACCAATAGGGTCTTGCCATCCAGTTCTCTCGGGTAACCAGTAGCACCTATGGTAACTCATTCTTGGTACTCTCTCCATTCTGTTCAGAACAGGGCTTTACATCTTAACTCGAGTAATAATACAACTGAGGGCAATCAAGGAGATCTTTATTTGCAGATGGACCCTGGAGGAAGCCTATTGCTGTTACTATGTCAAATGAGCATAGCAATGGGATGACTCCTAATGACGTGCTGTTATACTCACAGATCAGTCCATTGCTCAGCCCTCATCAGAAACGCTTCTTCTTTCAGTCGATGGCAGTTACCATGGGAACCCTCAATGTAAAGAGGATAGAAGACATTAGAATGCCATGACTATGAGTCTGGGTTACTCCTTTCCCCTCAAGGCTCAGTGATCTATGCTGAAGATGGGACTGAAAGACTGTTAGAGCCAGAGGTGATGGTTGACATCAAGGGGTTAGTGTTTTCCAAACATGAGGGTGGGTGAACATATAAATTCACAGGGATTGTGACAGCACACATAATGTGACAACAAGTTCAAGCCAGACAGAATCCCCTCATGAGTCCCACCCTTAGCTAAGGAGGTATTGGCATTTGATAGCTGCTGGAAAAGAAAATGTCAGTTTTCTTCAACTGGTGTGACACCTGGTACACCAACCACATTCCAGGGCAGGCTTCGTGCCCAGGGGTAGTTGGGCAACACACACTGGAATTTATAGGTTTTTTTTTAAGAGAAAAAGGTTGGAGAGTCTTTAAGGAGTTGGGAGAAGAGGGTGTGTGCGCACACACACAGGTACATGCACATGCACATGCATATGCATATGTATATGTATATAGTTGGGGATATAGATGGATGTTGTACAGAACACTCAATGAATAAATTTTTAAAGAATTTAACATATAGCTTTAAGTAACAGAAACAGCTGTTATGGCCAGGATGGTGAGGGAGGAGAGGCAGATGAGAAGGAGCCCTCAGAAAACATGCCCCAAAGAATATCTGTCTTTTCTATCCTTTTAAGGGGTAACAAGAACTTCTATACCATATAATGTAGTTTGGGATAGCCTGTGTGACAATGAGCATGGAGGTACCAGACTGGACCATCAACTAGAGGCTGTAAAGCCATAGCATGGATAGCTTTTGAACTCAGTTTCAAAGAGCTGGGAAGGGGACACAGCCTGGTTTCTGTTTCTGGGAGATCTGGTCCCTTAGACAGGACCCGTGATAGCACATTAAGGGCTTTCTTTGGGAAATTGTGAGTGTGGTAGACCAGTGCAGCCCGCATGAGGAACTGGTGTGGAGGAGGCTGGGGCCACAGGCTGGAAGCAGCTCGTGAGGAGAGGGGATGGTGAGGGCTGAGCTCAAGAGAAGCCATGGGCGGGGCTGGCATGATGGTCAGTTTGTGTCCTGGAGCTAGAGAAGAATGAAAGGCTACAGCTAGATAAGCCCCGTCCTGTGGCTGAACATGTGAAAGGCAAACAAGGAAGGGAAAACAGACAAGAAGCTGTGGGGAGAGGAGGGCCTGGCCCCTGTGCGAGACCAACCAGGAATGGCTTGAGACAGAGCTGCAGTCTGCAGCGCCGTGGCTGGTACAGTGCGCCCGGCAGCATTCCGCCCAGGCCGATCACTCGCTCCGTTTTTGCACCAGCTTCCTTCTCCAGGCATGGAGCAAACGCGGCTTCTTGGCAGTAAGCTGACTTCGCGATAGCTGCTGCGGGGCACACCTGCCATGTGTTTGGGGGAGGTAATTGAATTGGCTCACATCTTCCTTCTAGAAGGATGCGTTTCACTGCTGAAGAAAAACATCGCCTCATCATTTGCCTTTGAATCGGATCTGATGATCTGAACAAAATTCTTGATTGTAGGCATCAAAAGAACATTCTAGCACTAGGAAGATAAGATCTACAGAGCTGGTGTATTCCAGGCCTCTCTAGCCAGCAGTGGCCCCATCAATGGAAAACACTTTTGACTCTAACAGGGCCATTGCTACCCGACAGTCTGTTACCCAGTTCATCACATCTGTAGCAGGAGTTTGTCTCAATTCTAATTTTAATCCCTGGCGTCTCCTAGGTTGGGTAGGGAAGTGGGAAAGAGTGAGCTGATATCCTTATTACTCGACTTGCTTGAAAGGTGAAGCCTCCCCTCTCCGGGCAGCCGCGTCCCACCTCTGCGATTTTCTTTGCCCTTTCTTCCACAGCTGTTTAATTATATGTTACTCTTCTCTGACCTTCTGCAGTTTTTCCGTATTCTTGGCAAATTGTGGACTTTGAGTAACAAAATCGGTCAATTAAATGGGTCAGCAGTTTCATGGCCTGGCAATTTCACAGCTAGCTTGAGTCACGATCCTTTTCCTCCCAGGCTTGATATAAAGTAAACTTACAGAACTACTGAGTCACCAGAACGTGCCACAGCTCCTCACTGGAAGCTGGATTTGGGTAAAAATTAGCTCAAACTAAGGACCAATAGTCAAGGATCAGGGGCTCTCACATGTTTGGAACTGTGCTCTGAAGGATGGGCCTTGCTCCCTTGGGTCACAAATGGACAGGGGCAGAAAGGAAGGAAGCATCCCCACACCTGAGCTTGGAAATCCTCCTCTGATTTGTTCTGGCATGGCCCTCACTGTCCTTAGAACTGGCCCAGTGTTTCTACACTGGGAGGCAGCAAGCCTGCTGCTTCTGTGGAAGCATGGAGAGAGAGTAGGCTGATATTGTAGAGTCCAGTGCCCCGCTCCAGGTAGAGTTACATATGCAGGGATTTAGATCTTAAATGTCCTTTAGAGGCCAATGTGTTGAAGTCTCAGTCTCTTGGCTGGTGTGATTGGGAAATGGTAGCTGTGAGTGGTCACGTGGGAGACCCTCAGGTAGCTGGATACAAGCTCTTGAAAGGTGTTGTGGGCCTCCTTCCCTTTCCTGCTTAGCTTTCTGGCTCTGGGCTTTTCTTCTTTACACACCTTAATTAAACTGTGCTAACCCTAACCACAGGCTTGGACAACAGAGCCAGTCAGTCATTTACTGAGACCTCCAGGACCGTGAGCCCAACTAAACCTTAATGGTTTTGTTTATTTGTGTGTGTGTGTGTGTGTGTGTGTGTGTGTGTGTGAGAGAGAGAGAGAGAGAGAAATATGCATGAGTATGTGCTCATGGGTTCATGTGTTCATGTACTTGTGTGTGTGGGTACACAGATAAGTGGAGAGGCTAGAGGTCAGCATCAAGTATTTCCCTCTGTTTCCCTCCACGTCACCTTTAGAGCCCGGGCCTCTCACTGGACTCAGTAACTGGCTAGACTGACTGGCCAGGAAAGTCCAGGGATCGACATACCTTTTTCCCCTGCCTCTCACTCTGGGGTTACAAAAATGTGCCTCCAAGTTCAGCTTTCACATGACTACTGGGGACTGAACTCAGGTCTTCCTGGCTTGCCTGGCATGGATTTTACCCACTGAACTATCTTCCTACTCTCTATCTGTGCTCTGCGTAAGTTAAGCATCTCAGATATTTTGTTTTGTTGATATATACATACTCCTTATAAATCAGCTATTTCTACTATACCATATAGAAACCCATGGCTTAGATAATAGAACATTTTTTTCTCACTGTTCTAAAGGTTACAAGGACCAAGGCCAAGATGCCAGCATGGTCTGTCTTATGAGGGTTCTTTTGATGGCCCACAGGAACTTTATCAGATATATGTGAAGAGAGGGATGGAGGAAGATAGAGAGGGAGAGCCCCATTCTTCTCAGCCAGTTTATGGTGTAGGCAGGGCTGAGTGGGTGAATCTGATGCATGGGCATAGAGGAGATCGAGGAACATTCTAATGGCTCAACATTCGGAAGACTCAATCCAGCTGCGCCACTCACTGACCCTTGAACTGTAGAGTGAGCTCGGAAATGATGGCATCTTTGGTGGGAATTTCAAATGAACCCGAAGAGAGGAATTTGGAAGTGAAGGGAATTGAGTTTGAGTTTGAAATGTCAGGCAGGAGATGGAGATAGGGGTTGTAACAAGATGCCCACTAGAAAAATGGCCCTGTGATCTGCCTTTAAAATGGCTTGAGACCATGATGTCTATCTAAGGATGATAAATCTGGCCTCACAGAGGGGGCTCTTGAGAGGATGTTTGGGTTTTGGAGATGGAAGCCAAGTGTATGGCTCTAGGGACCTTTGGAAGAACTAGACTCAGATGCCCAGAGGCCAGAGAGTTAGAGGCCAAGGGCCTCCCCAGAATTAGGGAATATCAGGAAGCAGTTGCTGGAGGGCTCAGGGAGGAGGGTAAAGGTTGTAGTTAACTGTCGGTACTGACTGGAGGATTCATGTGCCTGCTGGGTCTAAGATCTGGTTCTGCTGACTGCACTCTGTGACTGTGGTGATTTAGATGAGAACGACCTCACATGGGCTCATATGTTTGAATGCTTAATAATCACTTGGTAGACCATTTGGGAAGGAATAGGAAGTGTGTGGCCTTGTCGAGAAGGTGTATTCCTTAAGGTGGGCTTTGAGAATTTAAGAGACCAGAGTAGGCCCAGTCTTAGTCAGGCAGTCTCTGTCTCTGTCTCTGTCTCTGTCTCTCTTTCTCTCTGTCTCTGTCTTTGTCTCTCTCTCTCCCTCTCTCTCCCTCTCTCTCGCTCTCTCCCTCTCTCGCTCTCTCCCTCTCTCGCTCTCTCGCTCTCTCGTTCTCTCTCTCTCTCTCCCTCTCTCACTTTCTTCACCCGCTGCCTGTGGATTAGGATGGAAAGCTCTCCATTGCTCCAGTCCCATGCCTGTCTTCTTCTCATCATAATGATCATGGACTATCTTAAACCTATAAGCAAGAACCCAGTTAATAAGAGTCATTTTGGTCATGACTGCTAGTCACAGCAACAGAACGGTAACTAGGACATTGACCAAGCAGACTTTGTAGCTCTGCCAGTAGCACGATCCTTACAGTTCTGGCTGGCTGGCTCTTGTGAAGTCCCGGGAAAATCCAAGGCATCCAGCTGGGTCCTTGGGTACATGATGTAAGCCCTCAGTTGCATGTGTGTGTGTGTGTGATCCATCTTTTCAGGATCTCATAGCCAAATAGCTTATCTGTGATAAGGCCTCCTGAATAATTGTCTCACACAGCAAGCCAGAGCCTCCTGCCCTGGTTCTATTTGGATACAGGGGTAAGCTGGTGAGGGATGAGATTTAGGCACAGTCAACTAGGAAAGACGAGCATTTGCTATGGAAATCTGAGACTCTAAGCTGAACCAGATCTGGGAGGTGATGGCTTCAGATGTATTTGGAATATGTGGGGGAGAACAACGGGTACAAGGAACAGAAGCCATAGACAGGGAGATGCTTGACGGAGGGGACAGAGCTGTGAAGACACCAACACAGAAAGTTAGGACTGTGGGGGGAAAAAAGAAAAGAAAGGAAGGGGCGATGGCAGGTCACACATATGAAAGTACTCTGGCAGGCAGAGCCCAAAGGGATAGGGAAACCGGCAGGACCACTCTGCAATAAGGAGTGCTGGCAGGAAGGCCTACAGGGCAGGGAGTGCTGTCACCTGAACCTAGAGGGTGAGATGATTAGCAGGGAGCACTTTGCTGCTCCACTGGCTGAGAGGAGGCTTAGATCCTTTCCCATGGTGGCTGGAAATGCTGAGGCCTGCTCCAGACTCATACTCAGCAGGTTTAATAAAAGAGACAGTTCATAGTTTTATGCTTTATTATTAAAAGAGTAGAATGAAGAGAAGAAAAGAGAGAAAGAGAAGATAAAGAGATGAGGGATGGCCACGACCGCGTGGAAGAGGGAGAAAGAAGAGAGATGGGGAGAGACGAGAGAGATAAGGGAGCGGGATGAGAGAGAGCGAGGAGGGGCAGGAAGCCTCCATTTACAGTAAGCTGGGCTACCTGGCAACCAGGTAACCGAGGGGCAGGGAAAGCCTGGCTGTGGCCAGGTGACTGCAGAGGTGGAGTCCAGCCAGAACACTAGGGTCTGGGGCATGGCCACACGTGACTGATGGCCCTGGGATTATGGAGTTGAGTCTCCGGAGTGCCCTTCCCCAACCAAGCTATAGACTGTCTCACACCAAGGTCCCACAAAGGACCACATAATAGCTAGTTCCCCATTGGCATGGAAAGAAGAGACGGAGGTCTGGAGAGCCTGGGATGGGCATTAGGACTCTAAAAGGAGGCTAAAGAGAGCAGCTTGGGAAATGAGAAGAACAGAAGGTGATAAGAACTGCTGAGCCTGGACAGAAAGGATCTTTTTGGTGGATAGTCCTGTGATGGACCATGTAGAATAGCGTCTTGTAGCATTTGGTGACCTCTCTGTGACCTTGAGAAGCGGAGTTTAAGTTGTGGAGGCTGATCCTAGATGCTGGGTGGGGAGTCACTTTGCCTTTTGTATTGTATGGAGTTCACATGCCCTTTCCAGGGTGGAACAGGCTGAAGTTGGTCTGAAAGATTTCCAAGTGTCTCACCTCCCTCTACTCTCCTTCTTCCCAGGTGCTGCTGTCTGGACTCATTGGTGTTGTCTCCTGGAAGAGGCCTCTCTCTCTTGTGGTAAGTGATACCTGGAGCCCCAGGTGGCCTCAGACTGTGCTTTACCTGCAGAGCCTTGAGAGAGGCAGAGGCAGTAGAAGATGGAGTTCCGCAGTTGGCAGGAGGTGGGGTAGAGTGTCTGCTGTGTGCTGATGGGATGACCCTCAAGAACGGCTGCCCATCGGCATGTGGTACTTCCCAGCATGCCCCTTGAGTGATTCTGTCTTCTCACGTCCTTTATGTTTGCTTTGCTTTAGTGGCATCCCTTGAGTGCATATAGAAAACAAAGAGATTTTGAAAGTCTGGATGCTGATTTTTTTTCCAGACACTAAGATCTGTTTGTGTGTGTGTAAATACATAGAAGCATAGAACAGCATACATGCTACCAGAGTTCAAGAATTGTTAGGGTGTGTGTGTGTGTGTGTGTGTGTGTGTGTGTGTGTGTGCGCGTGCGCGCGCTTTATAAATGTGTGGGTAAAGATTATTTCTTCAGTAGAATCATTCCTGGGCAGAGTATGGAGTGTGGACCACACCAGGGGTGGGGAAGGATGATGGGTTTTCCCTCTGAGAAGCGCCCCATGCATCTCTGTGTGTATTGATCTGTAGCTTGGTCTTCTCTGTGTGTGCATTAATATATTGATGTGTCTGTGTCAGGACCAGAAGAACTTAGATGGGCACTGAACAAGGCAGTGTGGTTGTGTTCCCCTTTTGTATTAATCAATTATTTAAAATCTTGTTTTAAGTGATAGGACTTAGAGATAGTGATGTGTTCTAAATATTAATGGAAATGGGGGGGGGAACAAACGTGTTTGTGGAAGATACTTTCTTCAGGAAGGTGACTGATATCCTGAAATGGTGTCAGGGGAGACAGTGGCTTGGATTCTGTTGAGCCTCCTCCTGTATAGTTCAGTTCACAGGACAGATTGTCTTTGAATTTTTTAATCTAGAAAAATTCAAATGTGCAAAAATGTGGAGACGGGGCTGGCATAGTGAATCCTGGTATACCCTCCACCCAGCTTCAACAACAACAACAACAACAACAACAAACAACAACAACCAACATCCAGTCTTTCTTGTTTCTTCTTTCTTGTTTCTTCTTTCTTTCTTGTCCTCCATATCCCAGCCCCCAGCTCTTCCCTCTCTTGGATGAATGACCTCATGGCAACTCCAGCATGGGGATCAAGAAGCTGGCTCTGTGCAGAACGGGTTGGCAGTGCACATACTGGCTGGGGACCAGCCATAACTTCTGAGCTGTCCTTAGCAACGCAGGGACAGTCTGTTCCATTCCTCCTTAATACCCCAACAGGACAGACAGATTAAGAGCTATGATGCCTAACAAAAGGAAACTGTGTTCCTTAGGATGGATGTAGAAAGAAACAGCCTGCTGACCCCTTACTCCACTTCCTGTCCTAGCCCCAGGATGGAGATCCTCACATGGTGGCCAAGATTCAGGTGCCTGAGAAAGGCCGTATGGATGTGGCTCAGGTATCCCCTGGGAAAGCCAGAGGAGAGTGTTTGGAGCCTCGTGCAAGGAGGGGCTGGCAGCAGCTGGACCTGCCGAGGCAGTGTTCCAAGGCCTTGTTCCCAGGTCCCGCTGGGTGATTGGTGTAGGACCAGCTGCTCTCTGGAAGGTGCTCACATTCACCTTGCCTTGATTGATCTCCCCCCAGGCCCCAGCTGGAGGATGAAGGGCTTCACTAGGGAAATGCTAGCCCCTGTGCCAAGCCTCAGAGTTTTAGTGGCTCAGTGAAGAACAAATTTATTCCCTTTAGCTTTCCAGTGCAGACACTGCCCCCTCAGCAGATACTTTTTTTCTCAGAAGGTTCCAGAGAACATGGGTCTTAACATTTGGGGGTCTCCCTGTTCCCTATGCCTGTGGCGTCACTGGGAAAACGAGATGGGGATGGGTCTCCTTGGCCTAACAGTGATGGACATCTTGTGTACATCTCCGAGTAAGAACTTGTCACCAGGTTATTCTCGCTCCCTAGGAGGCTTGCAGATGCTGCCTGTCTGGACAGACATTTCTCAGAGGCAGCTGCACATTGTGGAGAGAGGGAAGTTTTGATGGGTCGTTAGTTGTCTCTCCCCTAAGAATGGTCTTTTGTCTGTGCAGAATCTGTGAGTACAAAAACCAAACTCTACATAACTACATATCTGAGTGTCAGTCAGGGATGCCCAGAAGACACAGCAAACGGGATGTAGCTAGCTCATCCTGTCTGCTCATCTATTAGGGTATTTACTTTACAGAATCTCATGGGATTATTAACAAGGTCAAAATCTACAGCCTGTGCTACAGGTTAGAGCCTCAGGAGAGAATGAGTGTCTCTTGAGTCTGGAGGCCCGGTTCCTTTTCTTTAGAGGAAGTCATCCTTTCTTTCTATAGGGCCTTCATCTGATTGGCTGAAGCCTTACCACATTAGTCAAGGCATTTGCTTTGTTCAAAGATTATTGACTTAAATGTTCATTTCATCTTAAAAAAAACCATCATAACAACATCCGAAGTAGGTGTCCCACCAAAGATCTGGCTTGGAATCATGTGCTTGCCACGCTGACAAAGTAGCATGTCACCCAGGATTCTTAGGTGAATGACTTCAAATGATCTATCTGTAAACATCCCAGTGAAATACTGTGGGTGACAGTGGCGGCCATTGGTCAAGTGTGATGTACACACTTCTGGTGTGTAGGCAAGAGTCCATTTTGTATTTCAGAAGAGAAGAGGCGGCCTCCAGGATTTAACAAAGCTATCTTATACTTGAACCGGAGTCCTTGACTCCAAGGTCCTCCTCCCCCCCCCGCCCCACCCACCGCAGACCTCCTAGCCATTCCCTCCGCCCTCCTGCTGGCTCTCCTCTAACTGCACATCCTTTGACTTGCACATCGTCTCTCACACTGCCACACCCAGCCCAGATTCTGAGGAGCCATCCTCCTGTCCTTTTCCTCTCAGTCTTATCTTTCCTACTCATCCCCAGGGTTTCATTTTCACTATTTCAATATTTGTTCAGTTGGCCTTCTCATTCCCAGGGAGACCCCTGGCCTCTCTTATCCTCTGTGGTGATTTCTGTGAAGGGAAGTGGTCCTCATGGTGGTTAGAAAGAAGCAATGTAAGATGCCTGTTGGATACCCTGCCAATGGTAGGGACGGATGCCCCTGGAGACTCTCACACGTGAGCTGTTTGCTAGCTGGGCTGTGTCTGTCCCTTTGCATGGCTCTGAGTCTCTGCATGGACTACGGTTGGTTGAGCCAAGACATTTAATGCAAAGCTGGTGACACAATGGAGGAAGAGGGCTCTGTTAGGGAGGAGAGGAGGGGACAGCAGGCATCTGGCTAGCACTTGGGGAAGAAGACTTTGTGAGCATGATTCGAGAGAGATCAGAAGGAAAATGCTGTGTGTGTGGATGCTCGGGCATGTGTGTGGATGTGTGTGCACGCCTGTGTGATAGTATGTACGTTTGTATGCTCATCCAAGTATGTGTGTGTGTGTGTGTGTGTGTGTGTGTGTACATGCCCATGCGCACGTGCATGTGTTCTGTGGGCTGTGAGGTATGGCACTATGTGAGAGCCTTTTCAGATGCTGAAAGCCAGTGAGGTCAGTGACAAGATAAGGTTTCTTCCTACTCGGTGTCATTTGTCATATGAAGTCTCTCCTGTGATTGAGGGGCTTGTTCTCTTTGCAGTAAACTAATCCCAAGTTAGTACCCAGACCACACAGCTCTAATTAGAGGACTTGTCAAAAGACTCAGAGAAGCACCCTGTGACATTTATGATCCTAATGGCAATACTCTCATGTGTAATCACAGACATAATTAAAAGAACATATGTAAACTAGCAATGAGTTGAATCCTGCCTCCCTATCTTCTTCGTAGCAATATTAAGAGGCTATTACATGAAAAATTATTAAATTTTAAAAATAAAACAAACCCTTTATCTTCCTCCCCACGAGATTGCACTATTTTTATACATAACAAATTATAGATTATCTTATGTATTGCAAATCATCGTGAGTCTATTTTAAAGAGTCCTGGTCTTTGGTGATATGGTACCGTAGAGACTTAGGGGTTGCCTTTTGTGATAGGAAAAGGCTAGATCCTCTGTGACTGCTGTTCCTTATTTTTATGGGACTGTTTCATTGTCTGTGGGACTTCTTTTTTTAAATTTTTTTAAGATTTTTTTATTTATTATTCGTATAATATATAAGTACACTGTAGCTGCCTTCAGACACACCAGAAGAGGGCGTCAGATCTCATTACAGATGGTTGTGAGCCACCATGTGGTTGCTGGGATTTGGACTCAGGACCTTCAGAAGAGCAGTCAGTGCTCTTAACCGTTGAGCCATCTCTCCAGCCCGTGGGACTTCTTATACATGGATGCCTTTTATTTTTAAGTGAATAATATTGTGTAATGCTGTTATCTTTTAATATTTAATGACACATCTTTTGTCTTATCTATCTTTATCTATCATCTATCTGTCTATCTGTCTATCTATCTATCTATCTATCTATCTATCTATCTATTTATCTATCTAGTATATGTGCCTGTGCATGTACATCTATGTATGTATGTGTGTGTATGTATGTATGTATGTATGTATGTATGTATGTGCCTGTGCATGGACAGGTACATGTGCGTGTGTCAGGCCACGCGTGAGGAGGTCAGAAGCACCTGCAGGACTCAGTTCTCTCCTCCTACCATGTGGGTCCTGTAGATCAAACTCAGGGCCTCAGGCTTGGCAGCGTGTGCCGTCCCTTGCTGAGCAGCCTCCCCAGCACTATTGGGTTTTTTCTTTAATTACTACTTTTTTAATCTTGTAAAATCTGTGTTGTCTCCCACCTCCCCATTTATATGGCAATATTTTATATACCCCAGGCTATATATATTTCTTCATGTAACCAAGAATGCGTAGTCACTGTCCCAGCAGTTTTTGAATGTTAGAGTTCCCTCTCCTGGGTGAAGAGTTCCCCCTCCCACTGCTGGATGCGAGTCTGTTTATTGACACCTGTGCTGCTGAAAGGACCTGTCAGTCTCTCCTGAAGTCAGTGTCTTCCGTGTCAATAAGACATTTCTAACAAGCCATGGTTCTGTTTTGTGAAAAATCTTCTTGGCTACTTCTGTGCATTTTTCTCTTTAATAAAGTTTAGAATAAATGTATAAAGTTCGCTAATGACCGTGCCTTTGATTTCATTGTGAATGGATTGATTTTATCAATGAATTTCTGGACAAATGACAACTATAATGTTGGGAAACATTATCTGTTACAAATTTCCTGAAAAGCTATTAATATTTTAACCTCAGATCTGGTCCCACATGCTGTGGAGAGAGAGACTCATTCTGATTGTTTATTAGATAATTAAAAACACATTTTGCTGCAATTTAAAGATATTATCTTTTCTTGGTATTTCTTTGTTTCTTGAATTCCAAGAGGACATTTCACCTGCTAAATTGACCTTCTAGGATCTTTAACACTTTCTAGTCTTTTTCTTTCTTTCTAGGCATACTTCCTCTCTTTTATTTCTCCGACAGCTTATTCGGGCTTCAACTGCACCCGTTGTGCTGGTTAACCCCAGTGCTGGACTTTTCATTTTGGCAGAGAGCTGTGCAACTCGCTAAGAACTTTCTGTTGTTCTGGGCTGACTTTCCTTTTCATAGCATCGTTTACCTTTTATGAAACTCCTATCCACAGCCTGCAGGTTGGCTTGTAACCTATCCTTCCCAGGCTTTCCCGTCTCATACCTATTGTCTCAGTGCCAGCAATCTTGCTGTCCCTTTTTTACTCTCTGAAGAAGAGCTAAGGTATGGGTGATACATTATGAGGAGGTTGGTGGCTTTCTTAGGATTGTGCAGTGGATGGGAAGGTTGAATTCATGGTCTTTCCCATTGAACTACATTGTAATCAGCCTGATCCAGGATGAGGAGTCAGTCCTGGGGATCCGTGAATGTCAAGATCAATGATGATTACAACATCTTCCTTAGGTGTTCTTGTAGACCTCATGATGTAACCTATGATGCCACGGCTGAGCTTATTTTCTGTCAGGCAAAGCTGCCTTCTCTTTCACTTCCGACCATCACGGTCCTTTGAAGGTTCAGAGTGACTTGGAACTGTGCTCACCATGAGTGGATGATAGTTATGATGATGAAAATATTAACATTCATTGATCATTTCTTGGGCACCCTCTCAGTGGTGTCAGTATAGGTGGATCTAGTCCTCTCTCTCTCTCTCTCTCTCTCTCTCTCTCTCTCTCTCTCTCTCTCTCTCTGAAGCTAGAAGGGACTCAGATATAAATCCAGGACCTCTGATCCTACCTCCCAGTATTTCTGCTTTCTGCTTGTACATTAGAACACCTGAGCATATTAGCCAATGCTACTCTACACTATTTCTATTATAGGATTCATTTATTAATACTTTTTTTATTCAATATATTCTTTATTTACATTTCAAATGATTTCCTCTTCCCTGAATCCCCCCTCCCTGAAAGCCCCATAAGCCCTCTTCCCTCCCCCTGTTCCCCAATCCACCACTTCCTGCTTCCCTGACCTGGTATTCACCTGCTCTGCTGCACTGAGCCTTTCCAGAACCAGAGGCCTCTCCTTCCTTCTTCTTGGGCATCATTTGATATGTGAATTGTTTCTTGGGTATTCCGAGCTTCTGGGTTACTATCTGCTTATCAATGAGTGCATACCATGTGTGTTCTTTTGCGATTGGGTCACCTCACTTAGGATGACATTCTCCAGTTCTACCCACTTGCCTAAGAATTTCATGAATTCATTGTTTTTAATAGCTGAGTAGTATTCCATAGTGTAACTACACCACATTTTCTGTATCCATTCCTCCGCTGAGGGACATCTGGGTTCTTTCCAGCTTCTGGCTATTATAAATAGGGTTGCTATGAGCATAGGGGAGAATGTATCCTTATTACATGCTGGGGAATCCTCTGGATATATGCCCAGGAGTGGTATAGTAGGGTCCTCCAGTAGTATCATGCAGTTTTCTGAGGAACCGCCAGACTGATTTCCAGAGCTGTTGTCCCAGCTTGCAACCCCACCAGCAGTGGAACAGTGTTCCTCTTTCTACACATCCTCGCCAGCACCTGTTTTCTCCTGAGTTTTTGATCTTAGCCATTCTGACTGGTGTGAGGTGGAATCTCAGGGTTGTATTGATTTGCATTTCCCTGATGACTAAGGATATTGAACTTTTCTTTAGGTGCTTCTCCGCCATTCCATATTCCTCAGGTGAAAATTCTTTGTTTAGCACTGAACCCCATTTTTAATAGGGTTATTTGGCTCTCTGGAGTCTAACTTCTTGAGTTCTTTGTATATATTGGATATTAGCCATCTGTCGGATGTGGGGTTGGTGAAGATCTTTTGTTGGTTGCCGTTTTGTGTGACCATGTGTTTTTTCTTTGAGTTTGCTTATGTAGTGTATTACATTGATGGATTTCTGTATATTGAACTATCCCTGCATCCCTTGGATGAAGCCTACTTGATCATGGTGAATGATCATTTTGATGTGTTCATGGATTTGGTTGGCAAGAATTTTATTGAGTATCTTTGCATCGATATTCATAAGGGAAATTGGTCTAAAGTTCTTTTTTGTTGGATCTTTGTGTGGTTTTTGTATCAGCGAAAGTATGGCTTCATAGAACGAGTTGAGTAGTGTTTCTATTTAATGGAATAGTTTGAAGAGTATTAGTGTTATGTCTACTTTGATGGTCTGATAGAATTCTGTACTAAAACAATCTGGTCCTGTACCTTTTTTGGTTAAGAGACTGTCAATGACCACTTCTATTTATTTAGGGGTTAAGGGACCGTTTAGATGGTGTATCTGATCCTGATTAAGTTTTGGTAGTTGCTATCTGTCTAGGAAATTGTCCATTTCATCCAGATTTTCCAATTGTGTTGAGTATAGGCTTGTAGTAGGATCTGATAATTTTTTCAATTTCCTCAATTTCTGTTGTTATTTCTCCCTTTTCATTTCTGATTTTGTTGATTTGGATACTGTCTCTGTGCCCTCTGGTTAATCTGGCTAAAGGTTTATCTCTCTTGTTGATTTTCTCAAAGAACCAGCTCCTGGTTTTGTTGATTATTTGTATAGTTCTTTTTGTTTCTGATTTCCTGCCTGGTACTCTTCTTGGGTGTATTACCTTCTTTCTGTTCTAAAGCTTTCAGGTATGCTGTTAAGCTGCTAGTGTATGCTCTCTCCAGCTTCTTTTTTTAGGCACTCAGGGCTATGAGTTTTCTTCTTAGCACTGCTTTCATTGTGTCCCATAAATTTGGGTATGTTGTGCCTTCATTTTCATTAAATTCTAAAAAGGTTTTGATTTCTTTCTTTATTTCTTCCTTGACCAAGGTATCATTGAATAGAGCATTGTTCAGCTTCCATGTGTATGTGGGCTTTCTGTTGTTTTTGTTGCTATTGAAGACCACCCTTACTCCATAGTGATCTTATAGGAGGCATGGATTTAGTTCGATCTTCTTATATCTGTTGAGGTCTGTTTTTGGCCAATTATATGGTCGATTTTAGAGAAAGTACCATGAGGTGCTGAGAAGAAGGTATATTTTTTTGATTTAGGATGAAATGTTCTATAGATATCTATTAAATCCATTTGGTCCAAAACTTCTGTTAGTTTCACTGTGTCTCTGTTTAGTTTGTGTTTCTCTGATCTGTCCATTGAGGAGGGTGAGGTGTTGAAGTCACCCACAATTATTGTGTGGGATGCAATGTGTGCTTTAAGCTTTAGTAAAGTTTCCTTTAGGAATGAGGGTGCCCTTGTATTTGGGGCATAGATCTTCAAAATTGAGAGTTCTTCCTGGTAGATTTTTTCCTTTGATGAGTGTAAAGTATCCTTTTATATCTTTTTTTGATGACTTTTGGTCTATTTTATTGAATCTTAGAATGGCTACTCCAGCTTGTTTCCTGGGACCATTTACTTGGAAAACTGTTTTCCAGCCTTTTACTCTGAAGTAGTGTTTTTCTTTGACACTGAGATGCGTTTCCTGTATGCAGCCAAATTTTGGGTCTTGTTTATGAATCCAGTCTGCTAGTCTATGTCTTTTTATTGGGGAATTGATTCCATTGAGGTTAAGAGATATTAAGGAATAGTGATTGTTTCTTCCTGCTATTTTTGATGTAATTTTCATGTTTGTGTTGTTATCTTCTTTTGGGTTTGTTGAAAGAAGATTAATTTCTTGCTTTTTCTAATGTGTAGTTTCCCTCCTTTTGTTGGTGTTTTCCATTTATTATCCTTTGAAGGGCTGGATTTCTGGATAGATACTGTGTAAATTTGTTTTTGTCATGAAATACCTTGTTTTCTCCATCTATGGTGATTGAGAGATTTGCTGGATATTGCAGTCTGGGTTGGCATTTGTGTTCCCTTAGGGTCTGCATGACATCTGCCCAGGCTCTTCTGGCTTTCATGGTCTCTAGTGAGAGGTCCGTCGTAATTCTGATTGATCTACCTTTATATGTTACTCGACCTTTTTCCCTTACTGCTTTTAATATTCTTTCTTTGTTTAGTACATTTGGTGTTTTAATTATTATGTGACAGGAGGAAGTTCTTTTCTGGTCAAATCTATTTGGAGTTCTGTAGGCTTCTTGTATGTTCATAGGCATCTCTTTAGGTTAGGGAAGTTTTCTTCTATAATTTTGTTGAAGACATTTACTGGCCCTTTAAGTTGGAAATCTTCACTCTCTTCTATACCTATAATACTTAGGTTTGGTCTTCTCATTTTGTCCTCAATTTCCTGGATGTTTTGGGTCAGGAGCTTTTTGCATTTTTTCATTTTCTTTGACTGTTGTATCAATGCTTTCTATGGTATCTTCTGCATCTGAGATTCTCTCTTCTATCTCTTGTATTGTGTTGTTGATGCTTGGATCCATGACTCCTGACTTTTTCCTATGGTTTCTATGTCCAGAGTTGTTTCCCTTTGTGATTTCATTATTGTTTTTACCTCCATCTTTAGACCCTGCATGGCTTTGTTTAATTTCTTCACCTGTTTTGTTGTATTTTCCCTTTGTTCTTCAAGGGCTTCTCCCTATTTACTTGTGTTCTCCTGTATTTCTTTAAGGGAGTTATTTATGTCCTTCTTGAAGCCTTCCATGAAGCCCTCCATCAGCATCATGACCTATGATTTTAAATCCAAATCTTGCTTTCCTGTTGTGTTGGGGTATCCAGTACTTGCTGTAGTGGGAGAACTTGGTTCAGATGGTGACATATTGCCTTGATTTCTGTTAGCAATGTTCCTCCATTTGCCTTTTGCCATCTGGTTATCTCTGGTGTTAGTCGGTCTCGCTGTCATTGGCTGTGCTTGTCCCTCCTGTGTGCCTGGAAGCCTATCGTAGCAACCCTGGGTGACCTGCTTTCCCCTGGCACAGATTGCTGTGTTGCTGCTGAGCTCCTGGCAGAGTCCTGGCAGGGTGCATCCCAAGCAATCCTCTACTCTGGAGATCCCAGCCTACTAGTCTGCTCTTCCACACAGTCACGGCAGCAAAGATGGTGGCATCTTACCTCCAAGCACGGGACTCCCTCCAGCCACCTCCATGCAGGGCAGATGACCCCCGCCAGGGTAGGTGCCCAGCTGGCTGGCCATGACCCTGCTGAGCTCCTGGGTGCAGGCAGAGTCCTGGCAGGGTGTGTCCCAAACAATCCTCTACTCTGGAGATCCCTGCTTACTATTCTGCCCCTCTACACAGTTACCAGAGCAAAGATGGTGGGGCCTTACCTTTATTAATACTTTTTAAACTCACTGGATCCTTTTCTTGTGTAGCAAGAGTGAGAGCTCACCACCTTTCCAATGGTTTATTTGTTCCTCAGGATTTTATAAACTTAGGGAAACTACACAGTAATATAGGGCTGTTTATTAAATTGTTCAGGATACTGTTTTTGGTAAGGCTTGGGTATCTGTTAGGTGTAGAAGGCCATTTTATCCATAATCATGGTGACTAAGCCATCTCTTTTGCAAAGTTGCAGTAAATCGTGTTCCATTTCTGCTGTTTTTCTCTGTGTCAATGAATATAAAGTGAGTCTCTTACAGATATCATGTACTTGGGTTGTGTTTTAGAAATATATGTTGCCATTGTGTACCCCATAATTGAATGTATTTTCCCACTTAACCTAAATTCTGATAAGGAAGGATCCTGACTTAAACTCTGTGCTTTCTAAATGCCTTGTCTGTTAAATGGTTTGTCTGTTTCTCTCTTGTTGCCTTCTGTTAAAAAGACATTTTCTAGCATACTACTTTAATTCTCTTACTTTGTGTTAATGTCCTAGTTATTGTCCTTGGTAAGAAAATGAACGTCATAACATATAGAAAGCTGCTTCGGATAAATGCTGACTTAATGTCAATATTACACAAAAGCCGGCCCCCTGTGACTTCAGGCTTCCTTCTTTATGCTGTTTCCATACAAATTAAATCTTTGTGTATTGTGTGCCTCTCACTCCGGCCTTGCCATTCTTGATTTACTTGGCTGTCTTTTCAGTCAGATAGGAGGAGAAGAGCTATGTGTCTGTGCGATGCTATCCTTTCCCCTTATTTCTTATACGATGTCGCATAACAAATTCTCTTAGTTTTTATCTTGGAATGGTCCAAATTTTTTTCTTCATTTTAAAAGGATGCTTCTGCTATATATAGAATTCTTGATTCACAGGTTTTTCCTCTGTCTTGTATTTTATGGCCTTGAATATGCCCCCGGCTGCCCTTTATCTTGTGTGATTTGTAAGAGACCAGCTATTGATCTTTTGGGGCTCCTTTGTGAGTGACACTTGTTCTTGTAGCTTTGATTTCTCTTTGGCTTTAGCTTTTGACAGTTGACCTAAGATGTGTCCAGGCATCATCCCTTTTGAGTTTGACCTACTTGAGATACATGTCTTTCATCAAATTTGAGAAGTTTGGGGCCATAACTTCTAAAAATGTTTTTCTAACTTTTGTTTCTTCTCCTCCCCTCCCCCCCCCATACTCTTGTCCTGTGTGTTTTAGCCTCCTCGGAGGTGGCCTGTGTATTGTTTAAGGCAGTGGTTCTCAACCTTCCTGATGCTGTGACCCTTGTACAGTTCCTCATGTTGTGGTGATCCCAACCATAAAATTACTTCCATTGCTACTTCCTAACTGTAATTTTGCTACTGTTGTGAGTCATATTATAGAGTTTTTAGGGGATAGAAGTTTATCAAAGGGGTTATAACCCACAGACTAAGAACCGCTCGCTCTCTCGCTCGCTCGAGGTCTGTTGTATTTCTCTGTTTTTTGGTTCCCTCTCTGTACAGACAGGATGATGTCAATTAACCTGCCTTTCAGGTCCACCCAGTCCTGCTGTTTAACTTCTCAGAAGACATTTTTGTTTGGAGTTCTGATCTCTTCAGCTCTATAATTTGTGGTTGATACTTTCATATAACCTCTGCCTTTCTTTTTTCTGCTTAGTGAGACATTATTGTCTGTTTTATTTTCCTTTCGTTTTAAAAACAGATTTAAAAAAAACTGATTTCCTCTAGGTCTTTTCAGTGTATTTAAAAGAGCTAAGCTGAAGTTGTTAAACCTACCATCTGGCCTTCCTCTGGGACTGTTTACACTGCCTGCTTTTCCCACTGTGACATGCATGCGATATCTTTACATGTCTTATAATTCCCTGTTGCAAACCAGACATTTTCAAGAACATAACATGTCACCTATGGCAATTAAATTTACCCCTCTCCATATTTTATTGTTGATACTGTTTACTGTAGCCTTTGTCACTTGTTTAGTGACTTCTTAGCTAATTCTGCAGAGTAGGATTCCCTGTCATACACGCTGCTGAAGTGTCTGTTTAGTAAAGCTAGTTAGCTAATCATGGTTGGGCAATGATCCCCTTAAACATGTGTGGCCATGCCTAGTCTTTGCTGAGGGACTGTCTGTGTCTGCTGAGGGGCTGCTTTGGACATAATATTAGTCAGTTGACAATCTGTTTTAGTGTTCAGTTTCTGCTTCTATGAACTCTAGACATAGAGGCCATAGTTCATAGCAGTCTCAAGTCCATCTGGGGCATATATACAACTCTACGTTTCCAGGTTGCATACAGTGTTCTCAGAAGTGTGCTGGGGCTGTTCAAAAGCTTACGGTCACTTTAGCTTTTTCTAAAAGTGTCTTCCTCTAATCTTGTTGGATAATATTATTGTGCACCATGTACAAAGATTGTCTTTGTATTAGTCAAATGCTGATTTCTGTGCCAACAGAGAGTTGAATGTAGACGACTTTGGTCTTGTTATTCATATGATACATCTTATTTTGTAAACACTCCCTCTCTTACCTTCTGATTGGTTTACAAAAAAAGCTAATGGCCTATAGCAAAGGCAGGAAGTAGAAGGTGGGACTTCTGGGAAGAGATCGGAACTCTGGCCAAGAGTCAGGCACAGGAGATCTGCTGGAGGAAGTTGGAGGTATGAAACTGAGGAGCGGTAGCTAGCTATGTGGCCGACACAGGATGATATAAACAGGTTAACAGAGTTATGAGCTAGTTGGGGAACAAGCCTAGCTTAAGGCCTAAGCATTAATTCATAAATAAATAAGCCTCCATGTCATTATTTGGAAACTGGGACAGACATAGAAAGGATCTAAAGCTTACATAATCTGCCATGGATATTATCTACTACGTAGGCAAGTACAGTTTGAAAAACCTTGCCTATAAATATACATGACAATTCTCCCTGAGGGGTCAGACTTTTCATTACTGGGTAGGTTCCCAGTAAGGTCAAGTACAGATCACCATTGAGGATGGCTTTAAGATAATTGCTGTAATGGCCATGTGGGTGGCAGTTATTTAGGAGTGGCTCTGAAAGCAGGCTGTAGTTGCCTTCTTCCTTCAGGTGGCTTGTACCAGGAATGTGAGCTGAGGGTTTGCTAGGTTAACACAAAATAGTGGGGTGGAGGCGGGCAAGCCATAGAACCAACAAGTTTACTTTTCCAACCCAAGATTCAGCTGTTTACTTTGACAAAGGAATCCCGAGGTTGCTTGGCAGATTCTGGATCACTCCCAGAGTTCCTAGCACACCGGTCCTGGTAACGTGTCTGGGACTTTAATTCCTTTGATGCAGCAGTGAGTTTTCCATTTTGCCACTTGTCCTGATGTCACCCTGGAAAGCCCTTTCAGAGGTGACAGTTGCGAGGTGAGAAGTGAAGCGTGTGGGGTTCACCGATGGATGGCACTTCTGGAGAGACCATTCTCTCACTTCACAGAGTTCTGCCCTCTTGGGACCCCCTAGTAAGTCCCACCTGTTGTCCTACAGTATCGTTGGGAACAGGTTGAACACAGCTCTTTATCCTCTTGGAGTATTTGAATGTAGCACATGTAGCGCCTTTTTGTTACATTGTATTTTTTTTATGTTTTAAAAAATAGTTCTTTGAGACTCTCCTACAATATGTTTTGATTATATTCACCTCCCCTCCCCAATTCTATCCAGATTCACCTTCTAGCCTTACCAGGCAATGTTGTGTCTATGGTCCCTGACACCTGCATCAAGGCCTTTTTATACTGCTCAGATAGGTTTGGATGTGTGGGCTTCCGCTGCAGTGTGATCAGTTCATCAGGGTCTACACGGTAGAGAGCACTGACCTCCTACTCCCAGCAGCTAAGAATTCCCAATAGCTTCCTGGCTAGAGGTATGGCTTCATGCCCAACTCCCCTCTTTAATGCTGTGACTTTGCCTTGAGCGTACACAGGTTGCGCGTGCTGTCACATCTGCTGTGAGTTGATATGTGCAGCTTCCCTGTTGTGTTTAGAAAGCACTGCTCTTCCCTGTAGTCATCTACCACCTGGCTCTTGTGTTCTTTTGGCCTCCTCTTCACAATTGTTCCCGAACCTTTGGAGGAGGGAAAATTATATATATATATATATATATATATATATATATATATATATATCTAAATATATAATATTATATATAATATATATGTGTGTACATTGTGTGTATCTATATATATGTATATATGTACATATGCTTTTGTGTGTATACATATATATTTCAGTTATGGATGGGCATTCTGTAGTTTCTCACTCTCTGTACCTTGACCAATTGTGAGTCTCTGTGTTTATCATCATCTATTGCAAATAGAAGCTTCTATGATAAAGGCTGAGAATTGTCTTAATCTACAGGCATAATCCAGGTCAGTAGGGGTTGATTTAATCCTATGTCCGTTTAGCAGAACAATAGTAGGACCTGTGACCTATCCAACTATAGGTTCTTGGCCCAGTGACAGTGACAGGTATGGGATTAATATTGTGAAGGAGACCTTAAATCCAGTCAGAAAGTACTTGATTGCTTCCATGACACTCAGGCCTTTCTTGTGCCAGTCAGCATATCTTTCCAGGTCGGTTGTTACCTTAGTACATACAGGGGTCACGCCTGCATTAGATTGATGACTTTTCCCCTTTGGTACTATGCAATGCACCTTCAGAACCAGGAGACTAGCCAATAAGGATGAGGCTTCCGTGCCAGTACTAGCTTGATTTCTCTAGGTTCTGATAGAACTCCTCTGGGACTGAAGAGGTCACTGTACTCCTTTATGCAACATGGATGAATCTCAAAAAGAAATAGACCAAGGAAGCCAGACCTGTTGTGATAACATATGCTTGCAATCCTAGATCTTGGGAGATTGCAATATCAAGGTCAGCCTGGGTCATATAGTGGGTCACTTTCAAAGAAAGACAGAAAGAAAAGAAAGGAGAAAAGAGAGAGGGGAAGGAAACCGAGCCTGGAAGACCATTGTCAGAGTTCTGGTGATGGGCAGTCGATGCCGCTTGCCTAGGGCTTTAGTGCTGGGAGGAGGCTGACAGCAAAGGGGCACCGGGGAACTTGTGGGCTCTCCGGAACACTCTATCCACTCATTCTTGTAGTGTTTACATGGCGCTCTGTGTCTGTTAAGATTCACCAACTATTCAATTAAAATAATTAAATTTTCTTTTCTGTAAATTAGACCTCAATAAATCCAATAAAAATACCCCATTTTAAATAACTCATTCTCTTTAATTGCATTAATCATTATTAACCAAACTAGCCCAGGAGGCCCAGAAGTCATTGACGAATTCCTCAAGGGCTCTTAAGCCACCATGTTCCTAAGAAGCACCAACGACATTCATTCAGAATTTTAGAATGAATGCTGGAATTTGCTGAAGGCTTCAGGCTTGGCAGGTGCTAGGATTCTGGCTCCTGCGTCTTAAGTAGAAATAGTGACGTAGTCAGGAAGGTGTGGAAGACCATAATGTCAAGTGTCCATATCGTGAACATGTTAGAAGCACCATTTATACACTATTTTTTCCCTATGGTATTTCTTGAGAGGAAGACACATCATAGTGGCTTTCAGAAACACTGAAATTTCTTATGGTGTTTAAAAGTCAGAGTCTCAGATGGTAGGTTAAAAGTTCAGTCTCTTCTATCCTTCAGTAGGATGGATAAATTAGCAGGTGCATACAGAGAGGAAGCACTCGGTGCTAAAAGAAATGACCTATCAAGCCAGGAGAAGACAAGGAAAACCCTGAAATGCTTATCACTAAAGGGAAGGAGCCACCCAGGAAAGGCTGCACGCCTTTGATGAAAGTCAATTTGTGGAGAAGGTCAAAGATCGGAAGTTACAAGGGAGTGGAGAAGGTCAAAAGTTCAGAAGTTACAAGGGAGAGAAGAAGGCCGATAGTCAGGAGGTACAGAAGAGGGATAACTAGGCAGCACAGTGCTTTTAGGGCAGCGAAATGCTTTTGTTGCTGCTGTAGATGTGAGCACACACCATTACACATGTGTCTGAACCACAGGATGCTTAACACCAAGAGTGGGTCCCAACATAAGCCCTAGACTTGGAGTCTTAATGATGAATCAGTGGGTTTCCTGATTAGAACTAATGTGCCTTCCTGGTGGGGGATGTGGTGGCAGGGGAGGCTGTGCATATGATGAGAGAGGTAATATAGGGGAAGTTTGAGGTCCCCTGCTCAATTTTTGCTATGAACCTTAATTATAAAAATAAAATCTATGAAAGTGCTTTAAATTATAAACATTGCAAAGTTATTTCAAATAAACTAGCATGCATCCAGTTTATTTGAAATGACTAATAATAAGGAAACTGCAGGATCGGTCGGTAGCGCCTACATCAGCTGTTCCTGCACTCCAGATGGGTGGGGCCAGGCTCTGGAGACAGTTGTTCTGCAGGAGTTGAATGGGCAGAAACCACAGCCACCCAATGGCACCACTTCACTGGGACTGCTGTAACAAGGTGCGCATGCCACAGGGTGTGGGCCGAGACCTGTTCACATACTACTCCCATGTAGTTCTCCCGATACCCAGGGAGAAACTGAGGCACAGGACAGGTATGCAGCGGGTACATGTAGGTGTGATTCCAGGCAGGGCAAACTGCTTTACGATCAGAGTTCCCTATGCAGCCAAAAGTGCCCTTTCTTTAGCTCACTAAGCTGTAATTCCGACCCTAGCTCAGACTGAGACCACAGCACATCAGAGTTGAAAAATCCATGTGGAGCCAAGGATTCTTTCAGCTTTTGCTTTGGTTAGGAGCTATCGCATAGAGGGAGGGCTTTCATTTTTCCTGCCTATCTTTCTTTTCTTATCTTTTTTTTTTTTTAAGATTTTTTTAATTGAAACTGCTTTGCCTCTCTTCCTCCTCCCTCCGGCCACTCCCCGCAACAACCTTCACTCAAACCCCTCCCATTTCTCCCACTCAAATAGCCTCTTTTTCTTTGATTATTATTGTCACATATGGACACACACACACACACACACACACACACACACACACACAAACCTCCAAGGGGGCTCATCCTTGGGATAAGCTGATTCTCATTTTCCCAGAAGTCAGTAATTCCTGATAGTTTTTTTCTAGGGGCTAAATCCTAAGAAATTGTTCCCCTTCCACATTAACATGTCCATCGATCCTGCCATCGTTCAGATCTTGTTTATGCAGCCATTTCCAGTAGAAACTGTTTCACTACAGGCTTCAAGAGCTTTGGCTCTTATAATCTTTCTGCTCTGTCCCCCATAATGTTCTCAAACCTGTAGATGCTAGAGCCGAGATGTAGATGTATCTATTGGGTCTGAGGTTCTGTGATCTGTAAATCTCTTGCATCATGTCCAGTTGTGTTTTTCTGGTTTCCACTTGCTATAAGAGGCTTCTTTGATGAAAGATAGCAGCTATACTTATCTGTAGGCATGATCATAGGATTTAGAATATAGTAAGGAATTATATCAGTCTAGCAAAGTGTCAGTAATAGATGCTTTCCTGAGGTGCATGAGCTCACTAGCCCTGGGAAGCTGGCTAGGTGTTCAGTACTAGGCATGATTTCCCTTTGGCTGAGTGGGACTTAAGTCAAATCAGGCAGCTGTTGTTTGCCACCGACATAATTTGCAGAGTTTTACATTAATTCAGGCAGATGTTAGGATAATTCTTAAGCCAAGGTTATAGTCTGTCCCTGATAAACCTACCTGTGTGGCACAAAGAGACATCAGCTGTCTGAGTACTGTTCTACACACTGACTAGAGTCTTTTAAGTCACTAGAGCTTGCTAGTGTCATTCTGGAATGGAAGCAGGAGATCACAGGACTGGGCAAAACCACCTTATGTTTTTGTGAATAATCACAAGTGGCTAGTTCTTGTCGTGGTGCTCTGGAGTTTATTAGAAACCCACTGATGAGGAGAAATGGCTTTGCCTGTCCCTCCATTCAGCTGGATTCTGTTGCTTTTGTTTTCTGCAACTGCAGTCTTTAACAAAACGCACAAATGCCAAGGAAAGGCAGGTGTGTGATGGATGGACTTCATCCAGAATTAGTGGTTTTATATTTCTCTCTCTCCATTGCTATGCTGATCATTTTTTTAATGTAAGAAGGCTTAAAACCCTGGGCTGCATATATTATCTTCTTTCCAAAAGTGCCTTTGAATTTCTGTACCAACAGGAATGTTTCCTGCTGTGCCCATCAGAAATTCATCCCTAGTCATACTACAAAGTCATATGTCTGACCAGATTCTGTGGGGGAAAAATTATGAATCACTCTAACCTTTAATATGAGTTCTAGAAAGCCTGTGGGGCTTTCTTTCTAAGCCATGAATTGATCTCAAATATAACTTTAATATGCTATTAAAATATAGGTGAGTTAAAGGTTAATATATTTAATGTAAATCTGTTTGAAGTCATTATTCAGGAAATTCATTATGAATCCACTTTGGGAGTTTCTTACAGTCAGGAAAGAGCAGGACCTCTTCTTAAGAGGGTATATTTTGCTTGGTCACATTAAAGATGAATCTTCATGGATTAATTGTTGGAGAGAAGGAAATAAGGTGTACATATACTTACTCATACAGGACTTTGAAGCTATGGAGAATTTCACTTTTCAAGCAAAACTGTTTAAGTATATAAAATGCTCATACTGTTTAGGAAAGCAGATCTGAGTGCTTCTTGTTTGTGTGTATTTCATGTATGTGGTGTATGTGATGCATTCATGTATGTGTTCACTTCCTGCTTGTGTGTATTTCGTGTATGTGCTGTGTGTGATGTATACACATGTGTGTTCACTTCCTATTTGTATTTCATGTATGTGTGATGCATACACATGCATGTTCACTTCCTGTCTGTGTGTATTTCATGTATGTGGTGTGTGTGATGCATACGTGTGTGTTCTCTTCCTGCTTGTGTGTATCTCATGTATGTGCTGTGTGTGATGCATACACATGTGTGTTCACTTCCTGTTTGTGTGTATTTCATGTATGTGGTTTGTGTGATGCATATCCCTTGTGTGTTCGAGGCACAGGAGAACATAAAGCCCCACCACTTACTGTAACCTTCTTCCCGTGAGATGGGGTTTCTTACTGAATGTGGAGCTAGACTGACAGCCAGCGAGTCCTAGCAATCTCCTTGTCTCCATTCTTCACAGTGCCAGGGCTATAGGCGCATGCGTACTAATGCATACTTGTCAAGGTTTTTTATGTAGGTGTTGGGGATTTGAACTCGTCTTCATGCTTGCATAGCAAGTGCTTTTGGCCACTGAGCCATTGCTTCAGTCCCTGTTCCCTTTAAATTGCTAGCAGTAAGATGTGTTAACAAGGAAAGTGTGTCTAGCTAGAAAACAGATTTAAGCCAACCATTCCAGACAGTGCGTGATGATGAGTGTTGATGGACGGCTTTGCAGACATTAGAATCTCCCAAGAGATGGTCCCCTAGGCATATGTTTGTCTGTGCTAATTGAGGTGGGGAGATCCGTCCACTGTGGGTAGCACCATTCCGTAGGCAGCTTCCCTTGGGCGGTATGGGAGTGGGGGATTGAGCTGAGCACTAGTACCCATTATATGCCTCTTCTGATTGGAGATAGGAGCTAGATACTTCAAGCTCCTGAGGTAAAAATACTCCTTTTCTTCTTTAAGTTTCTTTGATCCAGATATCTCATCACAGTAATGACAGGAAAAACAAAACAAAACAAAACAAAAAACCCTAAGACACTGCATGAAATTAAAAGTTGCCTTGGGTAAACATTTCTTTTTTTGGTGACGCTAACAGTGATCTAGAGTTCCTTAAATGACTTTAGTGAGAAACATAAGCTGTTTTATTTTGATCCACCAGGCATGTTTTTAGTTAGAAATGTACTAATACTTAACTTTTGGCAAGAGACGATGAGCAGATTATATACAAGGTTGACAAAGATTCTTGATAAGGTAATTATACATTCAACATCACAATGAGTTAAATGCATAATCTTAAAATTCACATGGAAACAGTTGTCATAGGCTTTTCTTGATTGTTGCTTCCAAGTCTTGTCAAGAATGTTCTCAGAAACAATTCACTATTTCCATGGCCCTGTTGGGGAATGTTACACCATTTCCACCAAAACATAGGTGACGACTCCATAGAAGCAGTGGTGAAGAGACGGGCCCTCTGGGAGCCCAGGAGCCCTGGAATGAGGTCTCATATCCTGAGTTGTAGCAGTGGTTTTGTCTACTCTGTTTTGTGTTCTTGGCACATGCGTACCCGCCCAGGAGCTATCTCGGTTCTTCGAATAGAAATCACATACACATACCAGTTAAGTTTTAAATGCCTTGGCTAACTCAGTGAGTGGGCACTCCTAAATCATCTCCTGTTGTCCCAGAGGCCACTTCCCTGAAAACTGGCACGGCTGGTTGGCCTTTCTCCTGTCCCTAGTGCATCCCCTTCTTCTCTCTCCAGACTCTCTCTGCATCCTATCACAACTCTCCATGTCCCACC